>JACTAT010000120.1:349309-480399 GCA_014526335.1 Chrysaora quinquecirrha
TAACACAGCAATAACCGTATATATTTGTATTGAATGAATGCAAATTTCATTTTCAACTGATAATGTATCCCTGGTCCTTTTTGTAAAACAAAATTATGTTGTCCATCAATTAGGGCATATTTTTTTGGTCATATTTTGTTTTCAGCAGGCACCTTCTCTTTTCAGTGGATGTCGAAACATATTTTTTCGTTCCGTCTTCTGAAAACGGCAGGTTTAGTAGACCCTTCAAAACCCTCTGTACCCGAAGCTAAAAGGTTTCGCAGACATCGTAAGGAATCTTGTTCTCCCTCTAAAATGAATGGTTTTGTTTGATTTTATTCTGATCAACATACTGTTTTCGGCAGCTGTGTTTTTTTGGTTCATGAAACTTTTTCTTTAAAGTCTGCTGTTTTCAGAATTAGGAAGGTCTGCCAAAAACAGTAGGTTACCAAAAAAATTCAATTTCTAGCATCTTATCAGTTATTTACTGCTTTTGAACTGCTGTTGGGAAAGAGTATTTAATTAACACAGTTTAAAAAAATATTTATATATCAGGGTATAGTCTTGTTATGTTTCCCTATTTGTTAAAATGTGCTTTGTTTGTAAGTAAAATCTACTGCCCACAGTTTAACTCATTAAACTTGTTACAACAGAAGTGTTTTGATGAATTTTGATTATGTATACTCTTTTTGTTTCAAATACCAAACTGTTTTTGATGCTAGGATGTATGCAACATGGGGGCCTCATTAAGGAACTTCTCAGTTTTAAGTGCGTTGAAAATTGAAAATCACAGCTAAATTATGAACGGTATAACCAGAAGCTTTCTCTGATGATGACTGATTTTAGTGGCTGTTTCAATAATTAGACCTTCTATTATTTTAGGAGCTATTCAAAACAGACAAGCTGCTGACTGCATTTATGATGGATCCTTCTATCAACAAAAATGAAAAAAAGAGTATGTCAAATTAGTTTTTTTGTCAATCATTTCTTATGCCTTTCAAATTTTTTGATATGCATACTCGGACTTGTGAATTGGTAATTTTTTGTGGGGAAAATGTACAAAGATAGCTAAACCTAGTGTAGAAATTGAGACAAAAAGATGAAAAGCAGATGCTAGGTTGTGTAGAAAATGAAAAGAAGTAAGACAAATAGGAGAGGATTAGACAGAAGATAAGGTAGACCAGAGTGAATGAGTGACGAGGTGGTAGTAGCATTGGAAGCACTGCAATTTATAAATGTTAAGCACAGGTAATGCATGTTTGATAAAAGAAATGAAAGTTTAAAAGAAAACCTAGATCTTAACAGCTGCCTTGAGAAATTCCACAACTACATCATCATAATTAAGAAACCTTGGAAATTCGAATTCTGTTATCAGACCAAAGAATATTTGTTTAACAACGTATTGCAACTTATTTTCTGTCACCACGACTCTTTCACCCTTAAACCCTTCGTGCCTTTTTGCTCCTACTAGCTGTTCTTAGTTATTTGAATAACAACATTTTAGGCTGAGTGTTTCAAGAAAATTCCTATATACTAATCTCCGGTTATGCAAATTAGGTTGCCCATTGTTATGATCCATTGTTTGATTACACAAGAAAGGCTTTTTCCCTGGGTCACCTAGAGATGCGCTTCTTTTTTAAATTGATCCCTATCCTGTCTGGGCGGTGCAGTATCTATTTTCCATGTCTTTTTAAGTCTGTAACTTGGTGAAAATTGTGATTTTATTTCAGTTTTGAAAAGTTTCGTTTTCAGTTGCGGTCGCTTTTGTTAGTGCGGTTTTGATTGTGGTTGTACCTTAAGCAATCGGTACAGCAGCCTTCTGAATTTTCGCTAGAGTCCGGGGAGGTTAGCTTCCCACGGCATCCCACAACCTCCCCGGTCTCTAGCGAAAGTTCAGAAGGCTGCAAGTTAAAAGGCACCAAGTTGAAAGGCAGCTGAGTGGTATCTTGTCTTTCCAAGGCTAAACTGGTACTAATGTTCACCCGCATCGCAGGTGTCAAGGTAAATTTAGTACTATAATAGGGTGAAAAATCAAGAAACGTTTATAACAAGGCCCAGAGGTAGGTTTCTGATGAAGTACAAGCAAATTTTGTACAATTAAAAAGTGTAAATCAAATGTTTAAGCCTTCCAGAAGGAATTTGAATTCTACAAAAAAGGTTGAAGAAAGTAGCAGCAAATGTTCAACTGGTATTTTTATCTTTCAAATCTTTATTTTTAGATGTTCTTGAAAAGGCAACTAAGGTAAAGAAAGTTAATGATCTTGTGGTGAATCTCTTTGGTAAGTACCTGAGTGTATCAAAATAGCCATTAAAGAGTAGTAGTTATTAAAATCTTTAACTTGAGGATATGGTATCCTTGGATATTTTCCTTCACTTCTTTGCTACATTTAAGGAAAGAAACTTTAGCTGGAAGAAACTTTTCACGACTATAAGCAAAAGCAAAGTTTTTAGAAACTTCTCATTCTTCTCAAAAGGAAGTTATTTGAACATAATATGCCACATGCAAGCTGGACGTTGAGTAGAAAGGTGACCAAATTATCGGATTTGACCTTAGTTGAAGAAAACGCCGTTCTACCAGATATTCAAGGCTGTAGTTGTCCAAAGTTTTAATCAAAACAGACAGTGGCTAATGTGCTTTTACCTGCATTTCTACTATTTGTATGCTTCTAGCTCTTAGAGCATACTTGTTGGTTCATATTTTGTTGCTACGAAAAGATCAATGTTAGATAGATAAGCATTTCCTCAGCACTTACTTAGCTCGTGCTCAGAATTCGGACATACAAAATTTTTGCAAGATAGACTTTGTCTCTTTGCTTTCCTTCACAAAGTGAGAATTAAAAGTCTTTGCCCGGGTCCAACCTGCCTATCTTTATATGTCACCTGCTTGGGCCACTAAGACAAATTTGCCCAGTACAATAAAAAAAAATTGACTGGAAATAAAAATAACTACAATTATGCAACCCATAAATCACAGCGTTTTGTAACAAGAAAAAGATTTTCTAAACAAAAGAAAATTGTGGGCATGCCAAAATACCTAGATGATGCAAGAGTATATTATGTTACACCACCAAGTTTATATAGAAATACTATTAAAGTTTTTCTGAATAAGAAAATTATATTCATCCCATGTATTTTAATACTAGTACGAGTTTTGAAACAGTTGATTGGTTCATGCATGCCAAGAGCGCACCAATCGAGGTGTCTTGGAGCAAATATCCCGAAATTTTTCAAGTTAGTGTTGCTAGAATCGCTCTGGTGGCCATTTCAAACCTTTCATTTTGATTTCAAACCAGAGTTTATAGTTCCTGCGATCACGTTTTACCCATGAAATGTAGATAACCAACACCAGCCAAAATAACCAATAACTTTGCAAAGTTAATGCTGTGCTGAAAAGGCTTTTAATACCGGGCTCAAAAGTCTCGGGTCAGATACCGAAGCGGCTGGCCAATAATGGTTGGTATTCATTAGCTTTATCATGTTAAATGTTAACCTATTGTAGAACCAACATAATGCAAAGAATGGAACAAAAGCCATCCAGAAATTTGAAATCGTTGCGAGTAAATGCTGGTTGCTTTTTCTTGGGGTCGTCACCCCCCCTCCTCCTGCACAAAAACACGCAGTACACCCTGCAGGACTAGCCCTGACATTTTAATGCATCGTTGTTCACTCATCAGCGGATGAATTATACCACCGTGTTTATGAATCAAAAACCTTTTCATCTTGTTCCAAAGATTGTTTTTAAATTTCTCCTTTCTTACTCAAGGTGTTTTGGCTGAAAACAGCAGGCTCTCTGAAACTGATGGAATCCTAAATGGCTTTGAAAAATTGATGAGCTCGCACAGAGGAGAAGTGCAATGTACAATTACCTCTGCGAAGGTAATCAATGATTCTTGTAATTTTCATTTTAAGGACGAACTCTATCATTGATAAGTATAAGATGTTTTTACTATGCCTAAAATAACTGTTTCTCAGAACAATATCAGAAAATATCAGACTTACTACATGAGTCGAAGTTGTCGCTATTGGATTGAATTGCTCAAACTAAAGCGAAGCAATCTCAAGCAAACAACAAAAACATCAATCCAATTCAATATAACTGAAAGTTAGGGACTTGTGAACAAGTATAAGAAAAAAATAACCGTACAAAATCGAGCTTGCGAGGTTTGAGGTTTTGTACAGAGGGTGAGGGCTAATATTTTCGGCATTACCCAAAAGAAACAGTTATTATAAGGTTAATTATGGATAGGGGGCGTGGACTTGACCCCTAATGGTTATGAAACTCGTGTTTGAAGCCATGATAATGAAGCCATTTGGTGTCTAAACAAAACGGTTTGAACGTTTTTAGCTAATCAGCTTGCTTCAACTGGTTTTGCTTAGCGCCAAGACCATTTTTGTTCCACAGCGTCCCATTGGGTTCAGCTGATTGTCAACAAAATTGCCCTAAGCCTTGATTTTATTCACTGAGTCAAAAAAACTTTCAAAATTGTTTGACTGTGACGTGTTTACACTTGCAGCTTTCTCTGGCTGTAAACCGGTTGTCAATGGAAGTATGCATTGAAAATCGTTTCGCTTTTATAATAAGGGGCAAAGGAAGTTAAAACGCAATCCCTTTCTGCTGGCTTTTGTAAAAACACACGAAGAATAGAATATTCTATGGAACTGGAATAGAGGCATCCAAAAAAGATGGTAGCTGTTTCTGATATTGTTTTTAATAAGGGTTTTCGAATAATACCCATAGTTACTCCGCAACTGAGGAATTATTCCCAGAATTCAAAACAATACCCTGGATTGAACATTCAGGTTTCTGTAGCTATAATAAGAAAAATTCCAACCAGAAAAAAACTGCAACCAAGCAATCCACAAATCCCAGCATTTCTTGTTGCAAGTCGGCCGAACGAAGCCAACATTTCACACAACATTGGCCAATATTCATGTTGGGCGAAATGTTGGCAGTGTTTGGACAGCTTGTTGGATGAGCCAAAATCATGCTGGGAGATGTTGGCTGAAGTTTGATCAGGGTCAACAATTCACCTAACATTTCAGAATGTTGGTTACGTTTAGCCACCTCTGTTCCAAAACAAGCCAACATGCAAAAAAGAAGTTCGACGAAATGTTGAGTGTAATGCTGACAACGTTTGGCCAAGACTAAATACATTTTTTATCGTTCCATTCCATTGTGGTGATATAATTCAAGGAATAGGTTGGTACGTGTAATAGATTTTATTTACTTTCACGGGAGACGTCTAGGGCTATCCCCCATTAAGTGTTGTCCGGTTTGGTGTTTTGTGCTCTAGCCGCGACAGTAGCTATGCTCTCTGGTAACTATATTGTTTTTATAGAATAAATTCAAGTCATTATTCATAAGCTTGCGAAGTGTTGTTTTTGGCTGTTTTTTTTTACCAAGCCAAACCAATTGCATCTACCGAAAAAATATCCACACATCAGGGAAAATTGTCGCCACTCTATCCTTTTGGCACGTCCCTGCAACTTGTCTCATAGTGTGTGCCGATCTGTTATTTTGTAAATTACTTCTATGACCAGAAAATGCAAAATTATGTTGACATTTTTTCTCTTCAATCAATATTTTCAAAGTGAGTAGCCTGTCTGGCGTCTAACATTGATTTTACCAAATGAGACGCTAGAGCCTCATACTAAGGACGACCTCTAATTCACAGAAATAAGGTACTTGTTTGTTTTGATGGGGTTTGCCAAATGATTGATGATGACGGATTGACAAGTTGGATTATGATGAAAAGATGGCGGATTTTGGCCTTGGCCAGAAGTAACGATTCAGGGACAGGCGTGTCAAATGAAATCCACAGTTAGAAGAAAGGGAAAGACACGGACAGACGGCATGACCTAAAACTTCCTACTGAGGTCAAGACTTAAAGACATTTAAGACTGTTAGAAGATCGTCAGTTTTACTATACTCAATTTTTCATTGTGCAATATATCCTTAAATCACCACACAGAGAAAGGCAATAGTAGAGAATTCGAATAAAATGTGTTCAACAAGGAACGAGACTTTTGCAGCCATCGTGAAAAACACGCAAATTTGGCATGCGCGATGCGCTTTGACTGTAAACCTGACTGGAACTTGTACGGATAGGCCTAGCGTTTGCACGGAAGCTGGTGGATCCGATCCCGTTCGGATCTGATATCCGTACCCGTTTGGGATCGCTTTCGAAAGTGATCCCGTACGGATCCGATCCCGAAAAGGTCTCGATTCCTATTCGTACCCGTTTGGATCCGTTCCAAACGGGTACGAATAGGAATCGAGGCTGCTAAACATAGTTTTTCGAGGTTATTTTAACATGGCAGATTGAACTTTGCTTTGTTTTCTTCGCTTTTTGGAGCCAAAAAAATATTTCTGTATTTACTAGATCTACTTGACGTTTAAGCATTTTGGATCCGATACCGTGTAAACGCCCCTCATAAACAGAATCGGTTCCAAAATGGAGCAGATCCCGTTTGGATCCGATCCCGTGTACACGCAAGCATTTTTGGATCCGATCCCATGTAAACGCAAGCATTTTTGGATCCGATCCCGTGTAAACACCCCTCAAAAACAGAATCGGTTCCAAATGGATCCAACCCCGTTTGGATCCGATCCCGTGTAAACAGGGTCTAAGTTGAAATCGCCGAAGTTCACTTCTCTTGATTGACACGCTAGTTCTGGTACGCGCTAATGCAGGGCATGGTGTTCCGATAACTATCCGGTGTAGTTTAAACGGGGCCTCAGTGGGTTGGTACCTGCGACGCGACGCGTATATAGTGATCGTGGTATCGATCCACGGTACAGCCTTATGTTTTTGGACTCATGTTTGCGAAAATTATTATGTCTTGTGAGCATTTCTGAGATCTATCAGTATGCCAGTTTGGGAATAGCAAAAACTAAACAAGATGGAAGATTTTCTTTGCCAGGTTTTTTTAATGGCGCACGACTGGTTTTCAACCTATATCTCCCTAACCGCTGAATATCAAGTTTTTTAAATTTAATTTCGCCATCAAAAAAAAACTTATTTTGTTTCTTCTGTTATAACAGACGGATTCATCCTTAATTGGTGGTTTGGTAGTGGATATTGGAGAATACCACATTGATATGTCAATTGCTGCTAAAGTGAAGAAAATCACACATAACCTTAGAGACGCATTATAACTATTATTAACTGATAGAGAAGAGATTGAATTGTTTAATTAAGGAAATTCTCGTGTGATAACAGTTGCTGCAAGGTTGGTTTGATTTTTACAACTTTTTCATGAGTTACTTGTAAACTGCAAGACAGGAATGAAATTCATTTTGTTCATAACTACATACATTTTATTCGTTTCAATTCATAGTGACATCTGAGGATAAGGCTGCTGGCGAATTCATTTCTTTTTTACCAGAAACTTTGGTCCGCAAATAATAGTAAGGTTTCTAAGGTTTTGGCACTTCTCGCACTTTCTTGATAGTTTCATCTCCAAATACATATGCATATACAAATTTGTGCTCACGTATTACTACCGGTAAGGTACCGAATCTTACCTAGTAATATGCAAGATATGCAAATACTTGTGCGTTGCAAGTCTAAGGCCCTGGCAAAACAATTATCCATTGTTGGTCTACCATTGAAAATTTGTTATTTAGGCAATGTTTGAACGTTTTGCCGTGTCGCAAGACGACAGCGCCCTATATTTTTCAAATATGTGGATTTTTCATAGATTTTTAATTTTGGAGTTATACAGAACTTCATAATTGCGATAAACAGTGGAAACGTCTCATTTGCTGATGTTGCACTTGATCTTGATGAGGTCGAAGTTGAAGAAGACAAACTAGAATCAACATTTTTTGGAGTCATATTACCGAAATCTTCATCAATATCAATATCATCTTCTTCTTCCTCTTCTTCTTCTAAGGCAGATAAAGGCTCGCAATTGTTGTCAAATGGTTGGGAATTTTCAGTGCTCTCCAGCAAATACAGTGGCCTAGTTATAGGTCTGTCTCCCATAATTTCATCCATCTTATCAAAAAATGGAAATGTCTTTCATTCCTGCCTGGAATGATATTGTTGTCTTTAATTTTTTGTATGTTTCTTTGAGTTGCTTTATTTTATCGTTTGAGTGTGAGAGCGGATGAATCGTCCCTCTTTTTTTGTCGGCTTGCCATTTTCTCGAGAATAGGCCTATTTTTTGTGCAGTTGTCAAGCTGCTGTTGAATCTTCTCTTCCCCCAAATACTGAACAAAAGAAAAACCTCTTCGTCACTCCAGTAGTATGATCCTCTTCTTGCCACTTCTGATTGCGAATTTTCTATCTCAGATTCAGCGTTCGACATGATGAAGATGAGAGTGCACCAGCAAGACTGAGAGCACAGATCCATTAACCTTTCCTTCTCCAGCAACATCAAAGAAAGAAATTCATGTTGCGATTTTCACATTTTGTCTTTCAGTTCGCACGCGCGAAAGAAAAACTGACCAACGTCGAAACCCAGTTTGCGTTTACGCAACTGTTTGTGAAACTAACCCAGGTTGAACCCGGGATCAACCCACGTCTCGAGATGGTTCAACCCGGGTTAGTTGCGTTTGCACTACCAAAAATCTAACCTGGATTAGTTGACCCCGGGTGCAACCCGGGTTAGTTTGTGTAGTGTACACAGGGCTTAAAAAGCTTTTATCGTGTGACACTCCTCGGAGAGTATTCACGTCAGAAAGAGACCGAAATAATTGAGTAAGGAGGAATTTATGCCCAAATGCGGACTGAAATGAACCAATCAGACAAAGTAAAACTGGATGGATATTGTTTTTCAACATCAATCAGCTTCCTCCATTCCAGTCCTTTCTTCTGTTCACTCTGCCTAAGGAAAAACCTCCTTTAGTCGGTAATGCTTTTGTCGCGCTAACTCTAAACTCGAATGTATTGAGTTAGTCGAGCAGGAAGCGCCATCAAGATGAACTGCGGCAAAATATTCTGAATTTATTAATCTGAAGCAAAACGCTCTCGGCTCTCATACGCTTACTTAAAAAAGCTCGACATTTGAATCGAGTGTTACTAGACCGTTTCGATCTTTTCGAGGGTTGTCGAATCAGTTAAACCAAGGTCCAAAGCCAAAGTTTTGCGCGAAAATGTGGTACAATATTAGCTACTATCGTATCACACATAAGCTAATGGACTATATATAGCAAGCACTCAGTTGCTTAAATGTTGGGCATTTCAGGACTCTTATAAGTTAGAGTTGTTTAACATTTTTCTTCCCTAAAACCACTCCTAACTTCGCGAGTTCAAATCATTAACTTTAAGGCCTACAACACCGACTTTTGGTGGACAGTAAATGGAAACACATTACCTAAAGGCTGTTATATTAAGACTGTTATATCCTTTCAAAACAACACTTATTTTGATATGAATGTTGCAGAGGTTGTTTGTCATCTTCAGTTGCTTACAGTAATTCAATTGAGCCCTTAAGTCACGTGATGTTGAGGCCAGTCCAGCCCTCGTTGGGGCCTCATTGCTTATTGAGCAGTTAAGCAGAAAAGTGTATCATATCACCATATCATTTAACACATTCTATTTTGCATTCGTGGCAGTTAACCTTTTGAAAGACGAAACCTGTTAGTAAGGATGCTCATCTTATAAATGTGTTATGTGTAAGGTGTTTACAGTATGATCAAAAGGCTTGAACAATCTCTCACCTGCAAACATACTTGATTTTGCAGAAATGATCCATGCTTTTTTGATCGCAAGTATTGAACTGGTTTCTAAAAAACTGAAGGTCATTGACTACGAGTTATTATTCAACAACTGCGAATTCAACAATGCAATCAGCTACTTTGTGCGTCTCTTTGATGCTTATGAAGTGAAAGTGATATCAATGTCTTACATCTGAAATTACAGAACTGTGATTATTTGAATCCAGATGTGAAACTTCCGTGAAATGAAAGTTTTACAGTCAACTAACAAATAATTGAGTCCTAGATTATTTACCAGCGAAATTCAATAATCAATTTTCTTACGGCGTTCAAGGTAGGACTCGTTTTATGAGCTTTATTCTGATAGCTTATCAGCAATGTTTTTAAGCGTAACATTTATCGTATTTATGTATTTTTATCGTATTTATCGGATTTTGATCATATTTTATCATGGTAAGCTGTGTTCGCGTTTTGTTCTTGCAATCTAACTTTTTAACGAGACTTAGAACATGTTTCTGTATGTATGTATGTATGTATATAATTAATTATCCTGGATAACACTGTGCAATATAAAAGATTACACGTTTTTTTTATAAGGAACGCCTTTATAAGGAACGCCTTTATAAGGAACTCGAGGCTGACCAAAGGTTCCTTATAAAAAAAAACATGCAGTATAAATCTGCTCTTTCCGTACTTTGAGACATTTTCGTACAAGGTAGGGATTCGGCTGGCACCCTCAGACAACAGACAGCAGATATTTTGGGTTCTGGAGACGTGCCGCCCAAGAGGGTTTGGTTTTTCATGATTTCAGTATAAATCTGGGTCTTAATTTTCTAAAAATTGGTTTAAATAATGGTGTCGGGGAATCATCTATGCACCGTCAAATTTTTTTCTTATCTTGCTGTTGTTGTTGTTACCTTGTGAATTTTGTAAATTTTCTTTTATACCTAATAAGAATATCGTTTACAAGCGCAGTGCGACATTAAAACCAGTAAGAAACTGGGCGTACCTGTTGTGAAGTAGCGTTCGTATTATATTTGAATTAGCTAAGTTTTGATTGTGATAAAATTGCTAGATCGGTTCTGTTATTTTTTAGTTTTTCAACATAATATTGCGAAATATTATAGATCATTGTTTCTCTTCTATAATACTGCTAAGAATAGGATAGAGGGACTTTGGTTTCTACTGTATGTATGGTATTGATTTCGCAATATTTGAACGTGCCACTGAAAATTCTTCGCGATGTTCAGTGCCGACTGGCCTAATGAACTGAACATTTCACTGGACATTTGCTGAACATTTTCCGCCTCTCTTCCTGCCGTTGTTTTGGCGCGAAATTCGAGATTTCTTATCGAGAAATTGTGAAAGTTTCCGCCAATTAACATGCGCATGCTTATATCGGATAAATATTCATATTTTGTTCAGTAGAGAGTGGCCTAATAACTGATCATAGCACTGAACAAATTTTGTTCAACAAACATTTTTGACTCCAATCAAACATTCACTGAACAATGTTCAGTAACTGAACAAGGTGGCCACATGAACTGGAGTTCAATTCACTGAACTTCAGTTTTTGACGTTGACCAGTGAAATATTCAGTTCATTTGTTCAGGGCCTTATAGTACATTTTGGCATATATAGTAGGGTACGAGTTGATATTTTGGTATAATTTTGTGAATACATTTCAGGAATTCGATGTAAAAAGGGATAGGCATTTCTTGTTCTGGGCTTCACGTCCCTATCTAAAACTAAGTCAGTTCACCCCACCAGTCGGGCGGAATCGTAAGTCAAATCTACACGAATATGCAGTTGTTCAGGCGTTGTACACTGAACATGAAGATCACTCTCGGAACAACTGTAAAATGCTTCTTCCTGCGAAATTTCTTGATTCTAACTGTATCTTTTTGCCCTAAGAATAGTAAAAAGGCTAGAAAAACAGCAAAATCTAACATTGCACAAAAAATGACTGGAATCATTTCTCCCTGCTGATATTGTTACCATTGCAATTGTAACCCCTCAATAAAATGCCTCACTTAACGACAAACACTTCCTTGATGCGAGTTTTGACGACAAATGAATGGAAATATTTTTATGTCGATCAATCTTCAATTTCTTGCAGTGATATATATTATCAAAAATTTTCTTGAAACTGTTTTGTTGTGTGATGGGTGTAAGCTTCCAAACAAGGCTGACTTTAAGCCTATATGTATTAGCTACAATGTGATACAAAAAAATTTCCAAAATAATAACAATGGGTCACGTGACATTGCCTTATATGGAAAGCGGTCATGACAAAATCACATATAAATGCCTATTTTTACCAGTAAATCTTATAAGAATTGACTGATTCTTTGCAAGGTAATAGAAGATAGTTACTAGCAACAAAATGTAAAGAAATTTCCAGATTTCTATTGATATTAAGGAAGGTCGATTTTGACCGCATCGATAGCATGTTTTGATTATGATGTCACAATGACGTCATAATAGAAGTGGGAGGCGCCCAATTTACCAACATTACACGCATTTTTTTTTATAAGGAAGTGCTTTATAAGGAAGGTAGTACTCGGATAGGCAAAAACTTAAGGAATTCCAGTACTGGATCGGAGACTTTTAAGGAATCTGACTTTATCAAAAAATGACGAAGTCTAATGAAGCTGATCATTTGCATGTATAAAACGAGCAAGCAACACTCTTATTGTCAATGGTTTAATTAGTATTCTTTCTATTCGTCTTCTGACACCTTCATGTCCCTATATTCCCTTGTCCCAGGTTTATTTTAAAGAAACAAGTTTAAAAGTTAAGGAATTGCTAAGGAATTTTCAGTACTCAAATTTGGCTGTAAGTTAAGGAATTTTCAGTACTGAGCCTGAGCCGAACTTCCTTATAAAAAAAAATGCGTGTACTCCTAATACATTGGCCAATGCCTGTGCAAAGTTTGATTGCTCTAGCTCTACTGGACAGCAATTTATGGAGGGGGGGTGGAAACCACCCCCCGGCTGTGTTAGATCAAAAAAAGCCCGGTAGGATTAGGGTTAAGCTTTTAGGTCTTCTACATCTTGGTTGCTTATAAGTGGTTGCTTATAAAAAAACTGCATGTGTCTGTTTTTGAAATAAGGCCCACAATCGAACACTGTTGGTCATGGTCAAGCATTTTAGCATTGTTTGACCGTTAGGCCACATCGCAATACATTGCTTAACAAGAAGAATTCCTTCATCAGTTTTTTTGGAAAACTTCAAAATCATTCTATGCTTGTATCAAGCAAAAAATGTATGACGACCATTGCTTTGTGATATAGGATTGACTGTCAAACGTGTTTCGGAAGCAAATTTCCAATGTTTGATAAGCAATGTTTGATCGTTTGGCCAAGGCCTAATATCAATATCATTTTTCGTAGTTGAAACATTTCACTTTCTTTTCTTTTTATAGAAGAACATATATTCTTATCAAGTAGAATTTGACGCCAGACTAGAGTGCAATGAAGATGATTAAATTGCTGCTACTCGTAACATTAACGGCTTTTGCCTTTTTTGTTTACCAATACGTGGATATTAATATGCATCATTTGTTTGACAAGCCTCTTCCGCTTGCCAAACGTTACCAGAACACAATTGAAAAAACCAATCACCCTATTGAAGAAGATAATTTTGAGATATATGTTCGGCTTACGAATACTAAGAAATTTACTTCGCAAATGGAAGAGTGGCCAGTTCGGAGCATGAAACTCTTCTTCCTTAAAAAATTCATGAATCTTGTTGTTGTTCTTGATGATGAGAAGACCGAAGACCATATTTATGGTGACAGTTTCCAGAAATCGCACCCAGAGTTTAATGCTCGAATCTGTTATATGAAAAGTCTTGCGAATGATGTTTATCATGGCTGGGGAAAAGCACGCATGTACATGGACATGATGCATGCTGATCAATGCACACAGAAAGAATACGTTGGGTTTATTGATGTCGACACACTTTTTGTAACCGCTGTTACAGACAACCTTCTTTTTGAAGATAAAAAACCAATAATCACTGGGCGAATCGGAATTCCCAGAGTTCCTTGCTGGATTAGCACAGCTGCGTATATTCTTGGTGTAAAGCAAGTAATGCAATGTATGTCTTATTTTCCAGTGACTTTCAAAGTGTCCCATATTACTGAAATGCGAAGATATGTCGAAAAATTGCACAACAAGACATTTAGTCAGGTTTTTAAGGAAGCTCCGAGAATGACTAGGACAGAAAGCTCTTGCTACTGTCATTACAGTATAATGTGCAATTATATGTGGTATCATCATAGAGATGAATACGCCTGGCATCTGCAGGTAGTGCCACGTGGAAAATGGTATGGACAAGGTGCAATGCCTTCAATGGTCGGTCGAGGGTATTTCTTTAATGAAGTGAAAGAAAACGAAAAGATTCCTATACCAAGATCATCTGTTCATGCAAGACATCTTATGTTCTATGGCAAATATCAAGACGCAGTGATTCCTCCTCTAAGCATTACAAATAAACTAATCAAAGAAGGACTTTGCTATTCATTCGGCTTCAGACTATGTCCTAAAAGCTGTTTAGATTTTCATGAGTATGCATTACACGATAGTCTTTTTGCATTCGAAAATTATCAATGGCAATGGGATACTAGATGCAATCAAACGCAGATAAAACATTATCAAACTGTTCACAAGATTATAAAATATGAACCTGAAAAATTTCTTATAGACTTAAAGAATATAACCAAGATTTGTAATATTATTGATAGTTTTGGGTCAAGTCGAAGGCACCTTGATGGAAATTGGGGACCACGACAGCAAGCAATGAACTTTTAGTTTGCATCTAATAATTACTATGAGGTAAACAGTTAAAAAAAGAGTTAAACACTAAATATGAACTCTGGAAGTCAAATATCTACTTTAATTCAGCAAGTGACAAATTTTACTGTACGTTACATTTATAGAATAATAGTTAGTAGTACTGTATATTGGATTATTTCGATCTTTCCACGGGTGGCATTATCCCAATTGATCTTAAACAACGAGCCTTGACTGCATGATCAGAGCGCCGCCGGCGATCCCATCGAGCAAAACAACCCAAATGAATCTTTAAGTACATCTTCAAGACACAGCCACAGCCTACAATCATGGACAAAATACGTTGAGACAAAAATACTCAGTCATATTTATTTACGGTCTATGATATAGAGGCATGCCTCTAAGTGAGGAACATCGCAGTAATTAATTCTTCGATTGTCTCATAAAAATCTTCCTTTTAACGCGCCTTCTATTTAACGCCCCTTTTATGAGAGTGCGAAATTTATAATCGCCCGGTGCGGTAAATTGTGAGTTTGCCGTTTCTCAGAACTGAAAGCCACAGCCTGCATGCAGCAAGCTGTCTTTAATTGAATTATCTCAAACTGTTCAAACAAAAGAGGATTTCGCTGTTACTATAGATTTCTTCATGAAATTCTATGCTTAGAATTCATTGCGACCTTTGATGCGTATAACTGTTTTGTTTTTGCCGAATTCCTCGGTATTAGCTGCATTATTATCGTGCAGTGTTATCGAGATTAAAGGAAGATGTTATTTTTGTCTGTTTTTGAATTTTGAAGATTTTGTTGTCGTGCTAGAAAGTAACATGAAATTCACCATGATTTTTTTATCATTTGGAGTTATTTTTCTTTCCTTCGGTATTACGGTTGTAGCGCAAGGTATGTTGAAACTGATATTACAATCTTCTGTTTTTCTTAACGTTATGTTTATAGGATCTTATCTTTATTCCCAACTGTGTCTTTTAGCTATCCTGTACTTTTCCCTCCCTCAGTCATGAACAACAACTTGTTGTTGAGTAGAAAACCCTCATTCCTTCAGTTCCTTCAAGATCAATGCTACATATGCTATTTTAGTTGAATTTTCTTGACTGACATTTGACTTTCATAGTTTGTTTTTGTCCTATATGAAATTGAAGAAATAGCTACGTAAAATTCAGTTTAGTTTCATAATTTCCTAATGCCGGGGAGGAAATTTTCAGGCAACGGAACGGATAGATTTTGTTTTTCCGTCTTTACCAACAAGACTTTGGGATAAGATTGTTTGCTTCTTGAGTATTTTAGATCTCCCTTGTCCGTCGCAGTTCTTCATAGAATATGTACATTGACTTTAACTTCATGAAGAATTTTTTTTGCCATAAGTAAAATCATTTCTCTACGTTGATTTCTAAAAGGCCAAACGTCGGGTTAAGCCTTCCTTTTATCTGGCATCTCGTCTGAGTTTTCACAGAAACTTTTGTGAAACTTTTGGTACTACTGTAAAAGGTCGCCAAAATATAAGAAACTTCTAGGTAACCTGAGAAATTTTTTTATAAAAAAATGCATGTATATACTGTCTTGAAATATCGATCTCTAGAAGAGATTTCTTAAAACTGGAAGGGAATTCTTATAAACTGGCTTGTCTTGAAACGTGACATGAAACTACCCAGCATTTGATCATTGTGGGCATTCATTCATATTTAACGCAAAAGGAACTCTTTTTAAATTTTCTAGCAAAATAGGATTGTTAGTTTCTTGAGAATTTTGGAATCTCAGGGCATTTTTTAACAGTGTAACTACTGGGGAATGTTCCCCAGTAGGCCCCAATTCCTTCCCCAGTAGTGAGCGCCAAAATCATAAAATTTCCCCAGTAGTCGAGGCCCTTGTCGATTTCCACTTACCCCCACTTACCCACTTGATTATCAACTGGTGGGTTTAAGTGAAAATGGCTGTCGTTAATTAGTTAGCTACAACATGCATTAGCAGTATCTCAGAACCATCCATCCTTACGAGCTTCTTAAGT
Organism: Chrysaora quinquecirrha; assembly: GCA_014526335.1. Taxonomy (NCBI): domain Eukaryota; kingdom Metazoa; phylum Cnidaria; class Scyphozoa; order Semaeostomeae; family Pelagiidae; genus Chrysaora; species Chrysaora quinquecirrha. The sequence continues at coordinate 365,771 of JACTAT010000120.1, forward strand.
ATTGTTTTCGGATTACCTTTTGCGGATACCTCGGATACCTCACGAGCCTTTGGAAAATATGAATAACTGGTGCGAAAAGAAAAGCTGTAATTGTAAGTATTTATCGAGACAGTATTTTACAATTTCTCGCAGGGCCCTCAGATGTGGCAACTTTCGGCCGATTGCAACCCAATCCCTTCATGACAGTAGAATGTATTGGTAGCCAATACGACTGTCAGCAGTGGATACCCCAAATTCTCTACCACAGAATAGTGGAGTCAGTCGTTTCTGTACTTTATTTTACGTTATTACGCTTTTTCTTGATTGGTCTTCATGAAATGTCTTTCTTTCAGTTGATTGCGATGGATCTCAGGCAATGGATTTATCTACTGATGCACTGAATTTGCAATTATTTCTTGATGTTAGCAACAAGCTTAATGAATGCACGAAAATTGATGCAAAGTACGGCATGATGCGTCTGGAGGCATTTTTATATGCTCTTTCGTTAGTCAACTCAAATCAAACATTGCTTCATGGAAAGAAACTCGGAGCGATAATTTACGACACGTGTAAAAACCCGAATCGTGCATTGATCTGTTCAGTTGGAAGTTCTGTTACTGGTGTAGTTGGTCCGGAAAACTCAGAAACTGCGCAGATCGGTTCTGTAATTTACACGAGTTTCATACCAAAGCTCTCGCTGATCAGTTATGGAGCTACGAGCGAATATCTGAATGATAAGCTGGAATACAGCAATTTGTTCCACACTATTCCGAGTGATGAATCTGCGTATGAAGCTCTCACAGATATTTCTCGATTCTTTAATTGGACATACATCGGTGTGCTGCATACCCATAAAAGCGTTGGCGACGGAATGGCAACATTTAAGAGAATTTCATCTAAGAAAGGACTATGCATTAAATTCTCAGCCGCGACGAAGAAAGTCATGGACGACAATTATTTATTCAACTTGTTAAAGCCACTGAGGATGGATTCCAAATTAGAGGTCTTGTTTATTTTACTTGCTGACACCGAAGCTAAAACACTTTTGGGATATTTAGAAAGAAATTTCGACTCTTATAAGCACCTTAACTTAATTGGGGGACAAAAACTTGGCACCAAATTGGATTTATTTTCCAGCAACAAAACATTCGGTGTTGGTGTTTTGACGATAGAGGTAGAATCACCAAAAGTTCTGGATTTCGAGAAGTATTACTTAAACCTAAGACCTGAAAACAACACGAGAAATACATATTTTAAGAAGTTCTGGGAGGAAACTTTCAATTGCAGTGTCGATAAAAGTCCGGGGAAAGTACCTTGCTCTGGGCAAGAGAAATTAAAGGAAGGCATTGGGTTCTATGAGAATGCGCCGGTGATGCCTGTTATCAATGCTGTTCTTGCATTTGGAAATGCCATAGGAAAAGCAATCGTTGAACGTTGCTCGTCTCTGAGCGGAGCAAACAACACAGCTTGTATTAATGCCAACATAACAAGTGAAACTCTTCAAACCCAACCATATCTTATCAATTCTATTACACAAAATTTGCCATCTGTAACTTTCACAGAGCCTACCAAAGCGGGGAAAGTCTTCAGTTTCGATGAAAATTACCGACGGAATACTAATTATGTTATCTACAACACGCAGCTTATTGGCAACAATCTACGGTATAGGAAAATTGGAGTGTGGGAAAACAGAAATAGCAGCCTAGGGCCATGGCATAGTTATACAGAGAAGTTAGTGATTAATACCTCACTTATTAAATGGAGAAACGGTAAAATACCTCTGGGTAAATGCAGCAGTGAATGTGACAGACACCAATTCAAGAAGTTTGACAGGTATTTATCTTGTTGTTGGGATTGCAAAACTTGCAGCAAGAGCTCGATTATTGTTAACAATACTTGTAAATCCTGTAAGTTAGGAACATGGCCCGATACTTCGTTAAAAACTTGTATTACCATGCCCAAGACAGGAATCAGTGCCAAAGCTGGATTTTCTATTGCAATCATCATATTGTCAGTATTTTTTATCAATTTGACTTTTTTCGTGATCCTCGTATATTTGAGAAACTGCGACAAAAGAGCAATCAAGGCGACCAATCGTGAGCTATCATTGATTGTATTATTTGGCATTGTTATTGTTTTTATAACCTCACTGGTATTCTTAGCACAGCCAAGCAGTCTTGTATGCAACACCCAGCAATGCCTGCTGGGCACTGGTTTGGTATTGTGTGGCGCTCCGTTGTTCTTGAAAACAATGACATTGTACAGAATCGTCCAGAAAGCTTCTACCACTGTCGCTAGGCCTAAGCTTGCAAAATGTCGCTCACAACTGCTTGTATGTCTTGGCCTTGTGTGCATCCAGTTCCTTCTGGCTGCACTATGGGTGCAAGGAAACCTAGCTAAAATACAGAATTACATCCCAACAGGAAAAATTTATGTTGTTATTCACTGTCAGTTCAGTTTGTTTGGCCTTGCGGTAAACATCGTATATCCTGTCATTTTGATGATTCTTGCTATAATCTTTGCAATGCGTACTCGGAACATGAAAATACCTCGAGAAGTTAATGAAGCTAGGCACATCACAGTCGCAATGTCATTAACGTGTTTTCTGTTAATGATATATTTGATATCATTTTCTGTTTACGAGAAAAGCAAGGACAATTTCACGCAAGAGTACACTATAAGTGTTGTATACTTGTTCGTTGGTGTTGTCAATTTAACTTCAATATTCATACCGAGAGTAATCTACTTGTACTGTCCGGTGGAGGACGGCAGCGACCGCTCAAGAACGGCAACAATTGTTTCTGCGGACGTGTTTCACGCAGGTCAGTCGACTCCTGTTCAAGATCTCCGAAGAAATGCAACGGTGAGTAATCGAATTTCGTCAGCATCGAAAAAGCCTGTTATGAGCATAATAAACCGGACGACAGCGACTGTATCGCCTCAAAGTGTTTGCAGCTGCAAAACGACAACTAGTACGGCATGACTCAATGCAACGTGATTAAGTGCTATAATCTCTCTTCTCCACGGAATATTAAAAATAAGCAAATAAATGTTGCGCTGAGTTGTTTGCAATGTTGAACAAGGAACACTAGCTATAATGTTGCCCTAAGCACATGAACTGAACATTTCACTGACCATGCCACTGAACATTTTTCGCTGTGCTCAGTGCCGAGTGGTCAAATGAATTGAAGTAACTAAACATTGCTGAACATGTTCAGCCTCCTTTTCATGTAGTTATTAAATTGACAAAGTTGCTGCCAAGCACATGTGTATATTGGATAAATGTTCCGTGTTTGTTCAGCTGAGTGGCCAAATGAACTGTAAAAATGACCAAGCAACTTTTGCTCACCAAATATTTTGGACGCCGGTCACACATTCACTGACTAAACAATGACTACTTTTTCACTGAACTTCAATTTTGGGCGACATTCTGTGAAATTTTCGGTTCATTTGTCCTCAGGAATATCCAGAACAAGGACCAATGATACTCTATGAGGTACACTATAAGATACACTGTACACTGTACACTATGTACGACCAATATAATTCAGAAATCTGAAGAAATCTGAATAGGTGCTGAAGAAGGCTCAACATAGCCGAAACACAAAAGTCCAACTGCATGGGCCTTGGGCTGTATGACTTGGAGAGTTACTCGACGATTTCATTGAGCTCTATAGCTCAGTGGAAACGTCGTTGGCTCTGGTCATGCAGTCCAGGCTCGAATCCCATCTATTGTGGTATGTCACTTGTGGAAAAATCTAATTCAGAAATCTATACGCAGAAAGAAAGAACTTCCCATAAGTGAAGCTAAATGTTTCGCCGAAAGTGGTTCGCAGAGGTCGAGCATGGAACAACCCTTTGCTGACATAGCCATTATCTCTAATTCAAGGCTCTAATAAAACTTGCCGAAAGTACAGTTGTAACGATTCACTAAAAAATCGTCCCGTTCCTCCCGCTGATTATTTTCTCAAAAGCTTTTCATCCCCCGGTGTACTCTTTAGGAATTAGGAACCCAGCTTATAAGATTCTCCGCACCATTTTCTGCCTTGCTAAAATGAAGGGTAACATTCAGATGGAAATGTGTAGAATTTAATGCCACGACACTCAGTTCTCTTGTTTATAACTTTACGTATTGACATTTTTAGTAATAGTTTCTTGCCTTCAAGAACAAAGAATTTCTCTAGAGTTTCCCAAACTAAAATCATGCTAAAATTCAATCTCCTTGCTTATTCCAACCCCTGCTAATTAGATTAACCAGCTTCCCTTAGTCAAACCCCAGTAATGAGGCACCGGAGTGCTAAAAATCAGATTTATGTATTATGCATACCGAATCGACTTAATTTATACTCACCCCTTATTTTTACATTGATTATACACGTATGTTAAAATGTCATCTCATGGTTTTAGATAATTTAGCGTCATTTATTATAGAAATGGTTAGTCAAAAATTCAAATTTTTAGCTTCGTGTTATACGACCTCACACTCTTAACAAAGCATTGTTGTCAAACACTTTAAAGTATTATTAATTATTTATTTTATATATATAACATTCTTCGTATTATATATAAACATTTATTTCTTCATTCTGTCGGTGTAGTATAGTGGAGGTTGATCAGATGAAAACATTGTGGGGCTAACATCAGAACTCTATGGAGGGGGGAATAACGTAGGTTAGAGGTTGTTCCGTACAGCGGATGGCTAAGGTCGGTTCCAGTGAAGGGATAATACTGAGCACAGTGGAAAGGGTGCACAATGGGTTTTGCCGGATTGTGTGATTTTTTGCTTGGCGGGACATTTGATTCAAGGCTTTTTTGAGGGATACGGTTTGCAAAAATAAGGGCGATGGGATACGGAATATGACGAAAACAGATTCAGGATGGCGGGATTGCGGCATGCTATTGTGCAACAGTGGAATATGTGCTTTAAAGCGAGATGCTAATATCAGTACCCAATCAGTATATACAGTGAGCCCGTCGTTGTACTTTGCAGCCTCCACTGTACTACTGATGTTATCCCTTCACTGTTCTCTGTAGCCTCTGTTGTACTACTGATCTAATCTCTCCACTGTTCTCTGTAGCCTCTGCTGTACTACTTTTTTTCTACTGTATTACTGATGTTATTCCTTCGCTATACTTTGTAGCCTCCACTGTACTACTGATGTTATCCCTTCTCTGTTCTCTGTAGCCTCTCTCGTACTACTGATCTAATCCCTCCACTGTTCTTTGTAGCCTCTGCTGTACTACTTTTTCTCTACTGTATTACTGATGTTATTCCTTCGCTATACTTTGTAGCCTCCACTGTACTACTGATGTTATCCCTTCTCTGTTCTCTGTAGCCTCTGTTGTACTACTTTTTCTCTACTGTATTACTGATGTTATTCCTTCGCTATACTTTGTAGCCTCCACTGTACTACTGATGTTATCCCTTCTCTGTTCTCTGTAGCCTCTGTTGTACTACTGATCTAATCTCTCCACTGTTCTTTGTAGCCTCTGCTGTACTACTTTTTTTCTACTGTATTACTGATGTTATTCCTTCGCTATACTTTGTAGCCTCCACTGTACTACTGATGTTATCCCTTCTCTGTTCTCTGTAGCCTCTGTTGTACTACTGATCTAATCCCTCCACTGTTCTTTGTAGCCTCTGCTGTACTACTTTTTTTCTACTGTATTACTGATGTTATTCCTTCGCTATACTTTGTAGCCTCCACTGTACTACTGATGTTATCCCTTCTCTGTTCTCTGTAGCCTCTGCTGTACAACTGATGTAATCCCTCCACTGTTCTCTGAAGCCTCTGCTGTACTACTTTTTCCCTATTGTATTACTGATGTTATTCCTTCGTTGTAGGCTGTAGCCTCCACTCTACTACAAATGTTATCCCTTCTCTGTTCTCTGTAGCATTTGCTGTACTACATTTTCCCTATTGTATTATTGATGCTATTCCTTCGCTGTAGTCTGTAGCCTCCACTCTACTATAGATGTAATCCCTTCTCTGTTCTCAGTAGCCTCTGCTGTACTACATTTTCCCTATTGTATTATTGATGTTATTCCTTCGCTGTAGTCTGTAGCCTCCACTCTACTATAGATGTACTAATCCCTTCTCTGTTCTCTGTAGCCTCTGCTGTACTACTTTTTCCCTATTGTATTATTGATGTTATTCCTTCGTTGTAGTCTGTAGCCTCCACTCTACTATAGATGTAATCCCTTCTCTGTTCTCTGTAGCCTCTGCTGTACTACTTTTTCCCTATTGTATTATTGATGTTATTCCTTCGCTGTAGTCTGTAGCCTCCACTCTACTATAGATGTAATCCCTTCTCTGTTCTCTGTAGCATTTGCTGTACTACATTTTCCCTATTGTATTATTGATGTTATTCCTTCGCTGTAGTCTGTAGCCTCCACTCTACTATAGATGTAATCCCTTCTCTGTTCTCAGTAGCCTCTGCTGTACTACATTTTCCCTATTGTATTATTGATGTTATTCCTTCGTTGAAGTCTGTAGCCTCCACTCTACTATAGATGTTATCCCTCCGCTGTTCTCTGTAGCCGCTACTGTACTACTTAATCCCTACTGCATAATTGATTTCATTCCTTTGCTGTGGTCTGTAGCCTCCACTCTACTACTGATGTCCCCCCACCCGAGGTCCCAAGCACAGTATTGATGCTATCCCCAAAATTTATTGACCATTCTCTTTTTGTACTGATATACCCCATACCCCCTGTTGCTTCCCTGAAGGATGGCATGTGACATGTTTGTGTCTATAAACAAACAAAACTATCTGTGAGAGTGGTTTAGGGGTTCCAGGGAACATGGGAAGATGCGAGGAAATAGAGATCAGGTGAAATCATACTAACCAGGGGCGGATCCAGAGGGGTGCAAAGGGTGCAGATGCACCAGTCAGATTTGGCTGGCAAAAATATGTATTTTATAATACATATTTTTTTACGGTTTATTTTTATTTTTCCGGCTAACTTCAACGGTACAATTAGATTTTGGCCCTGGGAATCAGTGTTCTTCAGTCAAAGCGGAGAAAAGAATAAACTTTCATTGTGACGCTCGTCCTCCCCCTTCATTGTCGTCATTATTAAATTGCGGAACAGAATTTTGAGTTCTCTTCCAATGAAATAGTTGGGTTGTAATTTATCCTGAATTGCACCACTGGTCTGTAATTTACGGTTGTCAATTGCCCAGAAAGCCAATCAGAAGCCTCAAAAGCGCTCCACTGACGTCAGATTTGCACCACTCAGGAAGGATTAACCAATCAGAAGCCGTATCTGGTGGTGCAGTTTGAACTTTCAGGGGGTAGTTCAGGGTGTAAGAGCAGCATCAGAATCAAGAAATAATAGAGAAACTGCCGATCAGTCAACTCAACTGAATTGTTGTACGATTTCAAAATGGCGAACACGAAGCCGCTACTTTGGGCTTTTGCAGTTGAGATGTATAATTCAAAGTGAATCAATTCCAACAGATCAAAAAATCTTGAAGCTTAAAGAAATGAAGGATGTATTTTTGAGAGAAGTTGATGTCAGATGAAGGAGTCAAGAAGAGTCGATAAATGTAGATAGAGTAAAAATATGTAAATAATGTAGATAGGTTAGTCAGCTAGGAACACTAGACAGAACGGGAGACAGTCTCCCAAACGGGCTACCGTATCCCGATCGAGCGACATATTTTATAAAAGTTTGTTTTTGAAACTTGCGTCTCCCGATCAAGCGACAGTGTCCGGTTTGGGAGACAAGGAGAATATAAGAATATTGAGGCTCAGAATCATCCAATTTTTAAGAATATTGTAAGAATATGCTCAGGCTCATCTCGCATATTTGTGCCTCATTTTTCAGCAGTTGCCTGTTTTGCAAAGTTAAAACGAAACTTCATGATTGTTAAACAACATTCTTATTGTTATAATAGTTGAATTTTCTTTCGCTCCGTCATTTACTCGTAATTTTTCTTTTAACTATGTTCCCCTGAAACCATATCATGTTTGAAAAAATAAGAATACTTTAAGAATATTTTCAGGCTCAAAACGAAAATTTCTTAAGAATATTGAGGCTGGGCAAAATTTATAGTATTCTTATAAAAAAAAAGAGTGTATTTAATGTTTGATTAAAACAATATAAAGCCACAAGGGACAAAATAAAAAATATAGGAGTATTCGTATCAGCATACTGTGATGGGAGACACGTAGTACAAGGCTTGGTGAATAGAATGCGTATAGAAGCAAGATCGAAGTGATGTATGAATTGAAATTATTAGGTAAAATTCCCCTAAGATTCATCAGCTGTCTACCTGTACTCAGCGTTTTGAGGGATTAAGTACAGGACGCTTTGCGAGTACAGGCCTCTCAGCGCCCACTGAATCAGGCCCTATCGTACTAGGAGATGGTGAGAGAGATTTTGAGATATGTGTGTATTTCATATATATTTGGTTCGTCTTCTGATATATGGTGTTTTATTTTGTATTAGCAACATAGGGTGTAGGGAGTATATGGGTGTGGTGTCTGATGGTCTTGTTATTATGTCCAATAAAGTCGAAAATAAAGAAGCTGCATATAGTTGTATCCCTTTTAAACCATCATATTAACAATATTATATGTTTGGTAGTTCTGATTAGCTATGTAAAGTTTGTTCCAGTTTAGTGCCAAGACTGGTTTCTGTGCAGCGATTCCTTGTAGCTAGCTCTTGGTCTTTTTCAAGGTAGTGCCAGTGTCTATGTAGACTTGGACCTATCTGTGATGTGTTGTTGTTGAATGGTACAATAAATGGTAATTTTGATACAATTTGTTTCGGTAGTTCATTCAGTGGATCATCTTGGGATAATTGTCTGACTTTTTCAAATATTGCATTTATTTGGTTTAGGTTATATCCTCTCTCTACTAGATTTTTGTAGAAATTCATTCAGTTGTAGTTCGAATTCTTTGTTGTCAGAAATGATTCTCCTATATCAGAGAGCCTGACTGTATATAATTCCCTTTTTACAATTGTTTGGGTGAAATTTTTTTTATCTCATGTGCCTAGATGGTGAAAATATCCTCAATATAGCGTATCCAGAATAGGGGTTTGAGACCCTCTGGTGCTGTAGTAAGGATCTTGCTTTCAATTCAGCTCATGAATATATTTGCATAGTTTGGAGCAAAGGATGTAACCATGGCTGTTCCCCTGGTCTGTATGTAGAATTCATCATTAAATTCAAAGTAGTTGCTCTTTGTTATGAAGTGTAACATTTGTTTTATGTGTTAAATCGAAAGTGAGTTGTTTTCACCATAGCGATTTAATAGACCATCTAGACAATATTCAATTGGGATATTGGTGTATATTGTATACTCATCATTTGGGATATTGGTGTATATTGCTTGACGTCAAAGGTAACAAGTAAAGAACCTGGTTTGATCTTGCCATCCTATGTTTTTAGTATTCGTAGGTAATGTGTGGTGTCTTTGATGTAGGAAAGAATTTCCTTTACTATTGGCTTTAGGTAGTGGTCGATGTACACTCTTTTTTTTTTATAAGAATAAAGTTTATAAGAATATTGAGGCTCAGAATCATCCAATTTTTAAGAATATTGTAAGAATATGCTCAGCCTCATCTCGCATATTTGTGCCTTATTTTTCAGCAGTTGCCTGTTTTGCAAAGTTAAAACGAAACTTCATGATTGTTAAACAACATTCTTATTGTTATAATAGTTGAATTTTCTTTCGCTCCGTCATTTACTCGTAATTTTTCTTTTAACTATGTTCCCCTGAAACCATATCATGTTTGAAAAAATAAGAATACTTTAAGAATATTTTCAGGCTCAAAACGAAAATTTCTTAAGAATATCGAGGCTGGGCAAAATTTATAGTATTCTTATAAAAAAAAAGAGTGTATGTATCGAGAGAGTTTGGATGTAGGTGAGTTACATTCTGATATGATAGGTCTCCCTGGATTACCAAGCTTGTGTATTTTAGGCAACATATAGAATATTGGTGTTCTTGTATCAGCATTGGGGGTTAGAGATCGGAATAGTGTTTCGTCAATTATCTTACGTCTTTTTAGCTCCGTAGTAAATGTTGCGATTTTGACGCTTAAGTTGCCTATTGGATTATGTTTTAGTTTTTAGTACTAGTTGGTGTAACTTTTGTTTTCATGCGTAGCCTTTTCCATTTAGTGTTCTGATCTATATGTAAGTTCAAAACTGTCATTTGTTATAGATATTATCTATTGGTATCATTATTTCATTAGTCAGTTAGAAGTCTTCATGATTTCAGGACGTGTCGATTTACCCAACTTTCTTTTCTTCGAAAAGTTCTTCCTCGATTATTTGATTGCTTACATTGGAAACTTTGCCATCAAATGGGTTGCATCTTTCTCATTTTTACAAGAACCAGGTAGACAGGTGGATCCCCGCAGCATTTCACCCTAAGAATTCACACAAAACGACCAAGGAGTATGATTCTGCGAAGACGCGCAACTTCGGATGGCTTTGCACTGAAATTTAGACGGTGACGTTAATTTATTAAACGGTGAACCCCCGTATTTTTTGCCGTAGATTTCGAATTTGCTAACCAAATTCACCTACGGAGGCTGTATTTTTCCGACCGCAGGGTTTTTTAAAAATCATCGTGAAACGGGGGCATAAAACAATTGATTTTCTGACGTCAGTCACCAGATCGGGATACGGTAGCCCGTTTGGGAGACTGTCTCCCGTTCTCTCTAGTGTTCCTAGCTGTTAGTGGCCTAAATCGGTGTGAATTTTCGGAGCTGCAATTGCCAAGAGAGCAAAGACTTGGCAGAGGAGCAGAAGATTTCTATGCAGTCAGGTGAGCTGGAAGTAAACAGAGGTCTCTTGGTTTTACAATTTCGTAATTTATAATTTTTTGTTTCTTTTTATAAACTTGAAATTTTACCATTGTCCAACGAGACGGGTCGTACGACGTCCAAAAATTCACACCTTTTGATGCTTCACTGCCTTTATAGTTTTAAGATAACGTGTAAAAACATAAGATGACAAAGCTATGTTTTTAATTGCCGAAATTTATCGTGTTTTTCTTTTATAATAACCTAAATTTTGGTGTTTATTTCCATAATAACTGTGTTTGAAGGCATTACCTATTCCTATTTGCAATGGGTGAAAAAATTTTTTTTACCCTCGATTCATGCACCACCCAAATTTTTGGCTGGATCCGCCCCTGCTAACTATGGTGAAATGAAATCATCATTATCAATCCGCTTGACCGTCAATCTGAAAAATAATCCTACAAACTTCAGGGAGCAAGGGGATTTTGAATTTCTCATGGGGACATGAGAACAAGAAACCCCTCCAAACGACCCTCGAATTTACAAACGATTTTTCCAGTCTCACAACTATTTCCATTTGAAGTGTTCTGGCTTCAAAAGGACTGGAACTAGCGAATAGAATATTGGCGGGAAATTCGCGAAGAAGACAATGAAAACATAACACGTGCTATCAGGTGTCTTCTGAAAAACAGCACATTCTTGAAAAATAGTCTTGCTTCCATCGAAATTTCGATTTAACTGCACTGCAAACCAACGTACACAAGCTAAAAACAAAGGTATTCTGTATTTTACTTTATTAACTCAATTCAAATCAAAATAAAATTTAGGCCATCGGCATCATAAATTTAGTTAGGCCATTGGCATCATCTCCTTGCTGCCTGCTCGTTTCGGGCTCGTGATGATGGCTGGTTGTCTGGCCTTTTTGACTTGTTTGAGTCTTTGAATTTGCAAGTATAGACTACCTTTTGGCTATCGTACAGAAGAATCTCGAAGATATAAGATAGTGGGAGAACAAAATTTTGTCCGTCATCAACCATTTTAATGTTGAGGATCGCACACATTTTCTTTTACAAGCCTAAACTCCAAAGAAAAACTGTACTTAGTCTAGTAGATAGGTACCACAAACTGCGATCCCTTTTCGTGTAAATTAAGAAATTCTTCTCTTTAGTCGAGTGCATTTTTTTCATTTTGGCAGGAAGCTTCAAAGCTGAATTCACTGGTTTATTCACTACACATGCAATGGATTTGGACAACTTAATGCCATCACTGCATGAGAACTTAGATGGTGTCTATGATGGACTAAGTGAAGGGTATGTTGTTACTTGAAATTTGTTGGTAAACAGAATATAGTGAAGAAGGCTATAGTTTTACTGAAGTTTTTTTTAGCTACAGGACACTGAAACATTCTTTCATGTGCTTGCAGTAAATAGCTTTTTTTGCTAGCGCATTGAATTTGTTTCCATGTCACATGGCTTATAAAATACAAAGCAGAAACAAAAATCGAGACAATTCTTTTTGTTTTGGTAGTCAAGCAATTTTTATGTTTTATTTATTGCCAGTAGCAAGATAGTCTTAGCGTAGTTGGCAGAGGAAGAGAAAAAGTTCCCATTCCCGTTACTTCCTCATTTTGATTATCTAAGATTCCATCTTATTATTTTTGGGATTTCGCTCAGTTGATCATATTTTATAAGAATCTCCCCTGCCCAAATCTCAAATAAAGGGATAGAAGCAAGTAAGCAAGAAAATTTATGTTACATAGATGAGAACTTGAGGCAGCTATGCAGGTAGCTAGTATGGACCTGCTGCCTCTGCCCCAGTACTGATATTGTAAAAACAATACCCTGGGCTCAGCCTGCTATTGATAGACAGATGAGTTGATAATAGGCTGGGAAACTGGTCCCAACAAGATTCAAACAAACCCATGAGGTTAATATCATGAGACATGTGCCTTAACCACTTTGCCAATAACTTCTTTAAGCCATGACAAGGAGATTATCAGTGAAAAATATTCATATGAGGACTTTTATGCAATGGTAATTGTTAGGAGGCTTATTGATAGCAAAGACATAGGATTGTTAGAAGGCTTAGTGAAGAGGTCAAATCTGCATGTTTCATATTCAACATCTCATCCAACTTCTCAAACATATGAAAGGGGCATTTCTGCTTCCTTGCCACTCTTATAGGACAGGATAACTATTGTTGTATCTCTTAGCAGCCCTGATGTCAACAATCTTCATAAAGTGTATGTCTACCTAATGTGAAAAAACTTTTTCTAGAGGTTATCAGTCATGTAATGATATTCTTGATCATTTGGAGCATAATGCCTTGATGGAACAACATATTATGAATGAACAACAAAATGTAAATGAACCACAATGGACAGATGGTGTAAATGAAGCTACATTGATGAATGATCAAACCCTGCAACAACCAGGTATACATTTGTTTTGTAAGAAAATCTTTAAGAAACTATGAATTAGCTTTCCTGAAAATCAACAAGCTCCCCTGGAAAAGTATGAAACGGATGCTCTGTTTTGAAAAAGTACTAATGTTAGAATTACGAGAAACCAAAGGTGCCAGAGGCAAGGCATGAGGGCACCAAGCTGCCAGGGTAGAAGCAACAAATTCAGGGCAAAACAATAGGAAAATCAAATTATTCCACCATTTTTATAAGCGCAAAGGGACCACTTCCCTCATGCTTATGAAACCTCTGCAAGAAGCAGTGGAAAAATTTTCTGACACACTTCAAAGCTTCTCTCATCTGACATTCCTCATCAGAGTTAGACATCATAATCATGAACAAATTATTATTTTTCTTCAAAAAAACTACAAAATTAATAAACAAGGAGAGATCCTAAAAATGGATTTTTTTGGAAAAAAATAAGCGGGGGAGGGCACTTATTTAGGACCTAAGGCTGAAGTTGTTTCTCGCAATTTTTGATAGAGAATATTGGAGTACCTTGACTTTCTCAGGGGCTGCTCCAGATGAAATCTCATCTGAATGGCATCTTGTGGAGAGAACCTGCTGAGATCTCGTCAGCTGGGTTAAAAAAATTATTATATGAGAACAGCATGGTAAACAGAGATTAAGCATTTATTGTTCAGCAGGAAAATTTGTGATTTTGTAGAAAAAAAGTGTAGCTAAGTCCATTGCCTTGTTGATTTTTCATTGCATTGAAATTCTTATCTCCCTGCTTAGTGCTAATTGGGGACCTATTATAGGTTTGCGGCTGCACGGCTTCAACCCTTGTTTTGAGTGCGGCTTGCGGATTTCGCGATGCCTTTTCTACGGTTTGCGGTTTGCAGCTTCAGAAAAAAATTTCGGCTTGCGTTCTTTAGTGTGTATTGACATCGGTTTACGGGATTTTGCATGCGGCTTTGCAGCGAAAAAAAGCTACACACATTCTGAATTTCACAATGAATGTGCGTGAAGAGGATTCTGTGGCGCTCGAAAATGAAATAGGAAAAGTAAATAAGCGATAAAGCAGACAAGCGACAGGATAAATTTCAATTGACAAGCTATTAGAGCAGTTAATGTTATGTCCGCGAGTGAAGTTAATCGGCAGCAGCTTAGCCATTTTTTTAACGACAGATTGCGACTTTAAGCTGATTTTTTCACGGTTTCGCGGCTTCTGGACCCCCTATAATAGGCCCCCCTAATTGCTCCAACCCATCACTTTAAGTATGCTCTATTCCAGTTCACTATGCCACTATCTGAACATAACCAATGTATACTGGTTATTATCCCTATTCTTTCTTTATCTAAGCTGAGAAAGATATAGAAGACAGAATAATGGAAGAGTTAGTTGATCATAAAGCTCGTCTTTTGGATATATTTGCCGAATACAAGAGCAGCCTTGGTTATTTATTCAGTACAAATGTGCAAGATCAAGCTGAAGTTCCAGAAATGCCAGTTAGTTAGTTATTTATTTGCTGTAGTAGTTAGTTAGTTAGTTAGTTGGTTAGTTAGATAATTAGTTAGTTAGTTAGTTAGTTAGTTAGTTAGTTAGTTAGCTAGTTAGTTAGTTAATTAGTTAGTTAGTTTGTTAGTTAGTTAGTTAGTTAGTTAGTTAGTTAGTTAGTTAGTTAGTTATTTAGTTGGTTAGTTAGTTAATTAGTTAGTTAGTTAGTTAGTTAGTTAGTTAGTTAGTTAGTTAGTTAGTTAGTTAGCTAGTTAGTTAGTTAATTTGTTAGTTAGTTTGTTTGTTAGTTAGTTAGTTAGTTAGTTAGTTTGTTAGTTAGTTAGTTAGTTAGTTAGTTAGTTAGTTAGTTAGTTAGTTAGTTAGTTAGTTAGTTAGTTAGTTAGTTAGTTTACTGTTTGTGTTTCCCGTAGCTATCAGTATACAGCAGGCCAGCGTGCAAACAAGCCAACTTTATTTTAACACAAATAAATGACCCTAACTGCTGAAAATCAAGTCAAGAATAATTTATTAGGGTAAGACTTGACCAACAGCTATAAGAAACAATCTAATACAAAAATCTTGCTTTTATGCGACTGTAAGAAACATAAAAATCCAGTTACAGCAAATATTCCAGTTTGTAAGCTTCCTGATATGTTAGGTATGTAGTTAATAAGCTAGCTAGTTTCTTAGTTCATTAGTTTTTTTGTTAAGTACGTTTAGTTAGTTAATGAGTTAGCTGGGTAGTTGGTTTATTGGTTTGTTGGTTAGTTAGTTATTTATAAATGTTTGTTAGAGAGTTTTTTCGTTATTCAGTTAGTTAGTCAGTTAATTAGCTAGGAAGCTAGATGGTTTGTGTTGTTTGTTGGTTAGTACATTTAGTTGGTTAATGAGTTAGCTATTTAGTTAGGATATCAGTTAGTTGGTTAGTATGTTATTTTTTAGTTAATTTAGTTAGTGAGCTAGTCAGTTAATTAGCTCGTTAGTCCGTTGCTTACTTTGTTTTCCTTGTTCATTTGTTTATTACTTATAGCTAGTTTTGTTTGTTTGCCAGTACATTACGTTATAGTTAGTGAGTTAGCTATGGTTAATTGGCTTATAAGTTAGTGGGTTAGTTTTCTATCCACTTTAGTTAGTTACCTCATTAGATTTTTCGTTCGCTAGCTAGTTAGTTGAGACCTCGACCCTGGCCGTGATGCTACCGTAGCTGGGCTCGAACCCCAACCACACTGAGCTTCTGACACCACGAGTCAGCTGGATTACACTCACGCCAACGCCACAGCACCTAAGAAACCGGTTTATAAGTAACATAGAACTAGACACCCAAAAAGTTAAGAAACTTTTAGAACTAGGAGGAAGAAGTTAAGAAACTGTAGACATTTTGCGTCCGTTTTCCAACATACTGATTCACATTTTGTGGAGGTAGTAATTAGTTCTCAAGCATTTCCATGCGATTTCTCGCACCAGTGTGGCTAATTCCGTGCGATTTCTCCATTTCTCGCGACCGTCAGCAATACTGTATCCCACAGAAGGTTTTTTGTCGTTTTCACTGCAATTCATTTCAATTAATTTAGAAACTGTTAAGAAACTTTTAGAACTAAAATTTGGGCCAAAACTTAAGAAACTTTTAGAACTAGGCCCCGAGCTAGGTTTCTTGTAAAAAAAGTTGTGACATATACGTATAGCAGAGGAAAATTTTACCAAGCAGTAGCAAAGGCAGATAGTCTGATTAGGTTTTCTTTTCCAGGCTCCGCAAGTCCTGACAGTTTCTATTCAAGTTTTGTATCAGATCAAACCGTTAGGTGGGTATAACTTCAATTTAATATGAAACCTTATTTTACCTCTGTATAAGCCAATAACGCTTTTTCTATTATGAGTTACAATAAGACCGTGCTTTTTTGCCAAGGATATGTTGAACTACAAAAGTTACTTTCTTATAAAGCTTATTTAGCAATGTATTTATATTACAGTCCTATATATAACAATGTGTGGTGTTCCCACATAGTTTAGAGCAACTTTGGAATAATTTCTATGAGAAAATAAGTTTCATGATTTAGTTTGACTGGTTACACAGGCTTATCATTGGCTTTTGGGAAGGGCTTCAAGCGTTAGTCGCTCGCTGATGAGTGCAACATTAAGCCATGTTTCAAACGAAAAATACGAAAACTGGACTCGAAAATTTAGGATAATTGTTAGTTAGCCTGTTTGATGGTTAGTTTGTTAGTTAGTTAGATGATTCGTTGTACTCACAAGTAATTGTTATTCTGGACTTAGCAGAGATGGTCCAATATATATCACATATTCGATCTTAGCTGTAGCACTGCACTTGACTGACATTGCAGGAAACTGGCGACTCTCTCCCCCTCTTTTCAAACCCTTCATGCGGTGTGTTGGATCATGGCGAGAACCGAAAGCACAATTATTGATCGCAACTCACGATCGATGATCACCTTGTCGTTCTCGGAATTAATGTAAAGTTCTTGCCAAAAGATTAAACATGTTTGTCAGACATTTGAAATATGAATATCAACGTTTGCCATGTGACAAAACTTTGCTTGGAAATTTTGCACGATCTTATTGAAAAAGTTCAAAAGCATTTTTGCTTGATGCAAGCAAATGATGTTTGACGAGCATTGTTTTGAAACGTAGCCAAACGATCAAATAACTTGCTTGAGAAGCAACATTCAAATGTTTGACAAGCAATGCTTGGTCGTTGGACCAGGGCCTAAGGCTTGATGGTCTAATGATTTAGGTGTGTAGGAATTGTAAAGCGTGTAATATTTTGCGATAGATCGATCGAAGAAGGGGATGACAGTACAGGAAAATGCCCTTCATCAGTAGAAAAAGATATCTATACTCTAGCTGAAGAAATTATGTCAAACAATGCACAATTCGATGTCTTAGGGCAAAGCTTAGACAAGAAATGTACAGAACATCCTCATATGTCAATAGAAAAAGAAGTCTTTAATCTTGGCAGAGAAATCGAGTTAAACAGCCCAAACTTTGAGATATTAGGGAAAAGCTCAGAAAAGAACAGTTCAGAAAAACGCCCTACCTCAATATACGACCTAGAAAAAGTTGATTCAAACGGTCCTCGCACTTTGGCGAAGAAACAAATTTGGCATTCGGAAAGCTTAGAAGAAAAAATAGAAAAAGAAGTCTACATTCTAGCAGAAAACATTGAATCAAACAACTCCAAATTCTGCGTTTTAGCAGAAAGTTTACAAATGTTTTGTAACAGCAGAGTCACTCATCTAACAAAGAAATAGAACAACTGCTGTTGCCAGAGATTTCCGGAAAACTTGTTTGCAGATTTATGCCCCTTTTCTTCTCTGTTCTTTAATTTGGTTCCCATTGTTCAAAATTATATTCCCTCCACTTCATTCCAATTTATGTTTATAATTATTATCAACCTTCTTTTTTCGGTAAAACGGGCTGCCCAGCTTGAGTAAAATTTTCATGAATATTATTTCATTAAAATTGAGGTTTTGTGACTTGACCTTCTACTCAAGAATTGTTGGTTGAATAAATTTTTAACTTCTAAGCTTTCAATGATAATCCCTTCCTCCAAAATCTCTATTATCCTTGAATGTTTTTCTTGCGTCAGTCCATTTTTAAATAAATGGATAGATCATAGAGGAGCATTTCAATGCGTCAAAAGGTGTGCTCTTAACGCAACCCGAAATCGCGCATCATTTAAGCATACCGTGCGTTTTTTTGAACAATTACGGTATTTTCTATGTTACGGTATTTCTCTATGTGATGGTATTCCTCTTTGTTACGGTATTTTTCTGCGGTATTTCTCAATGTTACGATATTCATCCATGTTACGGCATTCCTCTATGTTACGGCATTCCTCTATATTAGGGTTTTCCTCTATATTAGGGTATTCTTCTATGTTACGGTATTCCTTTATGTTATGGTATTCCTTTATGTTACGGTATTCCTCTTTGTAACGGTATTCAACTGTACTCCTCTTATTATAATATTCCTCTATGTTACTGTATTCCTCTATGTTACTATATTCCTCTATGTTACGGTATTCCTTTGTGTTACGGTATTCCTCTATGTTTTGGTATTCGTTTTTGTTACGGTATTCCTGGTATTCCTCTCTATGTTTTGGAATTCCTCTTTGTTACGGTATTCCTCTATGTTATAATATCCCTTTGTGTTACGATATTTCTCTATGTTATAATATCCCTTTGTGTTACGGTATTCCTCTATGTTATACAGTATTCCTCTATTTTAAGTTATTCCTCCGTGGCACGAGCTCTATAGCATGGGAATAAATTTCTTTTGTTGCAATGCAGACAGAGTGTGACATTGGGGAGTGAAAACTTTTACATTGAATGGTTTAAGTAGTTACGTCTTTTTCAATGCAGGAGTTATGCATCACAGCCCATCTCAGCTTTCTGTAAATTTTAGATATGCTAAGAAAGAGTACCAAGAAATGGAGGACAACATTAACAAGGAGCATATAAAACTTGTTGCATTGTGTTTGAAGCTTTGCAGACAGTTGGATGTTTAAAATCAAGCGTATAATAAGGGAGATGAGTTGGCAGTCCGCTACAGAAAACTAAGCAAAAGTTAATGTAGAGAAAAAAGTGAAAGGCGTAAGTAAGAACATTCATATTTTAACAAAAACATTCAATAGATAACTGGGCCATTAACTGGTTAGCTATAAAGGCCCATTTCCACTTCGTTCGCATTCGCTGTTCGCTAGCGAATTTGAAGTTGGCTGCTCACTTGCGAACAGAATACAGTCTTCGTGATCAATTTTAGGCGATAAAAAAGTAAAACTTTTGCGAAAGCTTTAGCTTGACTTGCAGCGGAAATCAAAATCGCTTTGCGTTCGCCATTTTTTGATGACTAGCGAACAGCGGACAGCGAATCCGAACGAAGTGGAAATAGGCCTTAAGTATCATGTTTAATACTGTGTAAAAAAAACAGCCTCGACGTGATAAGTGCGGATATATTTATTCTGTTATATTCACATCGAGTGCGTAATACCCAAGATCGTGAAGCATCGTTCCTCGTTCCAAGAGAAATTCCTGCAGACTGACCAAATATTGGGAAGTATGAAAACAAGTGTTCAAAAGCTCACTTGTTCAAAACATGAAAAAATAAAAAAAATGACGCATGTGAAATTTGCTCGTGTAGACAACTTGACAAGTGTACTTCACAATCTTCTCTAATGGTTAAGATTACATACAGAATCATAATTGCAAAAGAGACTTGTTACCCACCCATACAAGCAAAAATAATTGTCAAGAAAAAGTCTTGTCAAAAATAGCTGCCGTCCGTCTACACGAGAAATGTATGCCAAAAGAAATATTCATAGAAATTAATCGTGGAATTTGCTGGGATTCAACATAGAAGCTAATAGCAAATTTTATCCGAATTCTACTGCTTACATAAATATTTATTCATCAACAAGAAACAAGGAAATTGCGGTTAACAACGGAAACATTTTTGGGCATACTTAAAAGCTTTTTTCGTCTGGAACTCCTCAGAGTATGAACGTCAGAAACAGACCGAAACAATAGACTAAGGCGGAATTTATACCCAGATGCGGCTCGAATCGCATCAATCAGAAAGAAAAGCTTAATTGGCATTGTGTTTCGGTCTGTTTCTGACGTGCATTCGCTGAGGAGTGTCAGACGAAAAAAGCTTTTAAGTATGCCCGAAAATGTTTCCACTGTTTATCGCAATTTAGAAGTTTTGTACAACTCAAAGACTAAACACGGAAATATACAAACAATAGTTTCATTTGTAAGAGGTTACACTGAAAACTTAAAAAAACGGTTGAGTATCATGGTTATGATATATTAAGAATGCTTAAGTACCTATGTTTACCATGCGCCCCCACTCGTATGTTCATGATCCTAATTAAGGGCGTATTTTTTTGGTCACATTCTGTTTTCAGCAACGTAAGCCGGGCGCAAACCGTGCCAACATGTTGGCTAAAATCGCCACCAACATTTGTTGGCCAACATATTGGAACGGTTTGCTATAGATGTTGTCCAAAGAAACAACATGTCGTTAACAAAAAAGTTGGCAACATTTTAAACATGTTTGCAAAAGGTCATTTGTAGAATACGTCAGCAAGCAAAAACATCTCCGATGTTGTCATGGTATGGCAAACCGTGTCAACATGTTGGCCTATTTTCGTTTGTCACATCAAAAGAAAATCAAATGGCAACGAGAATTTATCCACATTCTTTTGTAATTTGCCATCCAGTACAGTGCGAGTGGGTCTATAAATAACCACGACACAATAGCCATCCGGTATAGTGGGCCCATGTAAAGTGATTTCTCCTTCGGTTTTATGGGAGTACCGATGAACCAGGGCCTTTGAGAGGACTTTGACAAGGACCTATTAGTAGGACCTAGAACCTGGACCCACGACGAGAGCCCAAGCCCAGGATCCATAAGACCCTTGACAAATAAACTGAACATTTCACTGAACATGCCACTGAACATATTACGCTATGTTCAGCACCGAGCGGCAAATGAGCTGAACATTTCACTTAACATTTTTTTAAAATTTTCAGCCTCTTTTTCATGCAGTTATTGAATTGACAAAGTTCCTGCCAAGCACAGGCGTATATCGGATAAATGTTCCGTGTTTGTTCAGCTGAGAGTGGCCAAATGAACTGACAAAATTATCTACCAAATTTTATTCACTTAAAATTTTTGACTCCGATCAAACATTCACTGAACAATGTTCAGTGGTTGAATAAGGTGGCCAAATGAACTGGATTTTTCACTGAACTTCAATTTTGGACGATATTCAATGAAATGTTCAGTTCATTTGTCCAGAGCCTTAGGAATACCCAGGACAAGGACCAAGGAGGAGGACCAAAGACCAGGAGCCATTAGGAGGACTCAGGACCAGGACCCATCAAGAAGCTCCAGGACCACGGACCATAACCTAATAGAGGACCCACTGGATATCCATGCAACCTACCGTTTTTTCAAATTGCTAACATAAAATAAATGCAGATTCAGAGTGTATAAAGTCTACCATTTGTACAATGGATCGCTCCATAAAACTCCAGCCGTACAAGATACTGACGAACTCACTTACCGGCAATACAGGCAGTTGTGAAACAGGCAACGGTTCCTGAAAACAAGCTTCTCAGGGCTATACGTGAAATGACGTCTTTTCTATTTGGTATCAATGCACTTAAGCCACCAATCATGATACCAAGTCCTTGGAAGTTAGAGAAACCACACAATGCGTACGTAGCAATTATCTCTGATCTTGGCTAGAAGATAGAAGACTCTTAACTATTTTGAACACGAAATGGCACTAGTTTCACATTACAGATAGACATCAGTCAAGAACTGAACAGCGAAGGATGAAAAAAATCTCATAGATTAGCTAACAATCTTGGGAAAAACTACTCAAAGTTATGGAAATCGTTTCTCAGGCCCCCAGTTACACTATGCTGGCATGCCTCGTCGCGTGCCTGATAGGGTTTTTAAGTTAACTATGTTGATTCACTTCGGTATAAGATACTGACGCTCCGCTAATCTTCTTGAAAAACATTGCGCTCTGGATGTGATATGGCATTTAAGACAGGATGCGGCGGTACAGTGTAATCATGCCAATCCAATATATGTCGCTCCGAAACCTTGTTTTCCTTTTGCTTTACAATAGAAATGCGATGCAAACCTGCGATGGAGCTGTCGTAGCGGGTCAGTAAAACTGTAATGGTTTGGTCGCGATAAAAACCATGGCCCTGAGCTCGGGTATAACTGCAAGTCTTATTACGGCACGAAAATTAAAACGCCGCGACACCATTCTGACTATTGTTTTTGCCAGTTCTTGGACTAAAATACCAAAGCCTTCTTCTTTTCGATGTAGGAAATTTATTAACTTTGTATTTATTATAAGCAACTTTAGCTGTACCTACCGAAAGTTTTGGTCCAGGTAGTCCATTTTTTCTGTTGTTGATATAAGTTTTTCCAAGGGTTTGGTAGGCGATAAATTCATTAACAAATGTCTTCATTCCAAGAAGTTCTCCAACTTTAAATGCATCGTTCCATTCAACTCCCATCAGATAAGCACACGGCATAAACACATAAGAAAATATGAGCTACAAGAAATTCAGTTAAATATGATAGTTTTTGAGTGGTACAAAATTATAAATTTGCGAGAAACAGTCGAAACATCTCTGAACACACGCTCGGGGTATAAACGTCAGAAACAGACGGAAACAACTGATTAATTCTATTGATCTTCCCATAGTATCGCGCAAGCTGATTGGTGTTTACAACGCAATGCCAATTCGGGGATGTTTTCGATGTTTCTCACAATTTTAAATATAATACTTAGAAGCTGTTTTGCTGCATTTCGTATTTTGCAAACAACTATCATCATCATCATCATCATCATCATCATCATCATCATCATCATCATCATCATCATCATCATCATCACCATCATCTATTTCATTATAGTAGGTTTTCGTTAAAAATAGCTAAGTTAGAGCTCATTAAGGCCTACTTAAAATATTCTACAATAGTTTACTAAAATGAACAGTAGGTACAAAGTTTCATAAGATAAAAGTAGAAGATGCCCTTCAGCATGCTTTCAGAGGCCTAGGAAAGTAGTCAGAGACACCGCCCCCAACCCCCACTAGAAAGCCTATACAACATCTATATCTATTATATGTAAGAAAGCCATTTCTCGGTAATTTTTTTGTGTTTTTGCATAATATGTAACCATCATATGTTGAATCCTACCCGGACAAGATCATTTGGCACTAACACTGTTACCCAAGCAAGTTAAGCCGTGTTTTCATAGTCTTGGTGCCAAAGTCGGAGATAATGCTCCCGGATCGGCGTTCCAACGCTAACGTGTCCCCGATCGAATTATTTTCAAATGTTTCTTCATAATGCATGGTCGGCGATGTATGCCCGATAGCGATGGCTGTATGGAAACCTGAATGGACTATGTTCTAATACAACGGAATAAAATAATAAAAAAAAAGTAGCTATATTACCTTGAAATTGAGATTACTGATTCCTACCATCATACCAAGCCATGCTAATATTGTATCAAATAGCTGCAATACTCCCAAGATCATTATGATGCTCACAGCAATATTTGCAACTAATGCAATTGACATCGAAGCACCATTTACTAAAGCCTCCATGGCACTTTTTTCGGGGCTAAAGTAGAGATGGAAATGCATATCAGAATTTAACAAAAATTTTATATTAAGATCTGTGAAAAATATATAATTCTTTTTTACTTGTTCGTACGACGAGCCAGCCCGCTTTATCCCCCGCCTACCAGGAACAAATTCAAAATTAGATTTTGCCTACACACGAATACCCTGAGAAAACTGTTCATAGAAGGAGGCGAGCTGGCCCTTTACCAGGCGGTAAACTGCATTCGCATTCAGGAGGGCTAGGTCAAAGTACGTGAAATGAAAGTAAGGCCAAGCCTTACGAAAGGGCAGGGCATTAGTTATTCTGAAGGGGAGAGAGATTCTGAGGAGTGGAGTCGGATGCTGATGATTTGGAGCTTGCTCTTGACTTTCACCTGCGCTAGCCTCTGTTTCTGAACTTACGAATATTTTTCGGCATGTTTTTATCTTGTGAACTTCGCACTATGACTTAATGTAAATCTTGATGAATGCATTTGGAGAATAACGAGAAAAGATTTTATGTAATAAGAAGGTTTATGTGAAATTATTTGAGGGTGCATTTTTTGTTTAACTCTGTGGTTCATAGTACAAGGAACTGTTTGTATGGAGACAATTTTCCCATCTTCAAGCCCTCGAGCTTAAAGATGAGATCCTCATGAGATCTCACCTTCCAATACACAAAATGTTTCATCCTAGTAAAGTGAGATCTCATTCGTTGAGAGTTGTGATCTCACCTGGGGTGAGATTTTCTCATATAAAGGCTGGAAGTGGAAGGATGGGATGAAACTTCTCAGTATCCACAAGCGCCAGACTTAATCCTGTAGTCTTGTACGCCACGATTAACCAAAAGCTGAAGTATGAGAAAAGGCGCTGGAAGATGGGATGGAATTCTACATATAAACTCATGAAAATTTCGTCCCACTTTTCAGCTAGATTTTGTCCACATAACCAGGGCCTAAGTGAGAAAGAAGAAACAGTATTGGATATCATGGGTCTATTGAGTCATCCCAGGTATCGATGAGAAATTTTCAAAACTGGACTATTTTCAGAACCGTTTTTCTTTTTAATATCATATCTATTGAGGAACCATTTAATCAAATACATAAATATACAAAGGGTTTTTATAACCTGATTGGCAGACGTCATCAGTGGAAATCTCTCTTGTAGCCAACATGTGAAAAAAAGGATTCTTTTGAAAAGTCTGTGCGGAAGGCGTTGTCGAGTTCTTATGACACAGGGCTGAATAATCCCGGAATAAGCCACTCCAGAATGGAATTAAAGCCGAGACTAAACTTCAGCCGATCAGTAAAAGCACTCGGAATCTGCCAACAGAAAAAGGAGCCAGGCGGAATTCATCGGAAATCATCCCAGGCGGAAATCATCTGCCTACGATATTTCTTGGTTGGAATATAGCAACTTACCATTCCTCAATATCGATCTCATCCACATGCATCGTTTTTGGACTCTGCGTTTCTGGAAACATGAGTTTTGATATGGAAAGTGCGGCGGGAGCCGACATGACTGAGGCTGTTAAGATGTGAGATGGTGATGCACCAAATGAGATATAAGCACCAAAAACACTTCCAGCTATCGTTGCCATTCCGCCGGTCATAACTGCGAATAGCTCAGAATCTGTCAAATCCTTGAGGAAAGGCTTAACCAGTAATGGGGCTTCTAGCTAAAAATGAAAGGAGACTAATGAGTAAAGGGGCAATTATAATTAACTGCGTAATCGGATCTTTAAAGGCTTTATGTCAGTTAGAAGTGGACGTTCTAAATGGAAAACAATTCTTTCTATCACACATTTTGGAAAAGGCATAAGTGATTGGCTCGAGTCACTTGCCGTATTCTTTCTTGTATTCCCGCTGCGGGTTTGTTGATTAACCTCCTACTTCGATTTGGGATTATTAGAGAGGGTAATAAAAGACAGAATATATTCGCCCAATGCTTTAATAGGCAAAAGAAGCAGTCTGTTCGGTAAAGGATCACTCACTAGACCTTCATTTCTTAGACCTAACCTTGCGATGTTTCTTTTGGAATACTATATGCCGAGAAGCCCTAATAAGGGATTCAAACTCTAATAATGAGCGAAAGCCCTTTTCTCTGTTAGCTCTCCAATCTGTATTATTTCCTCCATATTTTGGTCACTGAAAGAATAGTAATATAGCGGATGTGTTGTGTAGGGGGCTAGGCATGAATCTACGACATTCGTTGCAAATCTGATGACTGAGGCTAGATAGAGTTTCTCCTGTAGATTAAGTTAATTCATAAGGCCCTGGCCAAACGATCAAACATTGGTGGTTAGAAATTTGCAATTTGCTTTACAAGCACTGCTTGACCGTTAGGCCATGTTGCTAAACATTGTTTGACAAGCAAAATAATTTTAATATTTTCACGATGTTTTTGACAAAATTTTCAAAAGCATTTTCTGCTTGTCACCAGCAAAAATATCAACTGGAATGTGTGTAAATTTGACCTCTTTGACCCTAAACGAAACCCTTTCCTTTAGAAAAAGGAGGTCTGGTGAAAGGCTGCTACTTTGCTTGATATGGGGTGTATCCAAAATGCAAGAATTCCCACATTGGAGAAGAGAATACATAGAAGCCCCGTCCGATGTCTGAGATCTTCAATCTTTGTTTCCTACTTTATAAGGGCTATTGACCCTAAGAATCAACCAACACGATAACGCTTCTATAACATATCATGTGTATTTCTTATTGGATTAGCCTTCCAAATGCATAACTCCGTTAACTGCATCACTCCTGTACTTGCATTGTTATTCCAAACAATGATTGCTTCTAAACGTTTCGCAACGCGCGTTTTAGTAAGTTGGATTGACTTCAATATTTCTGCGGCGTCCGAGGGCGCCTGCCAATCAAATCACTCGCATGATTTCACGCAGTAGAAAACTGGCTTTGTCCTTTATATCAAATTTGATTTGAACAGAAAGTGGGATGAAACAAATCCGATATAGTGTAACCGATCGAGTCCGACATCCAATAAGGCAAAACAAATTTAAACTAGTTCTTAATGTTAGCTATCTTGCTATCATGAATAACTGCGTATAACGAAAAAAAATCCCCGAATAAAAAGCTCCCCTATAAAAGCCCTGTAAAAAGAGTCCTGTGAAAACGTGATCGTGTGAACAATAAAACTTTTATACCGAGTAAATATATTCGGACTTATCAAGGCTGTTTCTGACACTGTATTAGACATGATAGTCACCACTTATCATGACAAGCCTTTGATATTTAGTTGGGCAACGTTTCGGGAGAGATAGGAAAAAAAACCACATTTCTCATTGCCCGATGATGGGGAGACGGATCTCTCCTGAAACGTTGCCCAACTAAATATCAAAAGCTTGTCATGATATGTGGTGACTATCATGCCTATACTTTTATACCGGTTCGCCAACCCTAATCCGATTTGAAAAATACAAAGGGTTTATTAACTGTTTGAAGGAGGATAGCTTTCTTCAAAGTCAATTAATTGGGGACTTCTTCTCAATCTCGCTTTCTTGAGTTTGCTTTCTTGATTATGATTAAAGGAAAAGTTTTATTAGGAAGCACACCTTAATTCGAGAAATGTTGATGATATATCTGAATAAGCCGGTTCAAAGAAGTGGATTTTACCTTTGTGAATGTCTAGTAAATCTTCGAATGATTTGGTATACAAAACTGAAAATTTACGAACTCCTTTCTCAGCAAACGGAAACTTGGTTGTTGCGAATGTTAGAAGAGGGCGAACGGCGAAATTTAGAAAGTTCGAAAAGAAACTGCGACCTTAGTTCCCTGTTTTTGAAAGAAACAGGAACGATCAAAAATGCGGATATGCCTCAACCATGGGCTTTGAGAGACGGTTGTTACTGTTGCTGTAACATTTGCTTCTTTCTTTGAATCCCAGTTCACGACAGAGGAGGAGAAGAAAACTTACAAACGAGAAGACTTTTTCTTTCTTTCTCTTTCTGTCACTCAAGGCACGGGGATGCAAGAAACGAAAACCTGCACGGCCACAGGGGCACAGGGAAGAAAGAGCTTTTGCACGAACAACAAAACCTAACCACTGTATCTCTGGAACACCATGTGTCCACGGGGGTACATGACCTAAGATGGACGGGGATGGATCGAAAATATTTTACAGACCCATTCTTATGCAATTTAGACAATAAAAGGACACGTTCCCTACATTAAGGGTAACAACAAACGGAAAATGAGAGTGATGAGACTTTCTAGGCTATATTATTGCTTGAGCGGATTTGGATAAACTCTTACACAGGTCACGAGATTTTCAGGGCTGAAAACCCACTCATATGGGCGGCACATACCCGTACCAAATTTGGCAAAGCACCCCCCCCCGGGGGTATGCGTCAAGCTCTTTTGGATTAAGTTAACAATGAAACAATAAAAGTAACAATGAAGAATTGCACGAAATAATCTCACCTTAAAAGCAACAAAATGCTGTAGATAATGCGGATCGCCAAAAAGAAACTTAGCACCAGCATCTGACATGGTGACAAATATAGAGATTCTATCGCCAATCCAATTGAAAACGAGATATCCAGGCCTCGTTCTCAATATCAAGAGACCAAGGACGAATTGAAGCAGCAATCCAAGGAGAACAGGCCTCCAAATAATCTTCAAACAAGAAAATAGAACATTTAAATCACGTGGCCATTGTGGCAACAACTCTATGGCAGTGGCAGTGACCGTCACAGTGACCATGTCCAATTGTAGTCAGCTCAACCTCGTTCCCAGGGCTATTCAGGCGAGCCATGAATACCTCTTTCAAAATAGCCCTGGGAACGAGGTTGCAGTCAGCTGTCACTGGATGAAGTAAATGCAAGAGGGTTTTCACGTCTCGAATGGTTGTCTGACGTGGCACAGTCTATTGAGGTTCTCATTTGAGGATAGTTGCTCCCTTACTCCCATCTTAAAAAGCACCATGCTCCCTTGCTCCCGTCAAAACTAGTCGCTCCGAATCATCTCCTTAAAACTATATTCTCCAAAAATGAGTTTTCTCCCAACTCCAGCGCCTTCTACTTATGCTCCCATACTCCGGCCCGTTTAAGGTTTTTCTCCCTTGCTCCAATAAAGCCCAATCAGAGCCTCTCTATTTCCGCCGGCAATCGGATGATGATTGTGATTTATTGAAATATTGCTAGCACATACACTAGTACGCGTGAATGACTCGTTTGGTATGAAGGATGGATGGTTATGATGACGGTCATTTGCATTGATTTTAAGTACACTTTTTTTAACAAGCAACCGCTCAATAAGCAACTAGGGCTGAATTGACCTTAACAATAAGCATCGAGGGCTCGATTGAATTCTGTAAGCAACTAAGAAGTCAAACAACCAAGCTTATACGCTTTTTGGTTGTTAGGAAATTGTTTGTTTTGCATGTTGAAATTCTTTTCTTTAGCTAACATTCTTCCACTTACTGTCTCGCAAAAGTCGTGTTATAGGCCTAACAGTTGATGATTTTGACCCGCAAAGTCAGGGATGGTTGTTAGGTGAAAAAGGTTAAACAACTTTTTAGCAACTTTGAGGGCTGAAAACTCTGCTGAAGATGATGACCTGATGACTAACGCCTCGTCTCATAATGATCTACAGTACGTGATAACTCCAACGCCAAGAATAAATTTATAAATAGTAACTTTCTGGCCATATTACGTCCTCGTAAGTAAATTTAATCGCATAGCAACTGTTAGTGGAGAAACTTCAAGTAAATGCTATGAAACAATTCAGCCCTTTTTATGAAAGCGGGCTCCATATACTGAAAAAGAGGCTTCCAGGTTTTCAATTTTGCAATATAACATAAATTTTAATGATCAGCACCCTCAACATTGGTCAAAAGCAACCAATTTAATCCAGTACTGAAAGTTTCATAAAATTCTCAGATTATTAGTACTGCAAGTTTCTTAAGAGATTCTTGAATATACATAATGGCAACATAGTTTTTCTATCTGAAAGATAGAATTCGAGTTTCTTGGTTTCTTATAAAGAATTTCTAATAAAAAATACGTGTCGTGCAATTTTCATGAAATCTAGGCAAGAACGTGACATTGAAGCTAAGTGGTATGGTACCGAATTTCACCGTGTACCGTCGATTATCGTTGTGACGAGCGCATGCGCATTGAAGCAAATGCGCCGATTTCGTACATTCCCTCGATGGGTGACAACAATCTCCCTTGCTCGCCTGGCTTATTTGTGGTGTTACTCCATCGTAGCTTATATTTCAAAATCTAACACGGGTAAGTATTGATAAATGTTTTCGTACTTTTCTTTTATTGTTTGATGCTATGAAGATTAATATCATGTACACCAGTAGGCCTCCAACTGGGATTAATCTCGATGGGTTTTTCGCTGTTTCCAAGCCAATCCACAAGACAACAAGAACAACAGCAGCAATAACAAAAATCTTGAAACGAGAATCTGAACGACAATGAAATCTTTAACAACGATGTTGCGGTCCTTGTTATATGAAAGCGACAAAGTCAAGATCTATGGGAAATAGATAACACCAGGGTGCACCTACCTCACATACAGTAAGTACGGGGTGTGTCGCGCAAAAACAATTTTTGTACCCATTCAGGAATTTCGGAACCAAAAAGGTAAAATCCTTTCTAAAGTTTCTTGTTGAAATGTTTGTCAAATCAAACCATTTAAGAATAAAATAAGACAAAAACCACACCCTTTCAGAAAAAAATTGTCTTGCCTGCTACCCCACGGTGGAATTTTAATAGGCAATCCTATATCCCTTTTTGAATTTTTACCTAGAAATGTCACCCCGTTGGCAGGCACATTGGCAGGGTCTCCGAAATGACGAGCGAACTTGAAGATGTTGTACCAACATGTCGGCGAGACATAGCGAACCATACCAACACATCAATTTCGTTGAAATCGACCAAAATTTAATCGTCGATACCATGTTGTTTATTTGGGCAAACATCTATAGGAAACCGTGCAAGCAATCGCTTGTGGCGATGTTGGCCAATGTGTTGGCATGGTGTGTGCCCGGCTAACAGCTTGACGATGAATATAAAATATACTGAAAAAAGCAATAAATGAATATAATCCCTACCATTTCAACAAGATTCGACGTGGCTTAAGAGCATTTAAGATGGGCTCTCCAATGTGCCTTGTTATCCATTTTCCCAAGAATTTCTTTACTGCCCAAGCAATGAAAAATACAACCACAATAATAGTGACAATCAGTAGATTTTCAGCCCTTTTGAAATCCAGTATAACTGCTGCCAAGAAATAAGCAATGTAAGCAAGCAGCATTATTGTGTAGAAAACGAATTTGATTTCTTTCTTGTAACTACTGAGGGAAGAAGCAATGATTTCATAGGGAATCAAGAAGTATAGTTTCCATGGGTTGATGACTCTGACCGTCGACTGTCTTTCATCATTTGAGCCGGTTTCTTCATTTTCTTGCTCTTTGAATTCTTCTTGTGAGTGTGAATTTGTTTCTAAATGTTGATCTTTTGTTTTTAACTCGATTTGTTCTGCTGGTTCTTGCATGTCCTAAAATTTGATTAAATTCGCTATTGAAAGCTTTGGCAATCAAACCTGGCAATGAAAGCGATCAAACATTGTTTGTCAATCATTTGAATCTGCTTGCCCAGTAAAATGTTTTACCGTTTGGCCACATCACAAAACAAATGCTGGTCAAACATTCTTTCTTCCGTGTGTTATTGTAGTAATGTTAAGTTAAGATTGTTTCTTAGTTCATTAAGAAAAGGTTCGCCTGAAAATGGTACATTCCTTCCGTTATGACTATAGAAGGAAATTATTGAATAGCCTAGCAAAGATGGTGAAAAACGTTATCACTCAAACCGTTTGCATAACACCTTCGCACTGGTTCTGCAAAAACGAAAGGCAAAAACGGTGCGATTTCAAAAGTTTCATTTGGATGACTACAAATGAAAAATCTTAACTCCTTGGAAATCCTAGCAGCTCTAGCGGAGAAAGGTCGGGGTTTCCATCACAAACTCAATTTTGCAAAGAGATAACTGACGAGAAAGGTTGTGTTTGCAGCATGTTTTACCGTGTTAACAGGCTGAAAACAATCAACAAATAGTCTAGGCGTACCAATTAAGAGTATAATATCGAGAGGCAATTCAACTCTTGGAATCTCGTATACTTTTTCCAGAGATGAAGTGCCCCTCGTATAAGCCGGAGGTCACAGCTTTTAGAACTGCAATGGCCGCCGATTCACGAAAAAGTTACCGTCATAGGATCATAGAACGGAGGAAGCCAAAAATAAACAAAAAGAGAACCTCATGCCGAAGCCGAACCCATGAAACGCCCATTGTTTATTGTTCAGTGAGAATGGTTTGCTGCTAGTGGTATTTTCGTCTGGAGGAAGGTTAAACAGCTTTTCTGGACTTGACTGTATCATTTTCTCATATATATCTCAAAATAGTGTGTGAAGGGTTTTCGCAGGTATGTGTGCTCACTTTTCAACACCCTTAATTTATATCTTGATGAATTTTCTTAGCTTTTGTAAGGACATGGTCTTTTTTTGCTCCGAAGGTCCTGCAGCCCTTGCATACTCTCGTTCCATAAGTTCTCTCCCGTTCACTCATATTGATTCATTTCACTGCTTGACTTCCGCCCTTTACTATCCCTTGACAAATGATAATACCAAGCAGCCAAAAGTTTAAAGTCAATGCTATCAAATATTGAGAAAGTCTCAGTGTTAGGCCCCGTGGCTGCGGTCAAACGAGAAAGAACTATTATCGTTCCAGCCCATTCCATTCGAGAAAGTGATAAGCCGGCCTAAAACGCAGAAAACGGGAAAATCACAGCACTCAGAGTGGGTCAGACAGTGCACCAAACAATTCAACACTGCAAACATTTGAAAGTTACGATTAGTTTGGTGACTGACAAAATTGAAAAATGAAAATGGCAAAGAGAGAATCGTATGTCTTGTTTTGTTTTGTTTTGGATCCTGTACTTACCACTGTGACCTGATTATTGCTCATTTTGTTAGAAATGTTTGAAATATGGCGTGGCGTGCGTTTTCCTTCTTGATTTGACCTTAACGAAGCTGAATGGAATCTTTTGTTTTTATTGTTTTAATTTTTTTTATTTGCAATCCGCACTTCAGACCTGTGGTATTTGCACTGTTATATCTAAAATATGGAATGCAGAATTGTGTAATAGAATAATGACATGGAACGGTGGAATGGAATGATGGAACAGCATGACGGAATGATATTTGAAATAGCCAGGGATGTACGGCTTTCTCTTTAATATTAATTATGGAATGATGCAATGAAAACATGGAATGGTGGAATGGTAATCAAAATGCAAAAGAAGGATAATTGTACTTGCATTATCCATCCAGCGCTTCAAAAAACGTGTTACCGCATCTGGGAAAGGGCTTCGCGCCTGCCGAATGGCGTATTAGATAAATGGGAACAGTGGGTTTTGGGTCTTGTCGGAAAATTATGTTTACAGTGCCCAGTGGCGTAGCCAAGGGGGGCAAGGGGGGCGGTCGCCCCCCCCCCAGTAGTTGAAAAGTTGGTGTTTTAGAAAAGTCCATTTCTGCAATAAAATCAGTGGGGGGATGGGGGTTAAAAGAAATTCTAACAACCGTTGAGCAATAAATATTTTTCAATTTCGAAAAAGAGTAGAGGTATCATCCCACCTCACCTGCTCGGTTCCAGGAAAATGTTCTACAACTAATGTTATGCAGCAATTAACACCACATGTTTACTATTGTTCAACCCACACTCCCTTCCTTTTGCAATAGGTCTCGATGTGTGACGGGTTCTAAAGGTACGGACCTTTCTTGTGTTTTAACGATCCCGTCGGACAGATTTAAAGTTTATTCAAAAGACCTCCCTAGCGTATTCTTGCTGTGGTGAAAAGAGAAATCGCCAATCTCCTTTCTCTCGTTCTCGAAATAAAACGAAATAGAACGAAAAGGCAAAACCACGAGAAAATTAGATTAGTATAGAGTAAACGAAAGATCAAACAACACAGTGCATGTTTCCAGTAGATAGACGTAGAATGAAAATTTTCACCGCTTCGTATAAGTATTCTTGGCTGGAATGTTCTACATAAAAAGAAAGCAAGTGTTTCCAACAAACAGGTGAGGTGAAATACCTTCGAATATCCAACACAACACAATACGCAAACAAAAAAATATGCATTCTATGCGATACTAGAGGTTAAAAAATGAAAATTTTTCCGGGGAAGCATACCCCCGGACCCCCCTGGCGTTGTGTGCCTCCCAGTAATCAATTTGAGACTATTTCCGTGTTTTCATACTAAAAAAACGCATGGTAAACAAATTTTGTGTTTACAACGTAGATATTTGGTAGCTTTCATGAATTTCAATGGTCTAAGAACAATTTTTCTGGCATAGCACGCTGCTGTCATGAAATTATTGTGAGAAGCAAGAATTATCAAGCATATTTTCTCCATTTGAAAGCCCGTCAAATCTCTTTTCTAGAGGGTCGTTTTACGACCTGTAGAAGGTCATGCTCCCAAAAATTTTTCCGGGGAAAGCCCCGGGGCCCCCATTATTTTTGGTCTTTTGCCCCCCCCCCAAAGCCAAGACCCTGGCTAACCTTCTTTCGAAACTTTTCCATGGGAAATTCTCGTATTTTTTCTGGGCAAACATTCAACTGAAGGAAGGCCTTTTTTTAGCAACGCAAAAATAAAGCAAACTCAAATTACAATCAAGGCTGATTTTTGAATATTTATAGATGTCTAGTCTATAGTGGAATAAATGGTCCACCAGTAACTATCGAACTGCATCGGGTACCAAAGGCGGGGGTACTCCCTATAGGCTGACATGTACGTGCCCCTCATATGGGTGGGTTTTTCTTGGAAATGTTCTTACAACTGGGTCCGATTTATGCCTAAAATACCTTAAAAGTTGGTATAGAATCAAACTTCCTTTACATTTGGTACACAAATGCATAAAAATCATAAAACTGGCTGTCTTTATGTGTAAAACAACACCTTAAAGGTAGGTTGGTATGTAAAAACTCGGGGGCACATCCCTGTACATTTCAGGATTGAATCCCCCCCTGGGTACTTGACCAAACTATCGGAAGGAATCTCTCAGAAGGAGGGCGGAATAATAGCCTCATCCCCGGGTCTGAGAGCGGGAACGCCATATCCTGCGTGCTGCCCCGAACAAACTCTTCTTTCGTAAAGAGTAGAGTGTAATGGAATAAGAGCTTGAGGCTGTACACAGCCTAGAACGACCCTCCTTGAGTCCTTCGTCAAATGACCAAACTCAAATCATGCTCAAATAAACAAACTTGTGGGGGGTGTGATAGCGATATTATAGTAGTGAAAAAACGGTGAAACCGCAAATTTTTTAACCGAAAACCGTACAAACGTACACGCCTTTCCTTAAAACCGTAAAACCGCACCGAAATCGGAAATCGATAAGCCAAAGAGCCGTACTTTTTTAAAGTAAAAACAGCAAACCGTCATGCTCAATGACCCCCTCCTTGCCCTGTCCCTTGCCCACGCTCACATCATACTGTACGCATCCCATCCGCGCATCCACTGATGGACTTTGCGCAAGGTGAACGTGAAGCAAAAACCATTACCGCTGTTTTCTGCTGATGGCCTAGAAAGTAGCCTGCGTCCAGACTCAAACTGATCAAATCAGTAGAGTCTGCGCAACTACGTCCAAAAGCTTGTTCTGCTGACTCAGCAATCTCGTTTTCATTTTAAACCGCGCGCGTTGCTCCGATGGAAGTCCATGCGGTGAACACTCCGCTCGGCCTGTTCATTTCCTTGTGGCGTGGCTTAGATTTACTTTGTAGCTTGGTGTCCTGCTAGATACTTGTAAAAAATAATAAAGTAAGTCATGTCTGCGTTATTTGTTTCACTGAGTTCACAACAAAACAGTCTTGGGACTTTAATTTAGTGGATGGAAAGGGCGAATTCGATGTCAAGAAAGCTTTCACAGCGCCTGAACTTCGTTGTCGAAATACGGCCTACTACCCACGAGACGTTTGCAGAGCGTGCCTTCGGCAGTTGAAACGATTGCACACTGCTCTCTTGAAAGTGGAAGAAATAGAAGCAGAGATAGAGCAGAAATACACATCTAGGTCAATGAAAGGAGGGATTGCTGTTAAATCAAAGACCGCGAAAAGACTGCTGGCTTTTGAAGAAGAGCATTCTGATTCTGCCAGTGTAAAGCACCCATTTGTACCAGTACATTCAGTTGCTGTCATCAGTGTCAGTAGCAAGGACAGTGCAGTGACCCCAGACGATATCATTCATAGATCATCTGTGCCATTGAGTCCAATTGTGATTCGAAGCCAAGTTATTGCTACACCTGCAAAGAGGGTTACTGTAGTAAAAGAGCACGATTCAGTTGCAGCCACAAGAAGAATGGCTCACCCTATATCTGCTAGCACACCAGCTAAAAGAAACAAATCTGATTCTTGGGTTGATGACTGCAAAACAAGGGCATCTGTAACAGTTGTTTGGCAGTCTGTTACAAAACAAAAACAGCTTCCAGATGATCTTGCAGCAGTGGTGATATGCTATGCAGAGGAACCTACAAGCAAATAGCTACTTCTGTTTGGAAACATCAGACATTGCGTGGTTTCCTCATAGAAATTTTTCTGAAAGAGATCTACAAGGAATGCCAGCAGCTTTGTCAATTGAAAAAAAAGCCTGAAAACTCTAAACAAGCCATGAAAATTTTAGAGCACTGCCCAGAAAAGAAACGAACCTCCCTGAAGCCAAGCTGTCTCCATCTAACAGGCAAGGAAGACATAACCAGGTTCAACCTAGAAGAATTCGATGCAATAACTTTTTATAGAAACAGGGTGATATTAAATTAAAGAATTGTTGTCTCATTGCCCAGTATCTACCTTTGCCAATTTTGAAATGCAAAGTATGGAAATTGCAAAAATTACTATGCGAGTTGCTGTTAAAATTATGCTTGGGGGCTTTCAAAGCTTGAATTATGTCCATTTGTTTATATCAACTAGCATGTACTATCATGTTATGCATTTTCCATGTTTTGTTTGATACTTACGTAAGCAGTACAAAAACTAGCCTGGATGTGATCTAGATTTACTAAGGTCACAGCTCGGTTTATGTTTGCCAACATTTACAGATGTTCTTGGTCTAAAAGAAACAGCGGTCCAAACCAAGACCTAGGCTACTTTTTATAATGAACAAGGCTATAGGTATAAAATTTTCTGAAATTAAATGTTAAAAACCTGGTAATGTACTTACATATTTAAGATTTCTTTTTAAAATAATGTAAACTGTTAGTTAATTTAAGTAGATATATTAAGTAGATTATCCTTAGATATATTCCAAATGCTCTTTTCAGTATATATGCAATGCATTCTAGAGGTAGGTACCTGGAGAGTTTATTTACTTTACTTTAAAAATATCATTATTGTTGTAACTAATTTCAGTTTGTAACAATTATGTAATATTTAAAATTGCAAATGCTAGTTGAGGTGTCTGAGTCATTAATGTATCTGATTAAGGTATAGAAAATGGAGGCATGTGCGAGAAATCAAGTCTGCCTCTGGTTCTGTAGGTTGTGGGGATGAAATTCTCAGGGGCTATAATTATGAACTATCGTACACTATTTGAAACCCCATGTACTGCTGCCTTCATATTCTCACCTTAAAGTTCTTGAAATATTTCAAATAGATCCTAAAATACACTTTGAAGGATTTGAAATGGTTTTAAATTACATGCTGGTAAACATACAT
This sequence comes from Chrysaora quinquecirrha, assembly GCA_014526335.1. Lineage (NCBI taxonomy): Eukaryota > Metazoa > Cnidaria > Scyphozoa > Semaeostomeae > Pelagiidae > Chrysaora > Chrysaora quinquecirrha. The sequence goes on from JACTAT010000120.1 coordinate 403,313, forward strand.
AGTTCAGCTGAAAAACTGACCCCAGTAAGAAAGTTTCTGACAAGTCAATCCAGAATCAAATATTGTCTGCGTGCCTGCTAAATGCCATAAAGCCAACAGTTCACTTAGCTGCCCATCTTTGAAGCTCCAGTTGTGTAGCTTTGTGTTAACAAATAAAGATTGCTCCTTTGCTTTCTAATATTACATGTACTGCATTGCAAGCAACAATGGGATTTTTGGTGTCAGTCATTGGAGCAGAATTCTATTCAGTTGTTCTCAGATCTTTTACCATAATCAATGTGCACTGAAATTCTATTCAGTTGTTCTTAGATCTATTGCAAAGTTCCAATGATTTAAAAAACGTGTTATTCTTTTCCATGATCTGCTGATGTAAATCAAACCAATTCCATTTCTTCGTCATCATCAGCAATTGGCTGTACGTTGAAGTAATCAACAACATTGCTTAAGGAGTGGTCTTGAGGGCCAGATTTCAGAGTCATCTCGTACATCAATCCCACAGCTGAAACTCTTGAATTCGCCATTTTGAACTAACTCACCCAATCCACAAGATTACCGCGCGCGAACACAACGAAATCTCATGCAGCCGCTCAAAGAAGAAAACAATAGCAAGCTGGGATTGACCAATCAAATCGCCTGCCAAAAATTGGCAGGCGATTTGATTGGTTTAGTAGACAAAAGAAAACAAAAGAGAATTGAAGAAGTAATGAAACGAAAAAGAGGCCAGAACAAGCTTTTGGACGTAGTTGCGCAGACTCTACTGATTTGATCAGTTTGAGTCTGGACGCAGGCTACTAGAAAGCTAAACTTGAACTTGATCTGCTTAACATTGATCTTATAGCTGTACACAGGCAAGGCAAAACAGAAGTAACTACATCATTTCAGCTTTGAGCTGTGGATATGATGGCGACCTCTGCTTCCTTGAGTTTTCCTTCGCCACATATCGACATGTCTGGGAAGCTGATCATCAAAGCTCAGCTGGGAGACGACATCCGAAGAATTCCGATTCACAATGAAGATATTACCTATGATGAACTTCTTTTAATGATGCAAAGGTTGTTTCGAGGAAAAATTGGAAACACAGATGACTTTCTTATCAAATATAAAGATGAAGGTATGCGATTATTTTAATGTGGAACATGCGTGTATAGTAGTATACAGTACAATCCTCGTCAAAAATATTGGGGACAGTATGTTATAAGTATGTTTTACCTTAAAAACCCCGTCCCATTACAACATATTTGGGTAATAAGACCCCCTCCCCCGACTCAATGTTGGGACCACTGCCAACATCGATTTCACCAACATTGAGTCGGGGGGAGGGGGGTTATGCGTCTTTAGAGCGAGAATTTTACAAAAGTTTGAAGTGTCCCAGGCTTTTTGGCGAGGATTGTCTGAATTTTGAGTAATCACAGCAAAACAGAAGGTCAGAAATTCTGTTTTAAACAGTAACGGGAGGGTTTTAAATTTACATAAAACAGTCTGCATTATGTTGTCTCAAGACGAATCTAACTATAAACTGAAAACTTTTCATCAAAGCTCATAAACTGACTCCACTGTTTAGCAGTGAATTATTACGAAATTCAGAAAATGAAACGAATTATGCAAGCATGATGTACTTGCTTTCAAGTGTTGTTGATCTTCACAACAGAGAAGGGAAGAATGCTAAAGTAAGCATAATTGGCATTGTTATTTGATGGACTGCGAAATTGAATAAGGAGCAACCAAGCGGGATGCCAAGTTCTACAGTTCTCCACACAGTTCTCCCCACAGTTCTCCATCTTCAAATGTAAATATCTCCTCGTTGCTTGAAAGACTGCACGTGTAACTTTGTAATTCTGTATTATTTCATGTCTACTTTAAGATTTTCAACAGAGTTCGACTGCCAATGCATGGCAAAGTATATTTCTCACAGTTATCCACCTGTTTTTAAAGATAGGTTTCCACCAGCTGTATTGTTTACTTACTACAGAGAGTGGAGAACTGTCAGAAAACGAACCCAGAAGGAATGACAAAAAGGGAAAATTATTTTATAACATGAAATACCCCCAGAAATGTATTGTCGGATAGCGAGAAGTATGGGAAAATTATTTGGACTTGAGTTATTCAACTTTTATGCGGTAGAAAATGATGGAGAACTGTCAGTTTCTTAGATGTCAAGCTCTCTCCTCCATGAGCGGCAGACGACGCTTGAATTGTGGTCTACAGAACGGTTCTAAAGATGCATTTGAATGATAAAGGTATTGCTTCTGCAGCTGAAAATGTGTACCCTTGCCTCTTATGATTTTGCGATGTTGGAAAGTGAATTACGGCCTTTTCAAAGGATTCCTTCACTTTTCAATGAATTTTCACATTTGCAAAATTTTGGCCCTGACCCCCAAAGCCCCCAAAACATAAAGTCATTCCTCCTATTTACAATAAACATCACTTGAGCCTTTTGAGTCTTTCCATTCTTGAGAAAAACACAATTTTAGATTTCTGCTCTTGCTCAGACAATCCTCGTCAAAAATATTGGGGACAGTATGTTATAAGTATGTTTTACCTTAAAAACCCCGTCCCATTACAACATATTTGGGTAATAAGACCCCCTCCCCCGACTCAATGTTGGGACCACTGCCAACATCGATTTCACCAACATTGAGTCGGGGGGAGGGGGGGTATGCGTCTTTAGAGCGAGAATTTTACAAAAGTTTGAAGTGTCCCAGGCTTTTTGGCGAGGATTGTAGGATACTTCTTCCACTTCCATCATGACAAAAATTTGACCTCAGTCGGTCATTCAGATCATTGCAGAACTATATTTATCATGAATGGGGAAGGAACACTAGGATAGATTTTTCTATAAGTGGCATACCACAATAGATGGGATTCAAAATATCTTCAGATACTTTTCAGTGAAAATGTTTTCAAATTAAGACTTTAGGGTATAGAACCTATGACTATTGATTGGCAGAAAATTGCTAATAAAAATGCATTATGAATTACTCTTTGAAATAAGCTGATAAATTAACTTAACATAACTTTCAACTTTAAAAATTGTGCGGCTGTAGCTGCGGCTGAGGAAATTTTTAGAAAATATGCGGCTAGAGCGGCAGCTGAAATCTCGAGTGAGCGGCTGAGATCTCAGCGACATTGCAAGCTTTCCAATCTGGAAGGGCACTAGACCTTTTTTTGACAATTTGAAAGCGCAACTGGCTTAAAATAGTGCACTTTGCATTTGAAATTTTATGAGCATGCACCCAAGTTCTCTTTGAAATCCAGGGATCCATTGAAATCCTTTGAAATCCCCAAAGCCCTAGCTTTATGGAAGAAGTTTCCCTCATAAAATCTGAAAAATTCTGTCGTTTTGCACTTGCAGCTATTCACATGCCTTGAATGATTTTTGCATGTGTGTTACCGCATGCCTCATATTACAGAGACAGGAAGTGTGGTCAGAGAAAAAATAAAGAAGAATGAAGATGTATATCTACATCTGTGTGAAAAATGTTAATGTCAAACAATTTTAGCAGTAGAGGGAGAGAAACGATTTTTACTATTGAAAAGCTAAGAGGAAAATTGCTAAAATAAAGTAACTTTTGAGTAACTGTAATGGCTGAAATCTTGGCTAAGCAACTTTCAGGATTGGCCCTTAGTTTGACTTTCAGTTGAGTGTAACTTTTACAAAATAAAATTGCGATAAACAGTGGAATCATTTTCATGCATACTTAAAAGCTTTTTTCGTCTGACACTCCTCAGAGTATGAAAGTCAGAAACAGACCGAAACAATAGGCTAAGGCGGAATTTTATGAATTGCCATACTGTATGCACATTGCTTTTCAGCCACACTCATTTTGCCATGTTACCCATTCATGAGAATGGATGTGCATTTGAGAAGTCTGATTTAAATTAATTTGTAGTCTCCTAAACTTGAATAGTTAGGCAACAAATAACACAACCTTTGTTGATGAATACAATATGATATTGTTGATGTTGACATTCTTGTTATTTTTTTTATAGATGGTGATTTGATAACAATATTTGATAGCTCTGATTTGTCATTTGCAAAGTCTCTAAGTAGATACCTGAAGATAACCCTATTTGGTATGTATATCTTGTTTATTTTGCATTATTTATTTGATAGTAGGCAAAGTGCTCAACTTTTTTATGCCCACGTACAAACTAAAAGATCCATTCTTATGTGATTGATTAGTAGACAGTCTCTGGCTGCTATTTAATTCCAATGGTCTTTTAGTAGGTTGAAGGGTCAGCAAGGGTAAAAGACCATTTGAATTTGTTGAAGAAATGAAAATAAGAAAGACCTTTCTTGTCTGCAACTTTTAAGATATGAAAAATTAAAGACCACTCTTGAAATTGTAAAGAAAGTTATTGAGTCATTACCAAAGAACAATTTGTCTCTTTCCAAAAATGTTTTACTTGCATTTTACAGTTTTGATTGGGTGTTGGGTGTTTATTTGATGGTATGTTTCTTCTGCATTTCTGTCAAATGGCAGTGCTCTGTTAAACTAGAAATAGCTTTAAACATTTTAAATATTTTATTATTTGAATAACGGTTATAGGCTTGAAACATAATTGAAAATTAGTCTTTAGATTTGGTTTTCTTCTTTTTCATGTTTTTTGTATTGTATCATATGGGTTGACAATTTGATGACTCAGGTAATTTGCTCATTCTTTCAGTTAATGAAAAACCAAAGCCACTAGAACATGACCAGGTAAAGGAGATGAAATCAGAGCTTGTAACAATGAGGGACAAAATAAACCATCTCCTAAGCAGACTTGATTCATTCTCTGAAGAAAGAGATGTCAATAAGAAATTTGAAGCCAGAGAAATGGAGACAAGAAAGGAGCAGCCACAGATTCAAGGTAATTAAAACTTCTAAAATGTTTTTTTGTCTGTTTCTTTCCACAAAACACCTAAGCCCAAAGAAATCAAAGTACCACAGTATCTCTATTTGCCGTGGGAGCCTTATTCAATTTTGGGTAATGTAGCGAGAAGGCATAATTAGATGGGATATATTATTAGATAGAAAGGCTTGTTAGAAAGAGTGTGTTTCCACATTTAAAATCAACTATATAAGAAATTCAATCATTTAATCTCATTTGAATTGAACCTATTATAAGCTAGAAGACACAATCAAGAGATATCAAGCACATTTTTGATTAATATTTTCATTTCACTCTATATGCCTACTATTGTAATTTTCTGTGGGCAAAGTAAGAGGCTAAATAAGATGGCTTCTTTCAAATTTTGGCATAGGGAGAAAGGGGACAGTTGTCTTAGGGCGTATTTTTTTTGGTAACCTTCTGTTTTCAGCAGACTTCCGAATTCCGGAAGCGGTAGACTTGGCAGTAAAAAGTTTCCAGTACCAAAAAAACATGTTTGCCGAAAACGGTAGGCTGATCAGAACATCCTCGAACAAAACCATTCATTTTGAGCGAGAACGAGATTCCTTGCGATGTCTGCAAAACCTTCCAGGTTCAGGGGCAGATGGTTTTGGAGGCCTCCTAAACCTGCCGTTTTCAGAAGACAGTACCAAAGAAATACGTTTCGTCGTCTACTGAAAAGAGAAGGCGTCTGCTGAAAACAGAATGTGACCAAGAAAATACGCCCTTAAAAGAGATGTGAGCTTTTTTTGAGCAGACATTTTTTAAAAGATAGTGCTTATTGTAAGCTCCTGAATCATTAATTCATAAATGACAAAAAGAGCCGTTGTATAGATGATACAAGCCTAACTTTGATACTTTTCTGTCTGTTTTGCCAATGCAAATGTTAAATAGTAATCAGTCAATGTAACCTCTCCCTTTTTCTCTTCCATAAAAATGAGTAGATGAAAAACAGCGTACAAGTACAAGTTAAGAATTAATGGCAGTCGCCTTTCAAATGTTCATTTAGGCTTTGGAAAGCTTCTGGTAAACTAATTTAATTATTTATTTTCTCTTCACACTGAAGTGAGTCTTCCTAGAAGCATTTGAAACAAAAACGAAACGAAAATGTGCAATCTGTTACAATTACTAAGAAATTACAATAACAAAAGATTGCGGAAAGCTATCATCTCAGCCCCTTTTTTTATCAATGTTAAAATCGTTACAAACAACAGCAATAATCTGTGTCGTCCGTAGCAGAAATGGACATAAAGTTATCTGGTTCTGGCTAAGAATGGCACTTAACATTTGCTTTAGCAGAATTCTGATGAAAAAAAACAAGGACAAAACAGTCCGTGTACCTTGGTATCATCTCATTTAGCCAGGTGTTCAGCATTCTGATGTCAAGCAGAAGATTTTTCTCACTGCAATCAAACTTGTAGACATGTTTATAAGCTATAAACCGCTCACATTCATCTTCAAGTCAGGCCTAATCGAAAAAACAGTCGATAAGAGATAAAAAATCTCTAGTGCTTTGTACAGCTCCGAGAAATTCCCTCAGCAGTAGAGCAGGACGTACTATAATTACCAAGCTCGTCTTTTTCTTTGTTTGAAACATTTATGTGCCACAAAAATCTTCTCTGAAAAAAGCTGCAAAATGTTATTTAGAAATAGGAAATAAGATTTAACACTATAATAACAATAACTATAATATCACTTTGCTGCACATATGTGTAATCCCTTGGTTTCACTACCAAATAGGTATCGATACAAAGAAACAACAGGCAATAGCAAATATAATAATCATCAAAGCTATGAAATACTTACGACTATTGTATTATAGACATTTAGTCTAGAGTTACCAACTTTTGTCTACAAGTTAACAACTCTTTTCGTTCACATCACACACTAATTATAGCTAACAGTGAAATATAAAACTCGGGGGTAATGAAGGTGAAGATGAAATGGTGTTTTAGAGCCAGTCGCTAGGATCTCAGTAGTAGGTTAACTAATCGAGACCTCGACCCTGGCTATGTTGCTACTTTAGCTGGGCTTGAACCCTGACCACATTGAGCTTCTGACACCACGTGTCAGCTGGATTACACCACAACGCCACACCACCTTTATAATGATAGTAATGATGGTAATGACACATGATACGTGATAAACATGTGATTTACATCTGGAGTCTGGACCCTTCATATGCAGACACATTGCAAGCTATGGTAAAACTATCAAACGTTGTGCAACATTTGAGATTAGCTTTTCGTGCAAAATGTTCTACCTTATGGCCACGTCGCAAAGCACTCCACGTAAAGCATTTTTAGCTTGCACCAAGAGAAAGATACTTTTGAACGTTTTCAAAACATCACGCAACGAATTCTATTTAATCATACTTGTCAAGGAGTGTTTTGGAGACGTTGCCACTCGTTCAAACATTTGCTTGATTCCAAAGCAAGTTTCATTTGTTTGACAAACAATGTTTGATCGTTTGGTCAGGGCCTTATACGCACAATAACATCATACTACCATTACCATCAAGTTTTACTGAATTACCGAACATTTAATTTGATCCTGTATTTGTTGAATTTCGAGGCAACAATGCATGCGAGGTAACTAGTAAAAAAGCTGCGTCATAATAATTTTAGATATAACAAAAAATACTTACTTTTTATGTCTTATGATTTGCATTTTTCCTGAAAGTCAACTTGGAGAAAACTCTCGCTGAAGCGGGCATTGACTGGGAACATCGAAATCAATTTTGGAGCAACGGTTTCGGGCTCAGAGATCCCTGTTCAAAACATACTATACAACATATTTTATGGCCTATAATTTCTCGCTAAGCTAATTCAGCTCATTTTATTTCCCCTTGCTGTCCCCTTAATTCTACTGTGTCGTCTAGTTTCATGTCTGTTTCAGCGAGAGTTTTCTAAATATAATTTCAACACTTATGAGATTGTGAAAATCTATTCATTGATCCAATTTTTCTGTGGATGACCAATTATCTTTGAGCTATAAGTCGGCAAATGTTTGGTGAATGTTTCCCACTCTGTGAAACAAACTGAAGTTCCATTTAAGTCTGCACAGCGAGAGTTGCCTCCATCTTGGCTTGTTACTGTATCAGTGACTTCAAAGCACGAAATCGAAACATGGTGATTTATTTTTCTAACAGTATCATCTCAAGAGAATGAGACACCTTCACTTCAACATGCAATAGTAGTTAGACCATCAGCAGAAGAATCAATAACATCAGAACACACCATAGCACCGGAACAATCAACAATACCAGAATATTCCCTGGTACCGCAGTTTGGAGAACATATTAGAACAAGCCAGTTAAAACCAGCTGCAACTTCGTATCTTAACAGCAATGGTAATGTTAGAAAGAAGGCAGCAACGACAACGACTTCGTTGTCTCGGCGTAGACTGGAGCTGCTTGGAATCATACCGAATCGAAGAAAGCAAAACCTCTCGCCTAAAAAGGGATCAGTACCTCCGACTCCTCTGCGGCAGAAAGTGCCGGACAGCTTTACCAATGCACAATTAGAGATGAATATGCAAGGAATAGAAAATGCTGCGGAGAGTACTAATCCGGAGACCTTCACAGTTCCCCCTCAAGAGAGTCCGACGACCGGAGCTCAAAATCTAACAAACATAAGACCAGTTGCTGTACCGGTACAGGCATCTGAATCAGAGAAACGCAATGTATTTTCTGTCAACCTGAGACCAGAGAACCAAGAAGTCATTGATTTAGAAGATGTGGCTGGTAAGAAGCGGAGAAAATCTTCTGGGTACAAGACACGATTTACCGATTACACAAAGAACGTTCTTGAGCATGCGTATGAGTTCAATACTGAAGGTGTTGCTGGAAGAAAGTTTTTAGAAATGGGCATCGCAAAGAAACTCGCAGATAAATGCGGCATTTCACAAGAACAAGTTAAACAATGGGTGAGGAACAGGAACAAGAAAGTAAGAAAAAGGTGCAGGCAGTCTGTTGCTGAACTTCATTTGGAAGAAAATGGAGAAGTTGTTGCTTTGGATAACCCATTTGTAGATGACACTATCAAAGATGAACGTGATCGTCCTTCATTTACTTTCTCACATCAATAATGTTATCTTATTTTCTTCGTTTACTTTTATCTGTACATTTGTAGATAGATTAACCGCTTGCTGTCTTTAGGGGTTAAATTCATTTTTAACGAAGCCAAGGATTATAACTTAGTATTTTATTATTATTTTTCATTTTTGTACTTAATGTTTTCTTTAAGTTTTCTTAACACCAAAGTCTTAGAGCACCTTTGCAGATAAATAAAGCGCAGGGAAGTATATCATCGTCCAACTAAAAAATAATGAAGGTCATTAGTCTTGTAGTACGTTTAGAATTGTTAGTAGCTAAGTACGACTTATGATATGTTAGCACATATTTTTACCACTCTACTAAAGGACCGCACCTTTGGTCACGATTTGACTTTATTTAGTCCCCGTTTGCACTGTGCCAGTATGAAATGAATATGGAATGATTTCAGGTCGAAAAATGAATTGGGAGTCCCCGTTCACACTATGCTGGTATGAAATGAAAACGATAAGGATCAGCAAGGTCACCGTTTTTTGTCTAATATATATTGTTTCATGTCAACAAGAACAAAGAGTAATTGTTTCTCTCTAATTCATTCAGCAAAGCGGCATCAAACTTTACCGTATTCAACCGTTTACACCATGCCGTTTTCAGATGAAGCTGGTTAGCGTATCGTATTCATTTCGTACCGTATTCAGTGCCGGTATAGTGTGGACGCAAGGCCAAAACGGTATAGTTTCGTACCGTGTTCGTCTCATACCGGCATAGTGTAAACGGGGTCTTAAATACATCATAAAAAGGGATTCCGATTATGTATACAAGGTTGCTCTCGAAGCATGTTTAATACAGATTTTACGGCATTACTACCTTTGGTACGACATAAGCTATTTACTAAGAGTAAGTAAGAGTTCCGTTATTTGTTATGTTCTAAACTGTCATGTTTTATGTTGACGATACGTAGTTGTCTTCTGTTTTTGTAACAAGTTTATTCAATCATTAAATAACAATTGATCGAGGTTATGTTCTTAAATTCTGTATTCATCAAGAGTAATTAAACGAGTTAGACCAACGTACTACACAGTACGTTTTAGAATTGATACTTATAAACAAAGGAATGCAATAGAGTGGCTAAACCATGACGTTACCGTATCAAAATCGATTTTAAGATGTTTTGAATTTACTTTCTGAAAAGCATAACAAATGCTTTAACACTGAAACGTCGAAAATCAGTCGTGTTAATGCTTGTTATAATATGGACATTCGGAGACAAACTTCTCTATTGAAAATAGTGGGGTTTTGCTCTGATTCATGATCGAGCCAGGCGCAAAAAAGAAAACCACAATCCCTCACAAAAAATAAAGAGACAAGTTGGAACCTTCTCCAAATATGATATTGCTTGTTTTTTCGAAGTAAGCCATCTGTTCCCCTTCCCTGACAAAGCAATGTTGGTAATCAACTTACACCGTGTATGAGACGCCTTGAACCGAATTATCAACACAACATTGCTCTGTCTAGGGGAGGAGGGACGGTCTCAGAATTTTTGTGAGCGGTTGCAGTCACAAAATACAGCGATTTCCCATTTCAATGTATTGTATTCCTTCCAGTTGCTATATTCAATAAATTCCATTGATTGTTTAATTCAGTTATTTTGTCTTGCTTTCTCAAAAATGTAAGATCAAATTGAGAAATTCTTAAGTTTGGTTGTCGAGAACGTCACAATTAGCCATTCTATTGTGGGAGGATGGCTTTATATGGCACAATAGAGCCTTGCGTAATTACAGGCTAACATGAGGTTCGAGAAAAGTTAAGGTCACACTGTCATTGACCGGAGGATGGCCACACGTCATAGTCACACGGTCATCATTGACCGGATTTAGGCCTTAAAACACAAGAAAATCTTAGGCCTACTACAAACGTCGTGCCAGCGCCGTGCCGTGCTGGCCTTTTTCTGGCACGACACCAGCACGGCATTAGCACGTTTGTCAATGTAGACGTCGTGCCAGTGCTTCCTGCTCCGCTTTCACCACTTTCCATAGGCTTATGGGGAAGCAACCTCTTTTCCGTGCACCAGATTGGAGTGGAAAGGAAAATGGCGCGATATAGCTCTACGCATGCTCTCTTTCTGCAGCACGACCACAGCACAGCGTTTGTTCGCCGTGCCAAAACCGTGCTCGCAAACTCTGGCGCGGCAAAGTCGCCGTGCCAGGATTTAAGCACGGCATAAAAAGTCTATAATCTCTTCAGACGTCGTGCTAGTGCCGTACCACGACGTTTGTAGTAGGCCTTACACCACATCAAAGTCGCACGTGTTTTTCATTGTATATCGAGGAAGATTTTCGGCTAAGCAGACTTTGGTATTAAGAATGGTAGTGTATTTTTCTGGGCTCTTGGCTCACAGGAGTCTTGCAGGAGAAACTAGCTAAAGGGATTATACCATGTTCCACACTATATCATCAAAAATTGACAAAATAAGACAACAACAGTGGGTTTTCATACAATGTAAAGATTATTATGTGTATAGCAGATTATGACTGCGCAGGCCTCGAGGTTTTCTAGGCTTTTGGTTACCAATCCATACTTCTACGATAGAGTAATATTTATAGGCACTATAGTAATGAAATAGCATGATATCCTTCATAATACCATAGGGTGATATTGATTTATAATATAAATAGATGATATTGATTTATAACAATAAGCGATAATATTATGATTATAGGTATTTGATGTAGGTATTATAGATACTGTGTAATAAGCAGTTGGATGACTTTCATTTTAAGCGCCTCATAGCCAACGTAATTATTGTTTTTTATATCTTATAAAAGTGAGCGTAGAGAGTTATATAAAGCAATAGAGTTTAGAACTTACAGTGTAAATATCATTGTAGTATTGGAGACGGTGTTTTTGCTTTTAATTTTCTTTTGTATATCTTATAAATGCTATGTCTTTCTTGTGGATTTCTTTACTAGTAAATCTCTGTGAAGTGAAGTCTTCTGAAAGCTCTGCTCATAGCAGATAAATGCCCTATTCACCAAAGTAAGCTCACTGTAAACGTAAAGAGAGTTAGGGCTCTCTCGGAAGCCTGACCGTCAGGCTAAGCGGGACAGAAGGTTTTCCATTCATTCATCAACTGTTTATATCTTGTAAGACAAACACGGCCGATTGCCGCTGCCCTTATAATATACCTGTATAAACAGTATGTTGCGGGGTAAAATTACGCAATTATGTGTTAGTCACGAGTTGTACAAAGCTTAGAGATAGCAATAACTAGCGGAACCATATTTATTTATTCATACAAAAAGCTTCTTCTCATAGAATATGCTTCAGACATAGCTAGGTCGAAACACTAGACCACGACGAAAACTACACCCATTTGTGGATCGGATCGATATGCATCAATCACTAATTTGAAGCTGCATTTGCAGAATTTATAGTGGCACAGGGCCTGGAATTTACATCAGTAAAATCGCGAGTAAAGTTAGAGTGCGTTCTTCTAGGATTATTTCCTGTTTATTCTTTTTCTGGAGACTTTCGATAGATTGAAAGCCCGTTCTCTTGGACAACTCTCGGGAAAGTGGGAGACTTTGCAGGCTCACTCTCCTAACTCAAAAGCTGGGAGATTTCGCAGACGTCGCAGAGAAATTGTTTCCAAATCAACTTCTCGTGAGTCCCACCCCGGGTAACGTGTGTGCAGTACCGTGGGGGGTGCGCAGTACCGTGGGGGATGTTCAAAACATGTGGGGAGGCATCCCTGAGTACCGTGGCGGATGTTCAGTACCGTGGGGAGGCATCTTGAGTACCGTGTGGGATGTTCTCAAGATGCCTCCCCACGTTACTGAACATCCCCCACGGTATTCAAGGTATCCCCCCACGGTGATGAATATCCGCCACATTTCCTATGTTTATTTTGTATGTAGAAAGCTAGAAATTAGAGAATCGATATAAAATAAGTTGACAAACAAACAAAAAGATGCCTCCCCACAGTACTGAACATCCCCCACAGTACTCATGATGCCTCCCCACGAAAATCATGGTATCCTCCCATGGTAGTGAGCATCCCTCACGATACTCAAGATTTCGCTCCCCGGTACTCAGGATGCCTCCCCACGGTACTGAACATCCCCCACGGTACTCAAGGTATCCCCCCACGGTACTGAATATCCGACACGGTACTTACGGATGCCTCCCCACAGACATCATGATATCCTCCCACGGTAGTGAGCATCCCTCACGATACTCAAGATTTCGCTCCCCGGTACTCAGGATGCCTCCCCACGGTACTGAACATCCGCCACGGTACTCAGGGATGCCTCCCCAAATGTACTGAACATCCCCTACGGGACTCCGCATACCCCACGGTACTGCACACACGTTACACGGGTTGAGTCTTCCGTTTTCAGAAAAGTGCGTATCTCGGCGTCTGGAATCCGAAGCCTCCAAAGTCTACTTTCCCCAAATTCAGAAGAGATAACGCACCAAAATAAATTAAGCAGCCCCCCTAAGTACACCCCTGGACTATTTCAAAATAAATGGACAAAAGGAGCGACAAGTGTTACTATGAGCTGCTACTATGAGATGTAATTTTACTTGTCTTTGTTTGTATGACCAGGAATTGAGAAAGCACCTGTGGAAAAGAAGGCTCCTGCTGTTGATAATAAAGAACATGCAGCATTGTTTGATCCTTTGAAAACTATCAAGAAAGAAGCTGACAGTACACTCAGCTCTGATCAGAAACCAGATCCATTTTCTGAGATCGGTGAGTCGTTGCTACGCTGTTGCTTTCTAGCTTCCCATTTCGCAAGCGATTTGCAATAAGCAACTGTTGCTAACATTCTTAAAAAGTTTTCTCCTTCCTACTTGTCCACTTAATGTGTACATTTTTAATGCACGTGAATTTCACGTAATTAGGCAGTGGTACAGTAGTAGTAAGACAATGATATACGAATCAATTATTGTGCCATAGAGCTCTTTGTAATAAAGATAATTGGTTGATTGATTGATTGATTGATTGAATGATTGATTGTTTGACTGATTGATTGACTGATTGATTGTTGATGCCATTTACATGTGATGTTGGTGTTGATGATAATAAGAATGGTGGTGATGATGATGACGACGATGGTGATCATGATGTTGATGATGATAGATGCTGATGATGATGATGCTGATGACAATGATGATGATGATGATGATGATGATGATGATGATGATGATGATGATGGAGATGATGCTGACAATGATGGTGGCGATGATGGTTGATAATGGTAAAATCATGATGACGGCTGTGATGAATGTTGATGTTAAAGCAAATGATGAAGAAATACACAATTCTGGACTTTCTAAACTGTTTTTAAAGGTAAAGGGGTGTAGGCAAACCATGCAAACAATACTCACGGATAATCGTTGAAGCTCCACTATAATTACGCTATTACTCTGTGATAATGTTGTTGATATTGATTCATATACTTACAGGTCAGCAAAAGCCCCCATCTCAACCATCGTCTCTCTCATCAGCTCCTACTTACCAACCCACTGCACCCCCCTCTGCAGTGTCATCTCAGCAGACGTATCCCTCGCAGGCATCATCAAATTACCAAAGTCAGCAAGCCTCCTATGGATCAAATTACCCAAGTAGTGCTGCAAGTCAGACACAATCTTCAAGCCAATACCAAACTCAGCAGCCAGCAGCAACACAGAATTATTACCAAAATGATCAACAAGGTTATTATCAAGGCCAAACCTCTTACCAACCGGATAAATCTGGTACTTATGACCAAGCCGGTTCTCAGTATAACTCTCAAAGCTACGGAGTTGGAACCCAAGTGCCAACAAGCTACCCAAGTCAGCCTCAGTACCCCTCGCAAGGCCCTCAGGACCCAATGCCATACAGCCAGTCAGTAAGTCAACCGGGATACACTCAATCACAACAACAACCACAGATGAACCCATATGCTCGACCTATGTCTCCACGGCAACAGTATCCACAACCTGCTAAAGGATATGAAATGTACTATCAGTCTCAAGGACAGCAGCCAAATGTCGGTGGTTATCCTCAATACTCCACACAGTAAGAAAATATTACGAAAAAATAGCTGGAATTTCTGAGGAATAAAATTACTTGTTATTATGTGTCGAATTTGATTTTTGTGGAAATGCAATTAAATGGAAATTGACTTAATACTATCATAGCTCAATTGAAGTCTTTGCTAGATTTCATATATTTGTTACATTCAAACATTTTATTAGCTAAATGTCCAAAAAATTAGTTTACCTATCGCTGGACACTATTCCAACCTGAGCTTATTAGCGTTAAGATGATTGAAAACATTGTTAGTTTGTTAGTAACAAAAACTAAAGACTGATATCAGTAAAATAAAAGGAATCAATGATTTAAAGAAAAATCTCTCACATAGTGTGAATGTTCTTTCTGTAAAATATAAGGGGCTCATGGTGATCTGCTTGTGTGGTGGAGTTATGCTTGTTTCCTTTTAGATCGCTGTTTCCTTGCTTCAGATCCAAGTGACAGTCCTCTCAAAAATTCAAAGAGCGTTGAATCTTCTGATCGGTTTTTTTAACTTTCTGAAAATTTCTTGCGCCTTGTTGATTTCCAGTCAGTTTTCCGACATCAAAAATCTGGTTGAAACGTTTTGATGAGGACAGTCTTAGGCCTTCTGTCTCCAGATTTCTGTAGAGATTTGCTGCAAAAGTGACACATCGGCTTTTCAGATTCTATTTAGTTCTTTTTTTAAGTTGTTCTTCAATTTTAATTTGAAATGAACTACTATCATTCACTATTATCTTTTTCCCAGCGTTAAAACTTTCTTCACTCTGGCAGCTTTGAAATTCTTCTAAAATTTTTCCGCCTTCTCATTTCGACTTGTTTCTTGTGGTGACATTTTTGTCTTGACGTTTGGTTACAAACAAGGAATGTTATTAGAAAGCCTCTTGTTTTCCTTTTTTTTTGACTGCAGTTGTTTTGTTGTGGTGTATCCTGAAACTGGTGCCTTTTTGTTCACAGCTATTATATGATCTTTGATATTTACATAAATATGTAAATCCATAGTTTGATCTTTTGAAGACTTCATTAAATTTGTTCAGGATTCTTTGTAAAGGCCTGTGAGAAAAATTTTAGAGACCGCGTAAAAATAACACGTCTTAAACTAAGTGACTACAGTTAATCGTTGAAAATAAGATAAGCGCGCGGGCTTTTTGGTAGCCTGCGAAAATAGTGAAATTGGGGTCCCACAGGGATCTGTCCTAGGTCCTTTGCTCTTTAACATATTCATCAATGATCTATGTCTTATAAGGCTAGACTGTGAGATCTGTAATTTTGCAGATGATAACACTATACTCGTGTAGGCCAGATTTACAGGAAATTATTACCAATTTGGAAAATGATCTCAGTAGATTGCTTCAATGATTTTAAAATAATGGAATGGTTGCAAACCCAAAAAAGTTCCATTTTATGTTTCTCAGCCTGAAAGGGCAGAGATACCTGCGACTTAACAAAGAGGAAAACGAAGCATCTGCAACAGGTCATGTTAAGTTTCAAGGGATTGAAATCGACAACAAATTAAAATTTAACAAACACGTAGAAATGTTACACTCTTTTTTTATAAGAACAATTTTATAAGAACACGAGCCTGGATTTTGCCCAGATTTTAGGAACAAATTAAGAACAAGCTGAGGCTGGTCTTTTCAAAAGCCCTAAGAATGTCAGCTGAATATATTAGTAAAACAGTCAGACTGAATGCAAAAATCATGCAAACAAAGAAATAGACAAAAATGCTGCATTTTCACACAAACCTAGTACCATCCCAGACATTCATTGAAAAATATAGATATCTGTAACCAAGAAATTAAGAACAGATTAAGAACATTTCAGTCTCAAAAACGGCAAAAACTTAAGAACAGCCAGCCTCAATCCAAATGTCCCTGTTCTTATATAAAAAAAACGAGTGTATGTTCAAAATTAAATAAGAAAATCAGTGCCCTTTCTAGGCTAAATAAGTATATCTCAAGAGAGCAGGCATTAAAAATCTTAAACGCGACTATTTTATCGAACTTCAATTATTGTCCTTCTCCCATAGTTTTTATGTTTGAAGAATTCAAACATTATGTAGGGGTTTTCGGCAAACCGGAAGAAATAGACCTAGATACATACATACATACCAAGATACCTAGGAATCAGGAATGTTGTAACAATAAGATCGGAATTTCTATTCTCTATGCACACAATTTAAACAATCATTGAGTTAATTAATTATTTTAATTGCAATTCAAATGCATACAATCAAAACAATCGAAGAGGTTGTTCTGAGTCTTCGAAATTTGGCATTAGTTTGAACAACAAACTCATTAGGAAGCCATTAGCCAGCATGCGCTAAAATCTGGAACAAACAAAAAGCTGGGAACTCGTGGAATGAGTGGGAATAAACGGAACTGAATGGAACCATTGTAACATCCTGAAACGAAGTGGGAATAACTTGGAATCGGAGGGAACAACTGGGACGAAGTAGAAATCGGCGGGAATAAATGAGAACGAGAGGGGTCAAGGTGGAACATACAGGGAATCACTGAAGAAGATGAAGGAACAACTCAAATTACCGCAAACAAGCGAGAGCAAATTGAAACTAAATAGGGATCAATGATGATTGCGGGGGAAAGCAGGAACAAAGCCTGAAACAGTTAAAATCACAGGGAACAATTGTGGAGATTGTTCAACACTCAAGCTGCAAGCTAATAGGCTTATCTCGGGCTGATCTGAGCTGATCTCATTCTTCAAACATGGCTAATGGGTACCTTTAATGAAATGTGCGTTCAAAAATACAAAGCAAAGGTGCGGTGCTGATATGACAGTGAAAGATACTGGTTCAGCAGTTCATGGTTTAAACTGTTCATCTTATTCGTTTTGCTCCATCTCTGATTGCTGTATTAACTGGTGCTTTCACGGCATCCTTAACAACCCTTTTTGCCAAGTCTTTTCTCAAGCCATCTTTTAAGCCATTACCAACTACTTTATTGGCCATTTGTTTACCAAGTGCGTCCCCTGGTTTGGCCATGGGATTTCCAACTGCTGCAAATGCTCCATCCATGGCTATATTGCCAACGAATCTTCCACCATCGAACTCATTGAACGTTTTTGCATCAGTCTGAAACCTCTTGTCGATTGTGTGGTTCATTCCAATTTCTGCACATTGTGCAGGACCACTGGCAAGTGTGGCTGCACCCGCCGCTCCCAGTGGTCCTCCAACTTCGAACCCTGCAGTTGCCGCTCCAGCTACGATGGCAGCCTTGTTAGCTCCTGCACATGCTCTTCTTGCTCTTTGCAAATCATCGTCATTGCCAGAGATACCAGCAGATATTGCGTGACCGGCTGATGCTACATAACCGAGAACTGATATTTTAAGAATTCCTATTTTTTAGTTTTGGTAGAAAAAAGCTAATGTTCAACACAAGCAGAAAGTTAGATGGGAATATCCCTCCAAAACTACGGTATAAAATTTTTTGCTTTCGCTTACACTTCAGCTAAAGCGACAGAATTAAACTTTTCAGGAACGAAAGCAAACTGTTACACTTTCCAGCAGAACCAGAGAAACACATTAGCATACTCAAGCTGGAAAGGAACCAGGCATACTAAATGCAAGGCCTGTTATTGCTCTTTAACGCGGAGAACTATCTGATTCAGTTTTTCTAGAGTAATCAGAGCCTTTGAGGCTCTGGCGCCTAAAAAATTTTCTTATAAGAAATTAAAGTTCAAAGCCCTTTGAAAATATGAAAAATGCAAAAAAAATGCATTTAAATCTCTACATGATATATTACAGACATATTACGACAAAATATATACCTGGAGTCTTTTCAATTGCTTTTGTAATTTGACCATCTTTCCCCCAAGCCTTATCGGCATTTCTTGCGACCATCTTTGCCCCATCTTCCGTCCATTTATTGACTGCTTCTACTTGGCCGAACGTGGCTGCTGAGGCAATTCCGCCAGCTATTGTTTGTCCAAGTCCACCAAAGAATGCGCCTGCCATCTACAAATAAAGAATGCGTTTGGTTTGTGCTCGATCAAGGAAATTCTTTTCACCTTTTTGGGGGGATCGCAATGAACGGTAAAATCAATGTAATTTAACGATGATCGATTTCAGGCAGGAAAATCGCGGACAAATATCTTTGAACAAAATGTCTTGAAAATTCTGTTTTGCAGTTCATCAAATATTTTAAAGTTTAAAATTATTTCCAAGCAAATATGCTCCCAGCCCAGTTATGATAAGAAATTTATATACACTAAAATTCAAAGCACTTCGATAAACAAAATTGTCAAAAAGTTTTGGAGAAGTTTCGGGGAGATGTTCAATCGTTTGAGCGGTTTAAGTTTCGGACAGAATATTTCAACCGATACTTTTTAGTGCTCTTAAGTGCCTTATTGCTGGAGGGGGGTCGGAAAAGGCGTGGGGGCTGGAACTACCTTCAGGATCTGATTGGTGGGGGGTCGGAATTAACGGGGGGTCGGACTTAGTTTGGCAAAATCTATCTGGAAACAGCTGAAACGCAAAGCCAGGGGCCCTATAGAGCTTATAGGCTAAGGAAATCCATAGTTCTAGCCCACAAATTGAGTGTATAAGTGAAATTTCACACCAAGAACGTCAAAGTAAGTTTCGTAAAGATTATCAATATTAATTCAAACTTGATAAGCGGGGTGTCTTAATAGGAGCGGGGGTGGAAGCTTTTAAAAAATTAATTAGCCTGGGGACGGCATATGCACCTAAGAGTAGTTTGATTTCAGCCCAGCAGCGCCTTGATCAGCATTATTTCCACTACGTGCTGTTTTTGAATTATATGCCGAATAGTTTCCATTGCTAATCAACATGCTTTCCAATCACAAGTGTTTATAGTGCATTCCTCGAACAAATTTTTGAGGTTCGCTCCAGGAGGAACAGTTTCGCTTGGCCTTGTTTTATGTGACTAAAGGAACATTTCCATATCGTTCGCATTCGTTGTTCGCTTTTCGCTAGCCACCGACAAAAGACCAAGGCAAAGCGATTGTGATTTCCACTGCAAGCCAAACTCAAGCGTTTACAAAAATTTGACCTTTTTAAGGCCTATAATTCATCGCGAAGGCTGTTTTCTGTTCTCTAGCGAGCGGCGAAGGGGCGGCGAGCAACAAACTCGCTAGCGAACATCGATTGCAAACGAGGTGGAAATGGGGCTTAAGGCCAAGATTTGAGCTATCAGCAGTAAGAAGCTACTGCGAGAGATTAACTAGAGCTATACATCCATAATTTCTCTTGACACGAGCATGACTCTAATTTCTGGTTATTTAGTTGTTTTCAACGATATATTCACTTTAACGGTTTGTCTCCACTTCCTGCCTTTTATTTTCTTTTTTCCTGTTTTCTTGGTTTTGCACCATGCTAGTGCGCAGCATAGTTGACAAGGGTTCAGTGTAACGATTTTTAATTGAATTTCATGGTATACAGTGGAACCTTAATGGACACCTCTGTTCAACGGAGACATTCGTATAACCGGCAAATATTTATCCCAAAGGTCTTTTCTTTGTAGAAGCACATCTCTATACAGCGGGCACCACTCTACAGTGGACAAAAACATAACATTGCTCCCTTTTGGTGGGCGTTATATGAAGGTTCTGTACTTGATTTTTCCGCAAAGTGAATAGCTACACTTCTAAGAAACCATTGACACTGACAGAAGATCAAAAATTAAGAAACTTAAAACTTTTAATGCTATACTTCGACATTTGGTGGCCAGACTAGCCATAAAATGTGACATGTTCCTTTTTCGATGTTAAACTCCGAAATTTTTTTTTATTTCCACAAACCGTTGGCACAGACAGAAGAACAAAAATTAAGAGACTTCTAATACTGCGCTTAGGTTTCTTAAAAAAGCATACAATCTGCTTATACACTCTTTTTTTTATAAGAAACCCGTTTATAAGAAACTCAGTACTGAGATCCATATTGGTTAAGAAACTGTCAGTACTCGACCCAAAATGATAAGAAACTCGCAGGTCTCAATAGTCTTTAGAGTTGAATATAGCATCGAAAACGAACTTCTGTTACACCACAAGTGTCTATTTTTACAAAAAGAACAGCTCATGCAAACGTGAATTATATTGTTTCTTTTACTTGTCAAATTAAAGTGTCAATTAACTGTTTTGGCACTAAAAAAATTGATCCCTAAGAAACTGCTAAGAAACTTTCAGTACCAAAATTGTCCGAAAACTAAGAAACTTTGAGTACTGAAAAAAAATCTTAGTTTCTTATAAAAAAAGAAGAGTGTATTGCAATTTTGAAGCACTTCCTCTGCCAGACTAGCCATAAAATGTGACATGTTTTTTTACATATTAAACTCCGAAATGTTTTTTTTATTGCCACAAACCGTTGGTACAGGCAGAAGATCAAAAATTAAGAGACTTCCAATACTGTGCTTCGACAGTAGGTTTCTTAAAAAAGCATACAATCTGTTCATATTGCGATAGTTTCTTGCATAAACCTTTTCGACAAACGGCTGCAATTATGGAAGTTTTTCACCATTTCAAGATACAAAGTTTTTATACCAATCTCGTATTAAGAAGCCAAAATAAAAATAAAATCTAGCTGCAAAGTTTAATTATCTTGGCGCTTGTGCCGAGCGTTCAGAGTTCACGATCTTTATAAGGGCTGTAGACCAGCCGGGGTAAAAGGCTTTGCCCACAGTCACTTTTCACGGTCAACACCCTAATAAAAACCGAACTTTGAAGGATCATAAAATCAAAAGCGCGATGTTAATTTTCACCTACACTTAGCTAGTTTTAGGTTCTCTTATACGATTTAGCTTAGCATCAAAAACTCGACTCTAAGTTATAAAAAAATTGATCTCTACGGTCATTCGTCAAAAAGGTCTAGTAAATATATTTGAACATCCAGGTAAATTGGAAAGTAGATGAAAAAAATAAAGATCATGATGTTTGAAGAAGGAAAATTATCATCTAACTTACCTTGAATTGTTCTGTAGCTATCTTATCACCAGAATCACGAATCCAGAGTGAGCAGATTTTCCCTTTTTCATTCTCATATGAAATGCCAACAAAAGACGCTAATAAATGAAATTCTTCTTTATAGTTTCAATTGTATCTGACTCAGTCGGCATCGGCATTTCTTTTTTTATGTCACCCGCTTTTCAGTATATCTACGTGTGAACTAATTCATAAATTTTCCAAAAAAAATTATTTATTGAGATTCGAAACTTGATTCTAAGCTTCCCCTTTGAGCGACAGGCGTCTTTTTTTTTCTGCATCTATCTATCTATGAACATTGGATTCTACAATATTCCATGCAATCTAACCTCGATCTTATGATTTTGCAGCCCTCTAATACCAGGTTAACACGTATGTTATGCCAGCCGCTTTCGACTTTCCCAAACGTAAGCATGCACTTAACTTTTTACCTGTGTCGCAATTATCGCTATTGAATTGAATTGCAGGACGCTGGAATTACGACTCATGAACTTGGTTCGTTTTAATCCCGGGGCTCGCAAACAAACTGAAGTTTGACAGTTCAGAATAGATAACGAATTTGACTGAATAATGCATAAGACAATACCGGGGGGTACCACATTGTTCAAATGACTAGACGTGCCGCCCAGTTTTCCCAAACCCACCCATATCTACCGATAAATTCTGTTCCTCGTGGTACCCATTTATAGAAAAAACAACGAAATTTTACACCCATTTGTACCAATATCTCAAATGTTTGAGCCCAATTTAAGGCCTGAGGCAGCTCTAAATGCGGCGAAAAGACATTTACCCTGAAAACTAAAACGCACTTTTTATCAGGCTTTTCAAAGCAATGCATGTCTGAAATTTTTTATATTTTACTACCCATGTCTAGAGATTCTTTACAAAAATCAACCCATATGTAGCGAAACTTAGAACTTGGGACAAGGCAATGTACGCACACTTTTGTTGAGGATTGCAGGCCAGGCCAGGTCAAAAACGCGGACATCGCGGAAACCGCGGAAAATATCTTAATCCTTTAAAATGTTGTTTAAAGCATCCAAATAGTCGAAATTAGTCTTCTTTTCAAAACTTCTACATCTTTTTCTTGCAAACAAACCATTATTTTGTGAATATATCAAATGATATATTCACATAAATATATAGTAAAATATATCAATTAGTCAATTGATGTGCAGTAAAATGATATCCCAAAATGTCCGCGGTTTCCGCGTTTTTGATTTTGCAATAGTCAATAGTCAAAAACGCGGAAACCGCGGACAAAGAGCGCACACTACTACGCATTTGAAATCTTGGTCGGAAATCTCATGTAATAGAAATTTATGCATCTTTACTTTATAACTTTCTAATGTTGATGGACTTTCTGCAATTTCTTCCCTTGTATTCGTCCTCAAAAAATTTGGGAACATTCTTAGGCCCTTCACTTTTGAATCTCAAGTTTACTTGCAAAAGTAAATAAAAAAGATTCAAAGAAATTCAGTGCAATGGGAGGTTTTTGCATTTAATCGAGGCGATAACTTAAAACGCATGCTTTGAGCTTGTTTCAATACGTATTCTAGATGATATTCCAAAATGTCCGCGGTTTCCGCGTTTTTGATTTTGCAATAGTCAATAGTCAAAACGCGGAAACCGCGGACAAAGGTTTTCTGACTTTGATCATGTAAGAGATCGCCGTCCCTCAGGGGACCTTTGAGAGCCTTAATGGTCTGGGCCAAGGTGTTTTAAATAGCTCCCAAAGACATTATTATATCTTCCGTACATCTCTATCACCACATGTTTCCTTTTGTCCTGTAAGAAAAGAAGCTATCTTAATCGTACTCCTGAGAATACATACTGAATTTATCATTTTCATTTTCACCTGCACTTGCTACATGAATGTTCATTTGCATGAAAGTTTCGCATACTCGTGGTATACTATCGATTCATCTTAAAGAAGACAAGTTATTTCATATAGTCCATATAGAAAGTGATCGTTATCGAAGAAGGTTTATTGTTGCATAAAAGAGAAGAAATTTCTATTCAGAAACAGATTGTCGTAGAATTCAAATTCATGGTTCAGTCTTTATCGTCTGACGCCGGCAGGGTTGCTATAAGTAAGTATATTACCTATTAAATATTACCTATTACCGAGTTACCTATTTCACGGGGCGAAGAATTATTGTCTGTGGCAGCGTGGCAGAAAATCGGTATTGAAACTCAACCGGCAAATAATTTTCTCTTTAAAGTTGAGTACATCAAACATTTTAGGTCAAATCAACGCTGTTTCAGTCAACTCGCCACACCTTGATAGTATCACTGGCCGAAAAGTATACGAGATTTCTCGGATTTCTCAAATCCCTCCAGTTTTACTAGGGATTTCTGGCTTTCTGTCAGAATTTTCAGGGATGTCAAGGGATTTCGGACTAGATTCTTCTGCTTCAATTTTTGGATTCCTGTTCATAAACAGACTTGTCATGGGCAATTTACCATTTTCAAAAAAATTGCTGTTTGTTGCCGGATTAACCTATTTTTAGTTGTAAAAGTAGAGACATGAAGTGCGTGAGTAGACTCATTACACGATTCCCAGTTATTGCAGCTACCATCTTTAGTTGTTGTTGTTGTCACTAAGCTTCTCTGGCTTTTGCATTCAAAAAAGCGGCCACTCTCCACCAAAAAATTGGCGTAGCCAATCGGATTGCAGCACTTGATTTGCTGCATTTTCACTGGATTATTAATGTCCCCTCACTTTTATTGCGATTCGATTTTTCGTCAGATCGAACGATAGAATAAAATCTAACCAATCAATGTGCAGCAAAACAAAATGGTGAATACTATTTCGATAATAAACATTCGAATTTGGAGGAGGAGTTTGATCTAAAACTGGCCGCTTTTGAACATTGTAAGGATAGGAGTCTCAGTTTAGCTAATTGCTGTTGATGTTGATCTACAATCTTGGACATAAATTACGGAGTTCTGATGGATCTCAAGCCCCCCCTCTTCCCCTTAGATCAATGTTGTTATCGACTTTGAATTTGCGGCTTAATGGAAGCAGAGGCATTCTCCCTGAAATATTACAATACAACAACATTGATTGGTGGGGGAGGGGGCAAAGTGAAATGTTAACATCAATCACAAACAGTCCGGATATATTATGTACAAGGTTGTAGATTTTATGAGCGGAACTGTGACTCGTGTAATAGGCCTAGTGCGCGAGCATAACGTAGACTTATTACCTGAGTCGTAGTTATCGCTATTGAAATGAATCGCCTGGACGCTCAAACTACGACTCATAATCGAACGGTTATCTTTCTGGACTTACTTTTTCTGCCTCGTTCTCAAATTATCATGGTGACAATGATGTCAATGGTAAGTGGTTGTAATGGCCTAAATTTACCGGGTCTACAACGCCGTGAATACCTTCACTAACGTTGAATAAAATTGATGTTGTTGTTGTTCGCTTTAGTCTGAGTGGATTAATGAATGTCGGTGTCCTTCTTATAGAATGTTCCAGTTACCGACACTACCAAGAGAAAGCAGGAAAGTTCAACGGTTAAATGCCCGTTACAAAGGAATTCCGTGCTTCGACTACGACGAGGTAAAATTGCAACGTCTTATTGGAGCTGGTGGCTACGGAGAAGTCCATTTTGGACTTCATAAAGGAAGGGAAGTTGTCGTTAAAGTTTTACAATATGCAGAAGAAAAAGACATTTTGAAAGAGGCGCGATTTTTGTTTCACTTGAAGCATAAAAATCTGGTGGAGTTCGACTCGATGTGTCTGCAAGAGAGGGCTTTGATGCTTGGTTACGAGCAATTCGATTTCAGCATGTTTGGAAAGAACAAATCGGTTTCTTCCCTCGATGGTCTTTTAAGAGAGTTAGACAAGACCGACTGCGTCAACTTTGAGCATTTAGTTCCGTGCATTGCAAGACAGGTAATAGATGGTCTGATCTATCTTCATGGTAACGGTGTAGCCCATAGAGATTTAAAGCCAGGGAACGTTCTTGTCAGTAACAAGCATTTCAAACGTTTTACAGCAGAAGGGCAGATAAGATTGTGGAGGGAAAATCCATGCAACGTTCGATTGACAGACTTCGGTGAAAGCTGGGGAAATATCAGCCAAACGTCGCAAATAATCAGGACACATACAAACAACATCTTCAAAGGTACACCAGCATTCATGGCCCCGGAGGTCATAGATCCAAATAAACGACCGGCAGTTTTGAATGAAGAACAGTTAAAACAGTCTGACATTTGGAGCTTGGGCATGTTGCTATTTTGTCTAGTAAACCCGGATTGTCAAGTGCCATACTTGAAAGAAGCATCACAAACGAATAAGAAAAACTGGAATGATTACTTGGTTGGCAAGATTAGCAGCGGTGTCGAGAACAATTGTTTTTTGTTTAATTCGCTTTTGTTTAATTCACGCTTGAATGGACACAGACGAGGGCGTGTGAGAGGGAAGTGTGTGATTTTGAGATTCTGGGAGCGTTTTAAAAATTCGGATCATTTTCAATCCAGGAATTCTACCTACCGTGAGATCGAAAGGGATAAATAATCGTCGTGTTCATTGAAGTATAGTTTATTCTACCGTATTATTGCTGCTTTTTAATCGTTTGCTGTTTATATTGTTCTGTTTGTTTTCTACCAAGTTTTTTCTTCGTGTCGCTCCTAAATAAAGGCCTAAGTTGAGTATTATCAGAATCATTTGCGAGTATTTGTGGGAAGCAAGTTCAAATTCACCACAAAAGTGGCACCCCAGATGGGAGAATTCATGTGATATAAACTTTGTGTGATATACTGGATATAAACTTAGTAATTCGTATCTAAAAATGGCAACAACAAGAGGAAAAACGAAGGAAGCAGAAAAGGTTTTTCAGACAGAAACAGCGGGGGCCGATGAAAACGACAACAAAGCAGAATTAACAGCCAAGGAAAAACTAGTCAAAACAGCTTTAAAGAAATTATCTTATTTTAACAAGACAACAAGGGACATAATGAGTGAAGAAAAAATTGACCAGATAGAGCGACAACATGGTCTTTTGAAAATAAAAGTGAGTGAAGTTTATGATCTAATTCATGATATGCAAGAGTTGTTTATCGAAATGGAGGAGGATGATGACGTGATTGATGGCTGGACAACAGAAACGAAAACAAGCCTACGGCCATTTGAAGCATCTGTGTATGAACTGGAATCACAGATTAAAGCCGAAGAAGTCAAAAAACTGGAAAAACAACGCAAAGAAAAACTTGAATATGAAACTGAATTGAGAAAGAGATTTCAACAGGATGAAATCAAAGCCGAGAATGAAAAACAAGCACGCAAGGAAAAGTTTGCACTAGAGCTAGAAGAAAAGAAGCTGAAAATGGCAGAGAAAACAAAAACTAAAACAAAATTACCTGATCTCCATATTACAAAATTCCAAGGAACACATTTGGATTGGGTCAGATTTTGGAGCCTTTTTGAGACACAAATAGATCAAACACCCTTGAGGGAAGAGTCAAAATTTTCTTATTTGAAAGAGCTAGTGGTGCCAAAAGTAAGATCTACTATTGAAAAGCTCCCTCCTGATGCTGAAGGTTACAAAAGAGCTAAAGATATGCTAAAAGAAAGATATGGGGACACCTCTGAAGTAGTTAATGCCCACATTCAGCAAATCATGGCATTACTTGTCATACATGGGTCTCCAAGGCAAAAAATTCATGATTTTTATGATCAGTTACTCTGTCATGTACAAGCCCTTGATACACTTGGCCGACTAAAAGAAGTTACAGGGAATGTGAGAATGACCTTGGATAAGCTAGATGGCATCCGTCCTGATCTGACAAGATTAGATCCAAAATGGAAAGAATGGAGTTTTCAGGACTTGGTAAAAGCTCTACATGAATGGATAGAGAGAAACCCATTGCAGTATGGTGATAAGCAAGAGAACCATTTTCAAGAGAATTCAAATCTGAGAAAACATTTGCTACCAGAGAGCCTGTAGGAAGGCAAAGACAATGTTTCTACTGTGAAAAAAGTGATCATAAAGCAGTTGACTGTCCATCAGTATCAACAGTGGAGGAAAGAAGAAAAACACTAAGTACCAAGAAATTGTGTTTTAACTGTGGAGGAGATAAGCATCGTGCAAATGATTGTAAAAGCAAATTCAGCTATCAAGTCTGCCAGAAACGACATCACACCTCGATATGCGATAAAAAACAAAGGGATCAGCTGCTGACGGCAACAAATCAGAGAAAGGTTATACATCCAGTTGTTGTTGTTTCTGTTGAAGGTATCAAATGTAGAGCATTATTGGATACAGGCTCAAGCAGCTCCTATGTATCATCAACCCTCATAGAGATGACAAAGAAACATCCAGTGCGCCATTAATATAAATCAATGGAGATGATGCTGCAGAAAACAAGCAAGAAGATGGATGTGTATGAAGTCCAAATCAATGATATAAATGGGAAATTTGGCATCAAATCAGAAGTAAACAAAGTTGATCGAGATGTTCTTCTAACACTACCAAACTCACAGTATGCAGAAGTAATTCAAGAGAATTCACATCTCAAAGGTGTAGTGATGGATGATAAAGATTCAAAGGATAAGCTACCTGTTCACGTGATATTGGGTGCTAATGATTATGCACTTATCAAGACACCAACACCAACAAGAGTGGGAGATATGGGACGACCCATCGCAGAGTATACCAAGTTTGGCTGGACTATCATGTCACCTGGCCAGGGAAGTTTGCAGACTACCTTGATGTTGGCAAGAACCTCCCAAGAAGACTACATGGATATGTGTAGCCTTGATGTATTGGGTCTAGAAGATCATCATGAAGGAGACCAAGAGACAGTGTTTGAAGAGTTTAAAGAGCAATTAGTGCAGCGATCAGATGGGAAATATGAGACATCCCTTCCATGGAAACATGGCCATGCTAAACTACCATCAAACTTTAACCTGGCAAAGGGTAGATTTAATTCATTAATGAAGAGACTAGAGAATCAACCAGAGACGCTGGAAGCCTATCACGAAATCATTACGAATCAGTTAGAAGAGGGAATTGTCGAGAAGGCACCTGAGAAACCTTCAGGGACAGAGCATTATATTCCACATAAAGGTGTAGTGAGAGAGAATGCGGAAACAACAAAACTCCGCATAGTCTATGACGCTTCTGCCAAAACAAGCAATAATTCACCCTCATTGAATGAATGCTTAGAGATTGGGCCACCACTTCAAAAGAACATTCTAGATATCCTGTTGAGAGCAAGGTTCAAGCCAGTGTACCTAGCTGGTGACATAAAACAGGCCTTCTTGCAGATAGTTATCAGAGAAGCAGAACGTGATGCGTTGAGATTCTTCTGGGTAGACAACCTTCACGATAAAAGGACAGAAATCTACAGAGTGACAAGAGCCTTGTTTGGGCTAGGATGTAGTCCTTTTCTTTTGGGAGGCACACTCCAGCAACATTTTGAAAAGTTCAAGGAAAGGTACCCAGTTTGTACAGCAGAGCTGAGAAATGGGACATATGTTGACGATATAAATATTGGAGCCTGCACAATAAACGATACGGAGAAAATGAAACAAGAGACCGTTGAGATATTCAAAGATGGAGGGTTTTCATTACACAAATGGCACTCTAATGTTCCAGAGCTGGAAGGAGATCTTACTAATTCTTCAGATCAGACATTTGCAAAAGAAAGTTTGGGGACAAGGCAGTCAGAAGTGAAGCTCTTAGGCCTTCTATGGGATAAGGCTGAAGACAGTTTATCTGTTACATTCCCGAAGACTGAAGAACTGCCAACAAAAAGGGTAGTGCTACGGACAATTGCAAGAATCTATGATCCTTTGGGGATTGCTTCACCAGTTGTTTTAACGGCGAAGATCATATTCAGAGAGCTTTGTGATAGAAAGATTGCTTGGGATCAATCTCTTCCAAGTGATCTGGAGAAAAGATGGCAAACATGGTTAAAGAATCTTCCGAGTGAGCTGAGAGTTCCCAGGTCCATCCCAGTCAAGAGGGAGGACATCACTGCCATCGAGTTACATGGGTTTTCAGATGCAAGCGGTCAAGGATGTTCAGCAGTCATATATGCGGTTGTAAAGCAAGGAGATGACACAAAACAGGGAATACTTGTTTCAAAATCACGATTAGCGAAAAGAGATCTCACAATTCCCAGACTAGAGCTTGTTAGCTGTCACATGGTAGCTAACTTACTAGCAAATACCACCAAAGCTCTTGTACAGTTCGAGATAGCTGGGAGGTATGCATGGACAGATTCTACTGTTTGCTTGCATTGGATTCAAGGTGGTGGAGCCTATAAGCAGTTTGTTACAAACCGGGCGAAAAAGATCACAGAGAAGAACTTAGAATGGAGACATGTGCCCACATTGGATAACCCTGCAGATATTGGGAGCAGAGGCTCTACCAATCTTCAGCAGAACGACAAGTGGATGATGGGTCCACAATGGCTAAGCTTACCAACTCAGTGGCCACCAGAGATAGTCCCTCAAAAGTCGGAAGAGTCAGAAACAGAAGCCAAGCTTGTGAAAGAAATCATGAGTGTTTCTGTCGATAGAAAGCAAATGGGATAGACGAGCAGATAGCGAAGAATCAGTTGTGGAAGACTGTCAGAATCTTATCTTGGGTGAAACGTTTCATCAGTAATTGCAAGCAGAAAAATAAAGTAACAGGACCACTTGTTACCGATGAAACAGAAGAACAGATCAAGTTTCTAATAAGACGTGCGCAAAAGGATTCAGAGAGCACAGAAAGTTTCAAAATTGACTGTGGAAAACTTAATTTGCTAAGAGATGAAGATGGCATATTTAGATGCAAAGGAAGGATTCAGGGGGACTATCCAATCTACATGCCATTCAGAAACCCAATATCTGAGAGGTTAGTAGAATGGGCGCATTCTCGCACGCTGCATGGGGGAGTCTCATTGACAATGTCAAAAGTTAGAGAATGCTACTGGATACCAAAACTTCGAAGCATCGCAAAGAAAGTTAATGTCATGGATGTAAAAGGTTTCATGCTACAGCAATGCCTGATCCACCTTCAGGAAATCTGCCAAAGGAAAGAACTGAAGGAAATATTCCCTTTGATGTAGTTGGCATCGATTTCGCCGGACCAATTCAATACAAGAGAGGGACAGGTAACCATAAAGCTTACATTATTCTCTATACTTGCAGTTTGACCCGCTGTTTGCATTTGGAAGTGTTACCTGATATGACCACAGAAGAATTCCTGGCCAGCTTCAAGAGAATCATAGCAGTGCGTGGGCGTCCCTCGAAGATCATTTCTGACAACGGCAAAACGTTCATTTCATCTGCGAAGTGGTTGAAGAGAGTCAGAAAATCAGAGAAAATACAAGGATACCTTGCAGAACAAGAAATGAAATGGCAGTTCAACTTAAGTAGAGCAAGCTGGTGGGGAGGATGGTTTGAGCGCATGGTGAGCATCGTGAAGGCTGCTCTTTACAAGATCGTAGGTGCAGCAAAGCTCACCTTTAAAGAACTACAAGACGTTATCTTGGATATTCAACTAGTTCTAAACAACAGGCCGCTGACATACTGCGAAGATGACGTCGAGCTTTCCACTTTGACACCAAACTTGCTCATCTTTGGGAAAGCTAACTATTTACCGCTGGAGATTCCATCAGAGATCGACGACAAAGATTTGAGGAAGCGAGCAAAATACCTGGTAAAGTGCAAAGAAGCCTTATGGAAACGATGGCAAGGTGAATACCTGAGAGCGCTACGTGAGAGGCATAATTCTGGACATAAAGTGAAGCAAAGGAAGCTACAGATCGGCGACGTTGTAGTAATCAAAGGGGATGAGAAGAACCGTGGACAGTGGAAGATCGGTATAGTTGCGGAGTTGATTCCAGGAAGAGATGGAATAGTGAGAGCAGTCAAGTTACGAGCAGGACGGTCATATCTAGAGAGACCGATACAATTTCTGTATCCGCTAGAGCTACATTGTGACAGAGCTGAGATGGATGGCGTCAAGATGAATCCTGAAGCTGAGGAGTTCAGACCCAAAAGGAAAGCAGCTCTTGAAGCAGCAGCAAACTTTCAAGGGACATTTGAATATGAAGAAGACAACGTTATCTAACTTTTTAAATATTTGACATCTTCGAAGTCAAATAGGGGGAGAGTGTCGAGAACAATTGTTTTTTGTTTAATTCGCTTTTGTTTAATTCACGCTTGAATGGACACAGACGAGGGCGTGTGAGAGGGAAGTGTGTGATTTTGAGATTCTGGGAGCGTTTTAAAAATTCGGATCGTTTTCAATCCAGGAATTCTACCTACCGTGAGATCGAAAGGGATAAATAATCGTCGTGTTCATTGAAGTATAGTTTATTCTACCGTATTATTGCTGCTTTTTAATCGTTTGCTGTTTATATTGTTCTGTTTGTTTTCTACCAAGTTTTTTCTTCGTGTCGCTCCTAAATAAAGGCCTAAGTTGAGTATTATCAGAATCATTTGCGAGTATTTGTGGGAAGCAAGTTCAAATTCACCACAGCGGAACTCTTCCAGCTGACAGTATCAAGTATGAAGGCCTCCATGCAACCCTGTGGCTCGGAATTTATGATGCTTTTCTTCGCTGCATAAAGGTCACTGCTTTTGAAAGGCCATCCCTGGAAACAGTAAAGCAAACTTTAGAAATCGTCGAGGACGCTATGGACTTGCCTTTTGATAAGCATCAAGGTACAGCTTTGCTACGGGCACAAGATAATAGCATTCTTACTGGTGCGTTTCAGCAACCTACAAATGATGGAACAAATGCTTGCGTTTTTCTGGCTATAAAGATTGCCGAGAAACTGTGCAAAGCCACATATAATTTATCATCGTTCGATGAAGTAAAAGAGATGGCAGAGAAAATCATTGACAAGCTTCCAGAAACTTTTAACAAACATCGAAATGTTGCTGAGAAATATGAAGTACATAATGCGTTGCAGCTAATGCTTGACAATGAAATGGTAAAGAATGTGGAGATAAGAACTGTTTACCAAGGTCATAGAGTGTTCTCACGAGATGCACGGCAACAGATCGATAGTCTGTTACAACAGGAAAGTGGAAATTTTGTGATTATTGTTCCCCGTACAGTTTTCTTCTTGGAAAGATCCTGGGAAAATGGACTGCCATCGACACTCATGTCATTGATCAAGACCTTGGAGGAAATGGCAATGGAATTTGCAAAGTTTCCAACGACGTTTTGACCGTACGGAGCTGGCTTTGGAGACGACTATTTAAAAGCAAGGTGGGCAGTTCAGTAATTCAGTTAAATAAGATTGAGTTGGCGAATCCTCAGAATGAAATTGTGGAAAATGCCAATCGTAATGAGCAGGAAAAGGCCATTTCTTCTTGCTCTGAAACAAGCTCTCTTGCAGCTACTTTTGACCATTTGGATGGTAACACTATGGAAAATGAAAACTTTGCATCTGAATTAGACTCTATAACAAACTCCTGGGGACAAAACAGCCACATCTCTGTCTCAGATAGTTCAACAATTGGAGAGGTGACCGACGTTGAAAGAAGAGAAACAAAGGACGTACCTGGCTGTCCAAATAAGTCGGCTGAAATCTTGAGATGGGAAGCCTTACAAAATAAAAGGTGGGGTCCTTATCGCATTCCCTACATTTCGTCAATAAAGAGAAAGTTGAAAAACGTGGACGCGCTAAACCTGGTTTATTCAAATTGCTCTAAATCAAAGAGGGTACCGCAAGCGTGTCGAAGAAATGGAGTGTTTCTAATCGAAAGTTCTGCACTGAAAGACATCGATGACGTCAAAAGCGATTTAAATGGCGTTTTTCAATTTTGTCATGAAGCTAAATGTCTTACAGTTAATGTATCCAAAGATGAATCCGGTAAGCCTCAAAACGTGATAATCAAGGCCCGCAGAAAAATTGAAATAATGGAGGATCAAATGCATTTGAAAATCAATAGACGAGAAAATCAGCATGGATTAGTGAGAAACATTATGTATTTTCTCGACGAGAAAGATACTGTACTCAACGACTGTGTCATACTACAATACACGCATTTTTTTTTATAAGGAAGTTCGGATCAGGCTCAGTACTGAAAATTCCTTAACTGACAGCCAAATTTGAGTACTGAAAATTCCTTAGCAGTTCCTTAACTTTTATACTTGTTTCTTTAAAGTAAACCCAGGGACAAGGGAATATAGGGACATGAAGGTGTCAAAAGACGAATAGAAATGAATACTAATTAAACCATTGACAATTAAAGTGTTGCTTGCCCGTTTTATACATGCAAAGGATCAGCTTCATAAGACTTCATCATATTGAATAAAGTCAGATTCCTTAATAGTCTCTGATCCAGTACTGGAATTCCTTCAGTTTTTGCCTATCCGAGTACTACCTTCCTTATAAAGCACTTCCTTATAAAAAAAATGCGTGTACTACGTTAATAGGAAGGTTTTAGGAGATGTAGATTCTGTGGTTTACAACGTTGCTGCTCATGGAAATGCAAAAGGAAAGTCCCAGTTCCATCCAATTAAAAGAAGCACATTAAATGCTATCAAAGAGGCCATTTCTCCCACCAGGAAGAGCTGCAGTCAACGTATATACACTGACTTTGTTGAAGGAAAAGATCGTGGTAGAGATTATGGAGATGCTCCACGCTCAAAAAGGCAAGTTGTAAGCCTCGCAAGTTTAGGTCCAAGCAAAGCGAGGCGTCGACCGGTAAATGAGGTTGAAGGTTTACTGGCTTATAACGCGGAGCTTGACGACGAAAGAATAATTGTACACCACAGCGATCTACCTGCAGATCTCTGGGTCCTTGCGACAAACCGAATGCTGGAAAACGTAAGAAATACCAAGCATGGTTTGCCAATATCTATCGATCCGACCTTTAATCAAGGTCAGTTTGAAGTGACTCCATTGACATATCGGCATCAACTGATACAGTCCAAATCGAAAAATGTCGGGGATGCTTGGAATAATGCAGTTCTTCTTGGCCCAACAATTATTCAGCATGAAAAAAATGAAGAAACATATGATAGAGCTTTAAGAGAGATAGCAAGAACTGCAGGGATCAAGAATGAGCCAATCGGCGTGGTCACAGATGGAGAGGAGGCACTCATAAATGCTTGTGAAAAAAATTTTGAAAAGGCAACAATGCTGCGCTGTACAAGACATTTCTTCAATAATTGCAAAGATTTTCTGGCATCCATGGGAATTAAAGGCTCAGTTGCAAACCCTCTTCTAGATATTGTCTTCGGCAACGATGGTCTTATAGAGGCAAAAGATAAGAAAGATCTAAAGCTTCGTCTAAAACTCGTCAAGCAGTTAATCAACGAGACAGAGATTGAAATATGCGGTGGAGAAGGTAAACATGAGCCAAAATTTTTCGAGTTTCTAAAAGAGCGAAAGAAAAAAGTTTTGCGGCGTTTAATTCAAGATGCAAGGAGGAATGGTGGCCTACCTTCGAATGACTATGGCATCCCTAATCGTGCCTATACCAACCAGTCAGAGACAACAAATTCGGTTCTTGCATCCCGAAAGACATCACTAGGGTTCTCCAAGAAAGATGATATTTCAAAAACGCAATTCATAAAAGACGTCTGGCATCATATTGCCTTATCTCAAGAAGAGGAAATTTAAAAAGCTCTTTCTGGAAGCAGTTCGCAGTTCAGGCTGATAAGAGAAGCAGAATATCTTCAGGTACCGCTTGAGGAATGGTACCAGTGGACCAAACAACAGCAGGAAAACTATGCTAAAGAATTTCATAAGATGTCATTGGATGATGTAAAAAGAAAGAAAATTATGAAA
The DNA here is from genome assembly GCA_014526335.1 of Chrysaora quinquecirrha. Taxonomy (NCBI): domain Eukaryota; kingdom Metazoa; phylum Cnidaria; class Scyphozoa; order Semaeostomeae; family Pelagiidae; genus Chrysaora; species Chrysaora quinquecirrha. The sequence continues at coordinate 439,024 of JACTAT010000120.1, forward strand.
ATACCAAACAACAACATTGAATTTTCAAAAACGCCCGTTCAGTCACTTTCAGTGAACCTTTCACTGGCACTACCAAACATTATTTACGCAGATGCAATAGAAAAAAAAGCTGTTGAACTTCTGAATATCGAAAGCGCAATAGTGGTAGCTCCACAACTTAATGAACAGCAACAAGATAAAAGATATTTAGTGGCTGGAACCAATCAGACATCTCATGTCGTCAAAATAAATACTAGCAGGGCAATTTTTTGTAACTGCAGAGGATTCAAATTTGCAAATATATGCAAACACGCAGCAGCCGTAGCAGAGAAAGAAAAGATGCTGTCTGACTTAATTAAAGGTGTAAGAATATCACAGCGTTCTGCGATCACCTATCCCCAAAAAAGAGGAGCAGGAAGAAAAGGGAGCCAACCGAGGCGATCCAGACCATACCAATCTGGAGTAAAAGGATCTACTCAAAATGAAGATGGTGCTCCTCCATTTACCGAAGTATGGCACAACAACGAGCCACTCATTGTCTGTCATGTAAGTTTAATACCGGCAGACAAAAGTCGATGCGGATATTGTAGTAAAGAATTTCCCAAAGGTTTTTTGGCTATTATTCCCTTCGACATCGCACTGAAGCACAAGGAACGCTGGCAGTATCCAAATAGAAACAGAAAGAGTGAAAATGAGCCTGCATTCCTTCCAGGCCCAGCGAACAAAATGACTACAAAATACTATTGTGTTAACAAGACTTGTGTCATGAAAAGATTTCCATACTTCCAAGAGCAACTAATTGAGCTGGCAGAAGACGTACATCTAAATGACAGTCACAAAAAACTTTTCGCAGAGAATTTGAATGTGTACTTTTGAGGGAAGCATTGAACATCAGCATTCAATGTGACAGGCAACAAAAAACGCTATTTCTTAGAAATTTTACATCATTACTAATTTTTTTAGGGTGATAACACATACGCTAGCTTGTTAACTTTTTTAAGCCTTTAACAATTCGGCTAAGCTTCTTGACTCAAAAGAAGAGTGGTAAAAAACGTTCCGTTTTTTTTCCAACAGTGTAAATTGCATTGAGCAATAAGGCTTTTAGAAATAGCAACAATCAGAGTCTGAGCAATTCTTCGAGTCCGCTGTAGCAATTCTCGATTTCCTCGACAGTATAGAATTTCAATGAAAAATACAACCCTTTCTATTTATTAATGTACTTAAACTCAGAGCCCAACAACAATACTTTTGGAAAACATTGAATTGGACGAATTTGTTATATTCTGCCAAGCTAGCCATATGCTCTCAAGCGAGGGGTGTATCACTTCATAAATTTCGTACACCTTGACGCTAAATCTTCATAAATTCTACAAATCTTTTGAATCTTATAAATCCCACAAATCTCTTAAAAAATCACTTGTTTTAACTATTGCGCATGTGCACAGGTTTTGATTCACGAATGTACGCCATTTTTAGAAGTGATACACCCCTCGCTCTCGAGCCATTAATCGTAACTTATTCAGACATTTCACAGGTGTGTTGCTAATTATCTTAAGATAGTGTGCTTTTTAATAAAAATGACATCTAACTATTTGCATATATGATGATTTAACATCTCCTGATCAACTACGCTTCTTTCTCTTCTCGAAATTGTTTGCTGTATTTTAAGGTCGTCACTTGATAAAGACAAACATACGCGTATTAAACGAGGTTCTCAACCTGCTTTTCCATGGGTAGTAGTGTGAGCTAGTGCGCTCTTTGTCCGCGGTTTCCGCGTTTTTGACTATTGACTATTGCAAAATCAAAAACGCGGAAACCGCGGACATTTTGGAATATCATCTAGAATACGTATTGAAACAAGCTCAACGCATGCGTTTTAAGTTATCGCCTCGATTAAATGCAAAAACCTCCCATTGCACTGAATTTCTTTGAATCTTTTTGATTTGCTTTTGCAAGTAAACTTGAGATTCAAAAGTGAAGGGCCTAAGAATGTTCCCAAATTTTTTGAGGACGAATACAAGGGAAGAAATTGCAGAAAGTCCATCAACATTAGAAAGTTATAAAGTAAAGATGCATAAATTTCTATTACATGAGATTTCAGACCAAGATTTCCAATGCGTAGTAGTGTGCGCTCTTTGTCCGCGGTTTCTGCGTTTTTGACTATTGACTATTGCAAAATCAAAAACGCGGAAACCGCGGACATTTTGGAATATCATTTTACTGCACATCAATTGACTATATATTTTACTATATATTTATGTGAATATATCATTTGATATATCCACAAAATAATGGTTTGTTTGCAAGAAAAAGATGTAGAAGTTTTGAAAAGAAGACTAATTTCGACTATTTGGATGCTTTAAACAACATTTTAAAGGATTAAGATATTTTCCGCGGTTTCCGCGGTTTCCGCGATGTCCGCGTTTTTGACCTGGCCAGGATTGCATGCTTGGCAACACGGTTTATCAGAGAAATAACTGGGTAGTTCGGCAGTAGTACAATTTGGCCCGTTGGGAGAATTTAAAGTTCTAAAATGGTAGAATTATATGTCAATTGCTTGATTGAGATGGATACAGTCCTACGCAATCTTGATAGATGAAGTGATTCCACACCTTTTATAAATTTTCCGATCCCCCGCCTAGCCTAATTTGTTTATTGAAAACTCGTTTCCAAATTTTTCTTTGTTGCATCAGAACAACGGGTGTCTTCTATTTGTATATATTCGCGCCTTTTCTGTCTTTCGCAGACCGAGAGAAAATCTATTTTTCAGCATTTTCTGTTTCTATGACTATTTCATTCTGCAAATTTTCAGACAATCTTAAAAGGTATGATTTTGCAGCCCGATAATACAATGTTAGTACTATGTTATGCCATCAATTTCGGCTCGGCTTTCCGAAACTTAAGCACGAACCCTTTCATAAATCTTTCAAGCCAAATTTGTTCTTCGAAACTCATTTCTTGTTTTTCCTTGTTGCATCACAACAATAATCTCCACTAATACCATGGCAACAGATATAGCATTCTAATGCAGAGGGCTGTCTTTCAGTAATGTGAACGGTGCGAAGTAATGTGGAGGACTATCTTCAAATAATGTGGAGGGTACACAGTAATGTGGAGGGCTATTTTTCAGTAATGTGAAGGGTGGGAGGTAATGTGGAGGGCTATCTTTTAGTCATATGGAGGGCTATCATTAGTAATGTGGGGATACGGAGTAATGTAGAGTTCTATCTTGCAGTTATGTAGAGGAAATTTAGTAATGTCGAGGGCTATCATGTAGTACATGTAATAAATGCGGGGTTATGTGGAGTACTATCTTGAAGTGACACAGAGGGCTGTCATCAATAGTGTAGAGGGATATCATCAGTAAATATGGAGGGTGCGGAGTAATGTGGAAGGCTATCATCAGGGATTATCAGTAATGTGGAGAACTATCTTGCAGTAATTTAAGGGATGCGGAGTAATGTGAGGGCAGGGCTATCTTTCAGTATTGTTCTTAATGGTGAGTAATGTAGAGAACTTGACTATCTTGAAGTAATGTGGAGAGCTATCAACAGTAACGAAGTGGGAATAATCAGTAATGTGGAGGGCCCAGATGGTCAAGAAGAAGTCTCGTAGCCGCCCATTCACTGAACACCCTCAACATTACAGCGACAATCCCTCCGCATTACTCAAGATAACCCTCTGAATATTACTGAACATACTCGACATCCACAATGCAGGTAGTTTTGCCTGAATTTAACAATCCAGGCTTCCTCTGCAAGTTATTCCCATTTTATTTTAAAGTTCTTAACATGCTAAAGGTGTATAACATGCTAAATGTGTATAACCAAATGATACTAAATATGTAGAGTGGCACCTTTATAAATCATTAAATAGAAGGCGGAGGTCCCAAGTGAACCACGAAGAGAAAAAGCCCGCGCGAAAAAGCCCGCGCACAGCGTGCTTCCGGGCCATTATGTGGTACATATAGACACAAACATATGAATCCATACAGAGGGACAGAGAGTGGATGTTGATTCTTGTTTGTCGTGTATTTTGTGTGGTACATATAGACACATACATATACATCCATACAGAGGGACAGAGAGTGGATGTTGATTCTTGTTTATCGTGTATTTTGTGTGGTACATATAGACACATACATATACACCCATACAGAGGGACAGAGAGTGGATGTTGATTCTTGTTTATCGTGTATTTTGTGTGGTACATATAGACACATGCATATACATCCATACAGAGGGACAGAGAGTGGATGTTTATTCTTGTTTATCGTGTATTTTCTGTGGTACATATAGACACATACATATACATCCATATAGAGGGACAGAGAGTGGATGTTTATTCTTGTTTATCGTGTATTATATGTGGTACATATAGACACATACATATACATCGACACAGAGGGACAGAGTGGGTGTTGATTCTTGTCTTTCGTGTATTTTGTGTGGTACATATAGACACATACATATACATCCAAACAGAGGGACAGAGTGGGTGTTGATTCTTGTTTATCGTGTATTTTGTGTGGTTCATATAGACACATACATATACATCCATACAGAAGGACAGAGAGTGGATGCTGATTCTTGTTTATCGTGTATTATATGTGGTACATATAGACACATACAGATACATCGACACGGAGGGACAGAGTGGGTGTTGACTCTCGTTTTTTATTTTTTGTGGTACCTCACGCAGAGGCCCGGTTGCGGCGCTCCCTGGAAATAACATATGAGCACATGCTTTACATTTTTAGAACGGTGGGTATTGTTGAAAAGCTGTAAATTTCTTTAATACTTTGTAATTTTTCTTCTGAAGAAACCCCTTATAAGTTACGTAATCTGGACGGTTGTAAGAGGCGCTTTAGTAATCATGATAAAGGTTCGCTGATAAAGGCAAGGCAGAACGAGGTACAATAAAAGCGCCTCTACTTAGCATAGATTCACATAATTATGATACTAGTTTCCAGTCCTGTTAGACGGTGGGAGGGGGGGGGGGTACTTCTCTCAGCGACAATATGCAATATGGGTAAGTTTTTCGTAAAGAATCTCTACACATTTAGAATCTTTTTTTCGGGAACCGCCGTCCCCCTTGCACCTTTTGGATACGCTTTTGAATACACTTTAACAGGTTGAATTCTATTTATAGTGCTTTGCGCATATGTATACCCAGTTTCTACAGGCTAAATATGGGCTGTAATAAGATGTGGGTGAATTTGAAATCTTTCATCATCACACTGACATTGGAGAAGCTTTTTCAATTCAGAAGTGAACAGTTGACTGGTCTTTTGGCCAAATATGGGTGAAGGCTTGGGTGAAAAGCGAAGTATTGCACCACAAAGTGTAATGGTAGCTGTTTTCGGACACGAACGAATTTCTTTTGTTCGGCTGTTGTTGTAATGTTTCCAAAAGGGGACAACAACAATTTGATTACGTAATTCTTGGAAAAGTGTCATGTGACGTCTGCAGGGAGTATAAATAACGCAATGGGAAATTGCATGAAAGATCGACTCTGGTCGACGATTCTCGGAGAAACTGTAAAGCAAAGAAAAGATCTGCCGTTCTGCTTTTCTCTGTTTTGAGGAGAAACAATTGTAAGTGTAGGTAATGTATTATGTTCTTTATTTTCCATAATTATCTAAACTGATGCCTTACTCCAAAGCACAGAAGGCACAAGGCATGCGTCTAGGCCTAAAAGGCCTCATTTTTGGACCAAAAATCGCAAATTTTTCCCGATACTTCAGACTAAGAAAAATTTAGGTAAATAAATAAATTGAAGTCTTTCTAATCCAATAAGGCAAAATTTTGGGTGCCTTATAGATAATTTTTCATACTTTTCTATATTAATTTCAGTTTAATGTCTTGAACCGAACTTTTCGCCTTTTGGAAGTTGTATTATCTAGCTATATCTAGTCAAGTTAGATTCCTAGATACTATACCTGTTCAAGGGAAAAAATTCAGTTTCCACCCACGTCCACCACAGATTAGGGGGACTGAAAGTAAATTCATTACGGCTTTTCAAATTTCAGAACAAGGATTTAATCCTTATCAGCAATGAAATTTTACCCCAACAAAAAACAGCTGAAACAAGCCATGGGTCTCGTCTTGGCATCAAAGCCAATGGTTTCTAGGGTATTCAGCAAACACAATATGTTATGTTAGAATTTAGCATGTGAATCCTCCTCAAAGCCAGGGAAACACCAGACAGCCCCCCCCCCCAAACACTACATTGAGAAGATAAAGAGCCAGTCTACTAAATTATGGTAGTAGAGAAATGAAAATTTAACACCTTTACTTGTGGGAACAAGGGGAATGTGTAACAAATATGTTTAAATAAACCTCTTTTTTCTTTGACAGGCTAAACATGGACCTTCTTAAAGAAGGAATCCAATTATTAGTAGAGCACTGGGCTTTGACAACAATTGTCCTTGTTGTATCATATGTCTATTGGCACTACATTACAACTTTTACAAAGATAAAAAAGCTTGGCCTGAAGGGACCAACACCTCTGCCTTTGATTGGCACCTCTTTGCCCGTGTTTCTTGGTAGACCTTTTCATGAGGTTTTCTCTGAACGAGTGAAAAAATATGGCAAAGTCTATGGAAGCTACTTTTTTACAACTCCTTCCATCACTGTGACTGATCCTGACATTTTGAAAGCAATACTTGTGAAGGATTTTGACAAATTTCATGACAGACCGGTATGTGAAAGTTTTATTCTATAGTTACTCTCTATTCAAAAATCAGCATTATCTTCTTTCATTCTATAGCCTCAAATATCCTCCCTCTAATCAGCACCTCTCTCTAATAAATGCCAACCCCAGTGGGGACAAAACTCCATTGGTAAATTGCAAACAGGAAGATGCACAAATACTATCAGGTTTCTTTTTTCAGTTTTTGTATGAAAAGAGTTGAACCACATTAGAGAATATTTGGGTATGTGGTATATGCTGCTATGAAATGAAAGCCTGATACGGTTCTATTTTCATGATCAATGTACAGGAACTCTGTCAGTTTCTAAGAATGGTTTATATAATAAGACACACTAGTGTCAAATTTCAGGATTTTGAAGCAACAAGTGGCTGTTTATATGGACAAAATCATCCCACCTCCCAGCCCGTCAGCTGGGAAGTGAGACAAAATTTCCTAGAGTTTACATGTAGAATTCCATCCCACCCTCCAGCCACTTGCCTCATATTTCCGCTTTTTTTAATTTTCTCGGACAAAAGGATTATGTCTGGTACTTGCGCATAATGAGCAAGTTCATCCCACCGTCCGTGCAGTAACTTTTCTGACGCTTCCACCTGCCAGTGTTTATATGAGAAAATTTCATCCCTACCCACCTGAGATCCCACCTGTCAACGAGTGAGATCTCACTTGACCAGGATGAAAGGTTTTCCATATAAACAGGAGATGAAAATCACAAAGGTTTGTATCAGAAGGTGAGATCTCACTTCTCAACTACAGGGCTGGAAGATGGGATGATGTTCTCCATATAAACAGGCCCTTAAAGAGGTTTTGTATAACAGTTGTGGCAGATTAGGTATAACCTCTTGTTTGATTTTGTCAAGCTAGGTCCTTGTTCGGAGATAACACTTATTGATGATTGTTGATGATATTAGATTGTTGCAACGTTAGCGCAACATCCAGCAACACCATCTAGGTCAGCAAACTTGTGCTGAACCCCGTATGCTTTAGGCAGCTCAGCAGCATTTGGTTTCTTTAATATATTTTTTCCTCTTTTCTCTTTAATAGACTGGTGGTCTCGAAATGCCGGAACCACTGGCAAGCATGATAACAGTGATAACTGGACAGAGATGGAAGAACACTAGAAGTGTTTTGACCCCCAGTTTCACTTCTGGCAAACTTAAACACATGATGTTTATAATGAATGAAGCATCCGATACTCTTCTTTCTAAACTGGAAAAAGTAGCAAATCAAGACAAAGCTGTTGATATACACGAGTAAGTAACCTTTTTGCTAACTAACTTTTTGCGGTCTTGTGAATGTAATAAAAAGAAAATGAAGGCAAGTTCCTTATTTTTGGACCTCTTTTTCAAGTCAGTTGTAGTCCCAAAAGCTTCTTAATTTTAACTGTGCATTCAGTAACATGACTATCATACTGAGACACTTGCATGTGGTAAGCTTTCTTTGCTAAAAACAAATGCAAATGCCTTATAATAAACTGTAATACAGGGTTTTGAAACTCACAACAAAAATGAAAAGTATCAAAGTAAGATCAAATTCATATAAATTTCAATATAAATTTGCATATAAGTTTCAACAACCCTTTCAAGAATTTTACATATCCAGATGTAAAGTTTAAAACCTGAAAACCCTGTTATTAAAACCTGCAACCCGTAAAATCCCAAAGCCCCCCTCTTCTGAATGACATGATATCATGCAAAATTGTCCCCATAGCCCAAGATTGATGGGGTACACTTTAGAATGACATAGTATACAGAAGTACCCCCCCTGTAGCGAGAGATAAAAAAGGTGTGCAATAGTGAAGAACATGGGTGTGTTAACTGAACACTGAATTTTGGTCCCCGGACAGTTTCGCATGGGGGGAGGGCCAAAATGCATATTACACCATGTGTATTCACGCACAATGTTCATCTTCTGTTTTTACAATGTTTTACCAGATGGCAACAATGTGTTACTATGGAAGTTATCCTTTCATCAACATTTGGGTTAAAAACTGATTCACAGACAAACCCAGAAGACAAATTGACAAATTTGGCCAGAAGAGCAATGGATTTTAAACCCTACCCACAAATGGCTCTAATGATACCTTTCATTGGTAAATGGTTGTCAAAGAAACTCATTAGCCATCCCAAGTATGGATTTGGCTGGGGTGAACTTGTGAAGATAGCACATGGGATCATCAAGCAAAGAAGAGAAATATCTGATTCCGAAAAGCGAAGAAAGGTAAGATATTGCAGCATGCTGAAAAGTATTACCTAAAATGTTGTGAATGTGTGAAAATTAGTGGTGATTGACGATTGATTTTGGAAAATTCGCAGTGGGAGGTTGATTTTTCACTCAACTGGCCCTTAAGGTCCTTAAGGTCATGCGGGCAATGTTGAGTTGTTTTTCTTGTTATTAACAGGTTTGCAAGGTCCCAAAATCCCGCTAAGCCAAATGGTCAGTGAAATGAAGCCAAATTAAGTTCAACTTGAAAAATGGACTAAATAGCAATAGAAATCCCTAATAATTCAAAACAAAGCTGACTCGATATCATCTTCAAATGCAAGAACAAGAGATAGTGCCTCAGCACCTTATTGTTGAATATTTCTTAAAAAAGCTACATAAAGTCTTGATAGTGTTACTATCTTATGAATAATGAAGGCATATGATACAAAGTATGAATAGAGCAAACCTTGACAAATATTTGATTAGATAAGCTGTTTTACAAGTAGATGTGTCCCGTAAAGCGTCGTTCACTCGTGAGACTTATTATCGGTAATATCTGTTTGTACCGTGATGTTTAGTGTTTGTTTCCACTATGGTTATTTCGTTAAGAAGCGTTGAAATACACATCACCTGATAAACTGCTACTTTAATTTAAGAACGTTATGAGATTTTCGGCCATTTGTATTTACCGGCATTGGAACTGTGGCATCGGCATTGGAACCGGCATTGGCAATGGAATTGGCGCCATTTTTATATCTAAGTCAGAATGCAAACACAACTTACCAGGGGGGTTGATGAAAGATTTTAGCTCCAAATCCTTCTCAATTGTGTTGCTTTTTTACTTCCGTTTTTAGTTTTTGGCTTTTCGAATGTGATGGGATATACAAGGGAGCAATGTTGCGGGAAGGGCGGGCAGAACAAGGCAGAAAAATGCTTCATATGACCTGTTTCAGTTACTATTTTTCTGGCATGAGTACACTTGACAAAATGAAATTAAACTAGCTCAGAGCTCCTGTTCACGACATCGTGGGAGCACTACGATCCGAGCGGGCACAGAACAAGATCTTTCTATCACAGATCCCAAAATTTATAACAGGAATAAACTGGACCTAAAAAGGACATATCATGGAGCGCACGAACGGGATCTGTCACGAAAGTAAAGAAGAGTCACGACTCAATAAATGGAACGTTCTTTCTTGCTTTTGTTTTTATTTCAACATATAACCAACAAATGCCAACGAACGATAATACATATTGTTAAAGCGTAAAACCAGTGAGAGTTTCAAATGAATGGCTGTGAGAAAAATTTTTGGACAGAATACACTCATTTTCTTATAAGAAATTATTATGCTCTTGAACATACACGTATTTTGTTAGAACAAACTAACAAATTCGTCCAATACTGAAAGTTTCTGAAAATTGCAAATTTTGAGTACTGAAAGTTTTTTAAGAGTTTTCTTAAGTATCTATACTGGAAACATAGTAATTCTATCTGAATGGTGTTCCCAATACATTTATTGATCGTATTTGACTGTTTGTGGCTTTCCAATTTGTCTGGTTGTCACAAAATTTCAATCGGCTCACGGAATAGGAAGTAGGAATGGACAACGGAAGTGCTGCATGCAAACAAATGCTCGGCAACTGGCGCACCCCTATGAGATGCTTCAACGGAAGTGCTTGTACTTTCTTCCAGACATTTATATCCCGTTGACATGCCAAGACATCACTTTTTTACCAAAACACAACAAGTTTCAAAAAAAGGTTTTGAATTGAAATGAAAAATAGCACTTTATGAGTTTGTACCTTATGAGTTTAAGTTTGTCTTGCTCTGTTCTTGTTCAATTTTATACGAAACTCTGCATATTGTGTTCTAATATTGTTTTGAATAGGCTAACAAGTAAACCAAATGAAACCCAGTGAAGAATTAAAGGGGAATTTTGATACCTGAGAACATTCGAAAAGCCAAAAAAATGAAAAAGGAAGTAAAAAAGCAACACAATTGAGAAGGATTTGGAGCTAAAATCTTTTATGCAACCCCCCTGGTAAGTTGTGTTTGCATTCTGACTTAGATAGAAAAATGGCGCCAATTCCATTGCCAATGCCGGTTCCAATGCCGATGCCATAGTTCCAATGCCGGTAAATACAAATGGCCGAGATTTTCCTACACTGTCAGCATGTGTTTTCCGAGATTCGACCTCTTTATCTTTTCCTTGAAATTCGATCTCAGTTTTAATTGGACTAATTTCGCATTTAACTTCAAAAGCCCAATATCGGGGAATATTGACGTTTAGGGCGTTGAATAAAATAATGATACTGAACGCCACACTGGGTCATTACACGTCAGTTGCCGTGTTTGGGCTAGGGCTAAACGCGTTAAGGAATCGCTTTAAGGTCTTAGATTATGTGTTCTTTAATGTTTTTGCTTCACTTTATTCCATTGATCTGTTTATTCTATTGATCGCTTTGTGTTAAGGATATGCTAACTCTGATGCTGGAGTCTCAAAACCCTGAGAATAAACGACATCATTTGACAGACAATGACATCCTTGCTGAGATGGTATTGTTCATGCTAGCAGGCTACGATACTTCAAGTAACTTCCTCGGTCTCACTTGCTACAATCTGGCTGTTTTTCCTGAAACACAGGACAGAATTGTCGAGGAAATTAATCAAGTCTGTGGCTTAAGTGACACAGTGACGTATGATGATATTCAAAAGATGCCTTACCTTGAAGCCTGTATATCAGAAACTCTTCGTTTATACCCTCCAGGTATGGCCATGCAAATGATATTTGTATCACTAATGAGCCATGATAAACATTAAGCTCAAATGCAAACATGTATTATACAGATTTTTCCAATTATCAGCATATGCTGTGTGAAGCTTCTATCAAACGCTGCCCACATTTCTCCAAACAAAGGAATAAATCCAAATTCATTGGCAGTCTTCAAGTAGAAATGGTGTATTTAGCGCCAGTCGGGAGGATCTCAGTAGTAGGTTAGCCAATGGAGACCTCGACCCCGGCTGTGACGCTACTGTAGCCGGGGCTCGAACCCCGACGTCGCTAAGCTTCTGACACCATGAGCCAGCTGGATGAGTCCACGACTCCGTCATCGTCTCCGACTGTCCCAGTAAATGACAGCACCGTTATTTACTGGGACCGTCGGGTCACCCATGCCGGTACTTCTTCAGCTGCTGGTAGTTTTATGTCAAAGTTTGATTTTCATAAAAGTATTGGGTGTTAAGGATTTAGGGCCCTATTGGTCTAGATTTCAATGACATGTGTTTGTTGCAATTGGTTAAGAAAGATTTGATTATTTTTAAACATTTTACAGATCAACAAAGCAGCCCAACAGTTTCCAAAAAATGTTGACAGTTGTTGGGAGAGATGTTTGAAGCGTGTAACGAAGTAGGGCTTAACCCTTTCATTCCCGAATTATGTTCTGCATGTCATATCTGAACCAAATCTTCAAATTAGCGAGATATATGCATTTATATCACAAAACAGGTGAACAAATTGGGGGGCGAGGGTGATTTTTAAAAAATTTTCGCCCCCCAGAGGACAATGTCCAATAACAGCCCCCGGCCCGGACATAGCGATCAATTTTTTAGGCCAAAACCATCTTTGAGTCCCGAGATGCAAGAAAAGTGCTTACTTCCCTTTAGTAGATTGCTTACTTGAAAATAAATTGAGTTTTTCAAATTTCTACTTAGGCCCATATTTTTGTCTGGACGCAAAATCGCCGACCCGATGCAAGAAAAAGTTGAATTTCTTCCCCAAAGTTTCACGAAGCTTGGCCCGGAACTGGGGGAATCTGGACCCTGATGAATCATGTGTTGCCAATTGGCAATGCTGGGAATGAAAGGGTTAACCAATCCATATCTAACCTTTCTAATTTATTCTTTTTCTGAATATCACCTATTCTTTTTTCAGGCTTCATTTTAAGTCGTCTTGTCACAGAATCATGCAACATAAATGGCGTACCATTTGAGAAAGGTTTAGCCGTTTTTGTACCAGTTTATACCATGCACCACGACGAGAAGTACTTTCCAGATCCGGAAACGTTTAAACCGGAAAGATTTTTGCCCGAAAACAAAGATTCCATTCACCCATTTTCATATTTGCCATTTGGAGATGGCCCACGAAATTGCATAGGAATGAGATTTGCTATGATGGAAATGAAATCAGTTTTGGTGCGAATGTTGCAAAAATACCGTCTTGTGAGAGGGCCTGAAACAAGTGTTACGATTAAAATTAAACCAAGAGCTGTCCTAGCACCTGGTGAACCTGTTCTCATTCGTATTGAAAGAAGGAAGACATGATCATGATGCACCATGCTTATCGCTGCTACAGATTTTCGATCTCAGCCTAAAAAAGAAAAGCCTTTGCCATATCAATTTTTCTTGGGAATTTCCATGCAACTTTCTTCTTATAGCTATTCACATTTCATACAGCTGATTGCTTGAGGCAAAAGCAACAAGAAAAGAGAAATAATTATTATATGATTTCATCCAATATGTGTTTTTTCATTTCGGGGACTTTTATTTTGTAAATAAGGGGGAAAAGGATAATTTAGATTTGTAGATAATTATATTTGAATGCCGCTGTTGCTGATGATAATGATGATGATGATTCTATTCATCGTGATTATTATTGTTTATTATTATGTCTATGATGATGATTATGATGATGGTGATGATGATGGTGATGATGATAGTGATAATGATGATGATGATGATGATGATGATGATGATGATGATGATGATGATGATGATGATGACTGTAATCGGCGTAATCAATATTGTTTATGATTTTGATTATGATAATGCTTCTATCGTTTTGATGATGTTGATGATGATAATGATTTTACTGATGATGCTGATGTTTTGATGGTTTTGATGATGTCGATGATGGATAAGGATGATAGTAATGATGCTGATGTTTTGATGGTTTTTATGATGTCGATGATGGATAAGGATGATACTGATGATGCTGATGTTTTGATGGTTTTGATGATGTCGATAATGATAAGGATGATACTAATGATGCTGATGTTTTGATGGTTTTTATGATGTCGATGATGATAATGATTATACTGATGATGCTGATGTTTTGATGGTTTTGATGATGTCGATGATGATAAGGATGATACTAATGATGCTGATGTTTTGATGGTTTTTATGATGTCGATGATGATAAGGATGATACTGATGATGCTGATGTTTTGATGGTTTTGATCATGTCGATGATGATAATGATAACACTGATTATGTTGATGATTTGATGGTTTTGATGATGTCGATGATGTTGTTGTTAATGATGATGATGATGATTATGCTGATAATGCTTCATTGTAAGAAACAGTCAAAATCAATATCTTCTTGATCGTCTGGTCCTTGTTTCTCTTGGGTCTTTAGTTCGACACATACAGGAGGAGGTCCTCCTTCTATCGACTATACGTCGAGTAAAACGAAGCTGCAAGTTTTTTAGCCTGCACCTGCTTTGTTCTGCCCTGATTCTCGTTTTTCAAATCCTAGATATTCTTTTTTATTAGATATTTTTATTTGATTTGTATTAGATTCTTTTTTATAGAAATCAGGCGGCTAGTTTATGGCGTGTGAAAGGCTTTCGAAACGTCGAAAATGAACTACAATGATTTTGAAGATGAGCGTTACAAATGACAAAATTTGCAATCCTTTTATGCCAATACCGTATATCCTCGAATAAGCGCCCGGGGCCTTTAACGAATATCCTGAACTTTAAGGGGGCGGTTATTCAAGGAAAGCGCTTTTTCGAGGGAGGTAATTTTTTGAAATTCGACGTCCAAGAGCTTAAAAGCATAGTATTGTAACTTATATTTTATAAGAATATTCAGGCTCAGAATCATCCTACTTTTAAGAATATTGTAAGAATATGCTCAGCCTCAGCTCTCCCATATTTCTGTCTCATTTTTCAGCAGATGCCTGTTTTGCAATGTTAGAACGAAACTTCATGATTGTTAACAACATTCTTTATGTTATAATAGTTAAATATTTCTTTCGCTCGACCATATGAGATGATTTTTCTTTTAACTATGTTCCCCTAAAACCGCATATCAGATTTGAAAAATAAGAATTCTTTAAGAATATATTCAGGCTCAAAAGGAACATTTTTTAAGAATATTGAGGCTGGACAAAATTTATAGTATTCTTATAAAAAAAGAGTGTATACCCTTATTGAAAAAATAAGGTAATGAAAACAACGAATGTCCTGGAGGGGTTGTTTATTGATTGCTTTGCAGCAACGTGTGAAGGGGGTGATAAAAAATCTAGTTTCATTACATTTCATTCAGGAATTCTGGAAAAATTAAACTAAACTAGAGGGGTGAGAGGGAGGGGGGGTTTGGTACCAGGTTCCGCCCAAATCACAGATGATACCACGTAATCCCAATTTTGGTCTGAGTTATCCACTGTGTCGAATGAAATGTTAATACATATTAATAAATAGACACCCTTTTTTCAGAGTTTTTGATACCAGGTTCCATCCTTTTTTCAGAATTTGAGACTAGGTACCACCCCTCGGGTACCATGTGTAAAGGTACTTGAAAAGGGACCTTTACAGCTGTAAGTTCGCAACAAAATAAATAGCGACATAACTTGAGTGTTACAGCAACAATAACGACAATACACTAATTTACCGAGAAGTCACATTAATACACATAGGAAAACACAAAGAAATATAACATCATATGGTTATTGCACCACCAACAGAAATCTCACCAAAAATAACATGACGTAATTAACTGAAAGAATCCATTACGTTACCCACGTATTTAGATGTACTGGAGGACTTCCTGTCTCATAAAACATGGTACCACTACCCTGTCACCCCTCTCAAACTACAGTTACTTTCAACTTTACTTATATAACTGTATTGTATAACAGTAGATTATAAACTAATAGACCATTCACGGTGTTGAGTACATGAGTAAAAAATGAACTAAACTCTAAATGGTAAAAATTTGATAGGAGGGCGTGTTGCTCTTCAAAAAATCGTACGAGTGTTACTAAAACAACTCCGCTCTGGCGCAAAAGAACTCAAAGAATTAATCATATGACCAGACGTTGTGTAAATAGATTACATCATTTATATAGATTACACTGTCCTGGATTTGGAGAGGAGAGTGCACAAAAGCTCAACAAGACAGCAAGCAGTTGTTAGTGAGAAGGGAGAAAGAACAACATAATACAGAATACTGTACCACGTTTAATGTGGAAATTTCAAAGATACAACGTACTTCTTACCTAGTTGCTTTTACATCTCTGTAAGTAATGCGTATTTTCAAGTTTATTTTTCTGCGTTTATGCAAGCAGTAGGCCTTCTAAATCGTGCTCAAACAAAAACACGGATGGCCTAAAACTATCTAACATAAGTGAAGTGAAGCTGTTGTATAATTTGCTTGTTCATGTTCACTCCTCTTTTTAAATTAAAGAGGAAGTGAAACAAAATTTCTATGCGAACCTTTAGGGCCTATAAAGAACAGCAGCATTAAAATTTGTTTCAGATTGCAATTTCTATTTGAGATATTTGGTTTTTATTGATTCAGGTGATGACGTCATCTCCTGTACAATGTGTGTGCAGTACCGTGGGGGATGTGGGAGGCATCTCTGAGTACCATGGGGGATATTAAGTACCCTGGGGTAAATTATATTTTAAACTTATGTAATCATTTTTGAGATCGCAGATAAAAGAGGGGGGCTGCTTAGTTGGCTACAAAACAATCTCGGCTCTCAACTTTTGACAAACCTGAACTCTGGAGAGAAATTTTACCTGTAGAGAATGTGTAATGAAAACAGACGACAGGCATATTCTTACTATTTGTTAAAAGTACAACAGTTTACGACTATAACTCTGGAAACTGGTCTGGTTTGAAATGAAATCTTTAACCCGTATGAGATGAAACACTTTACTTAAACTGAAAGCAAGAAAAAAGCCATGTATACGATAAAAAAAAAAATTAAATGGTTTTGCTTTTCAGGTTTCATGTTACAAGTTCTTTCGAACAAAAGATGTTTTCCCTTACTAGAAACATTGTTTTGGGGGGTTACAGTGGGAATGATTGGAGTTAATAAATTAGAAAATCGCTGGTTGAGAGTCGATTTTGGTGCTAAGGTCCTTCAGTTTTGCTTTTTTTTAATGTAGTCAAAATGCAAAATGGAAGAGGGAGCTGCCCAAACCTGTCTACTTCTTTGATTGGTGACATTCTATCCCTACGCCAAGTTTTATAGCTCTGCTTCTTTTCAGAGAAGTTTCACACAGGGGGGCAGAAAACATCTCCCTCCATAAATGGTAGGGTTTAAACTCCAGGCAGGTGGAAGCTAACATTTCCATCTCAAATACTGTATCACTTTGTCCACTCATGAAAATTGTTTATTGCCGTCATCTAGCTATCTCCAAACAAGGGAACAGGGAGCAAGGGAACGGGAACCAAAGAAACAAGGAAATTGGAGAATTTCTAATTAGATGGATGAGAAAATGGCAAATCCTACCAAATAAGCGTTTACGCCAAAGAAAGAGCTTTATCGTAAAATTAACATAAAATTTGTCACTTCAAAACTTTTGTCTGCTTCCTTAAAAAAACACTATTTGGAAAACAATTTTCTAAAAATCTCTAAAAGGGGCAACATTCAAACCGCATATTCTCAAAAAGTGTAGTAAACCTACCACAGGGTAGGACGAAATATTAAGTCTCGTAAGAGAGAGTCACTTTTCAAAAATCTGTCAAGATGCAAGGGTGTATCGTGTAAAAATGTATGCTTACAGATTTAAAATATGAATCCCTTTTGTCTTTATAACGGTTCTTGGTTTTAATAATTCTTGATCTAGTGAACAGTCATTTGTACAGCACACGATGAAAAGCAAAGAATTTCATTGTATGTTTCTTGATTTGCAGGCTCAATAATGGATATCCTTACAGAAGGACTGAAACTTGCTGTAAAGCATTGGGCTTTGTCAACAGTCATCCTTATTGTTTCAGTGATTTACTGGCATTACATAACAACTTTTACAAAGATAAAAAAGCTTGGCCTAAAGGGACCAACTCCTTTGCCATTGGTTGGCACGTCTTTGCCTGTCTTTTTAGGCAAGCCACTCCATGAATTGTTCAATGAACGAGTGAAAAAGTATGGAAAAGTCTATGGAAGCTACTTTTTTACATTTCCAGCCATTGTTGTGTCTGATCTCGAAATGCTGAAAGCAATTCTGGTGAAGGACTTTGAGAAATTCCATGACAGACCGGTATGTTAGCAGCGTTTTGTTCTCTTTGATTCTCGATCCAAATTGATTTGATTTTATACACTCTGGCTTTGTTTTTTTGAAAACGTTGTTTCGATTGTTCTTAAGAGGTGCAAAACTAAAGTGCTGCAGTGAAGTGCTTGTAACATGATTTAGAGGCATCATACTTATAGCATTTTTTCTGATGCATCGTAACATGCTAACCAATGCAATAACACGCGAAGAGTCAAAGTGAGAAATCACTATCCATCTCACAAAACCGTCTTATTGGTTTAAAAAGGCAGACTGAAAACCTTCGACATTACCAGTCGCAGGAAACTCTCTGGCCATGACGTTAGGCACACCCTGGAAGAAGCAACTAGGCTTAAACAATTAAATGAGTACCTGACAGACTAAACGAACGCAGACGTGACATAATCCATAAAAGAAATGGCAAATCTGACGTCGCAGAACACTTCTACAAGCCTGGTCTCGCGCTACCGCGCTACAAGACTTACAAATACTGCCACCGCTATAGATAAGAGACAGGCGTGAGAGTATAAGGCGAGTCAAAGAACGATATTTCATTGACCTAGCGAATACATTCTCTCTAACAGCATGAACAGGACCACAGACCGCTAACCCTTACTCGCATATTTCTTCCCTCTTTATATTCCCTTATGGTTCCACGATCATCACATATCTATCTGTTTCGCTTCTTTATACACTGGTCCTCCTTTCTTTTGCATCCCTGTCCATTAATGCCATCGCTTCCCTGAACCTCGTAATTATTCTAACCAGACGAAAGATTGGCAAAAAGATTTAATTTTACATAGTTGTCTTACTTTTCTGCCGTCTTGCCTTTTTTCTTTCCGCATATTTTTAAACATAATTATCTGATAAGACAGCAGCTACTAGAGGTACCAGAGTAAGCATTGATATTGAGGAGGAGGGATGTATTTCGTGAACGAAGTCGGAAATGCGGTAATTTGCATTGTTCATAAGAGGGCCTCTACATAGAGAAAATAATCTCCGGTAGCTAAGACTAGTTTGAGGTCTGGACTCTTTTCAGCTTGCGTTTATATGGAGGAAATAGTCCCGGCTGAGCGAGACTATTTCCGCCGTCCTTGGCGGGACATTTTTTGGTGCGAAAATTCAAAATGACTCCACAAAGTTCTCTAGTCAAGCAGAGTCAAGAAAAAGTTACGGTCACACGGTCATTGACCGGAGGAAGGTCCAGTAGAACAATAGAAAATATTTTGCCACACCCAAAACACGCCTATTTTTCATTGTTAAGTGAGGAAGGTTTCCAGCTAGGGGTATTTTTGTCTGGAGGAAGGTTGAACACTTTTCTAGACTCTGTAGTCAAGAAGAATAGTTTCGACATGCCGAGATCTCGGATCCCGGCAGCTGAAAAAAATCGGTTTGCTTGGCATATTTTGAATTTCCATATAAACGCAAAATGAAAATATAATGCTTTAGATAGGATGGCCGGGATCCCAATCATAAAAAATTTTCATGGTTGGCCAGAACTATTTTCTCCATGTAAACAGTCCCTAAATCCATATAGCACTGATAGGAGATCGTAGAGTTAGGAATATAAAAACATTTTACTTTTTACATTCCTAACTCTATGTAGGAGATCCAGATTGTGCCAGGCAAGCTTCGTACTTTTGATTTCTCATTATGCTTTAGCAATTAAAAAGTCTGTACTTTTTTACACTGAAGGATGCGCTTGAACCACCAGAGCCACTTGCAAGCATGTTGATTGAATTGACTGGACAAAGATGGAAACAAGTTAGAAGTGTTTTGACTCCAAGTTTCACTTCTGGCAAACTTAAGCAAATGATGTTTATAATGAATGAAGCATCTGATACTCTTCTTTCTAAATTGGAAAATGTGGCAAACAAAGAAACAGCTGTGGACATACACGAGTAAGTTTTATTGTTATCAACAACAGTGCTTAAAATAGGTAAAAAACAAACAAACAAACAAACAAACAAAGCAACATGGTAATAATAATAATAATGTAGCCGCATAATTCTTGTGTAAAGCCTAGTTCCCTAATATTGTAACAGCTCGGAAGGATCAGCAGGGTTGGTTTGACTGACTTCAGATTTCCGGAATCTTAAAACTTCTCCGATAAATGAACATTTCATTGGAAACATGTGTCGGAAACTCAGCTTTTGTTTGAAAATTGTCCTATGGATGAAATTAACCAATCAAAGGAAAGTCTTTCGCACGGTTTCTTCCTTTTGTTGATTTCTGAAAATTTGAGTCAGACAGTTGCCGACTATTCCTGGCAAATGGAAATTCATTTTGTTTATCATTATGGAATAAAGGGATCTGCTACACTTTGCCCACTCTTTGCCCACTCTTTGCCGACTCTTATGGAAAATATTGATGTGAACCTACAGGTTAGTAAGCGGTCGAAAAATAAGAGCATGCTGGCAACAAACATATGCTATAGGCTCATGTACTACTACGACGACTGTAGACTATAGGACACTATAGGATGCATTTTAGCACGTGCAGCAAACTTCTCAGCAAACAATAAGAAGTGAAACGATGTACAACAGAGGCTCTGTATGTAGAGTATTTCATTCTTTCAGCTTCCGAGCATCTTATTATGTTTTAATTAGTTTCTTATTTGTTACTTCTTTACACGAAGATATGTAATGAAGAAGTATTGCATCGAATGACACGTAGAATATCAGTTGCAAAAGGCTAATTCTGGTGAGCCAAGATCGTCTGTAATATTGAAAGCATCAAGCTTATGATAATCTAATAAAGTAAGACGGCAAGCAAACACTAATATCAATGCAAATAAATATACTCTTTTTCATTATATGGCCATCTTCCCTGTGATGGAATAGTTTGCTTTTTTCATAATGAGCAAGATTAAAGGTACCCATTAGCCATGTTTGAAGAATGAGATCAGCTCAAACCAGCCTGAGATCAGCCTATAAGCTTGCAGCTTGCAATGAATAGTGTAAAAGAATCCCCACTTTGTTACCACTTGTTTCCTGTGATCCTAGCTGTTTCAGGCTTGTTGTTTTCGCTTGTTTGCGGTAATTTCCCCCTTTTCTCAGACGTTCCTTTATCTTTTCAGTGCTTCCCTGTTTGTTCCACCTTGCCACCTCTGATTCCCACTCATTCCAACCCATTCCTACTTCTTTCCCATTTGTTTCCTCCGATTCCTAGTTATTCCCACTTTGTTTCCGCATGTTCCGTTGGTTCCCTTCAGTTCCCTTCAGTTCTGTGCATTCCCACTCATTCCACGAGTTCCCAGCTTTATTATGTGTTCCGGATTTCAGCGCATTCTTGATAATGGCTTCCTAATGAGTTTGTTGTTCAAACTCATGCCAAATTTCGTAGATTCAGAAAACCTCCTCGATTGTTTTTATTGTGCGCATTTGAATGGCAATTCAAATAAATGACTCAACTCGTTGATTGTTAAGATTGTGTGCATAGAGAATAGAAATTCCTATCTTTTGTTACCACATTCCTGATTCCTAGGTAGGTATATTTCATCCGGTTTGCCGAAAACCCCTAAATCATGTTTGAATTCTTCAAACATAAAAATGACGTAGAGATACGTTTTCCACCGTGATGCACATCTCATCGCACGAGGAACTAATATCCATTATCTGCATTGCATTTACCAAACATTAGTCCGCAGATGTGGCATGGTAGCTAGTCCGAAAACTAAACATTTGCCCGAAAGTTTGAATTAGTCGAAAGTTTTCTGATCTGATTTAATCTCGACCATCTTTTTGTCCGAAGGACATAATGAGAGGGTATTTGTGGAACGCTATGTTCTATAGTCGCTTTAAAAAGCGGAGGACGTGGCATGGTGGTTAGTCCAGAGATTGGACATTTGTCCAAGAGTTAGAATTGCTCAAAAGTTGTCTCATATAATGTAGTCTCAAAGATCTTTGTTGAAATCGCTTAGCAGTAAAATGGTAATTTTCATATTTTTCCAGATGGCAACAAGGTGTCACCATGGAAGTAATTCTCTCATCAGCATTTGGAGTAAAGACTGACTCACAGACAAATCCAAAAGACAAACTGACCAGCTTGGCCAGAAAGGCAATGGAAGAAGACTTTTTGCCAGAAATTGCTTTGATGATACCAATAATTGGTAAATGGCTGTCAAAGAAACTCGCTGCTTCCCCCACTTATGGATTGAAAATGGAGGAGCTAGAGAAAATAGCGCGTGAAGTCATCAAGCAAAGAAAAGAAGAAGTGGGAAGCGGGAAGCAGAGAAAAGTACGAAAAGCAAATTTCTAATAGTGCATTAAGAAATCAACCGCGTTATTTAACCGATAATACCCTTCCAATCATAATAACAATACTAGTAAGGAAAGACCGAGAGGATGTATTATTTTAGGAGTGAAATCATTTCACATCCATATTGGAACCAAAATCTTAGAGACCTGTAAACATTTCTTTTAGCTGATTTCGTTTTTGATTTCTATGATCTGTAATTGTGGACGAGAATTTCAATGCCAGTCCTGTGGGTTGTTGGTACGTAGATTGTATGTGCTTGGAGAGTTGTTCTATCTGAATCGTCGGTGTGATTAGTTTCCAATAATCGTATGAGACAAGACTTTTTAAAATATTAGGATTTCTCAGCCATCCATTTCATGAGATAGAAAGAGAGAGACGGGCACTAAGTCAAAGTTACTATTAGGTGACTTTGCCGAGCTCGAAATATCAATATATAGGACGTCTAATTTTCATTACTTAAGTATTTTTGAGCAACGTAAACAAGCTTTTGAATTTCTGAAAGTAGATTGAATTTTTTCAGCAAAGTTTGCTGTTTCTGCTTCTCAACCTGGCTTGCTGATGCTATTGTGAAGATTTGCATTTCCTCGCTAATGCACCGCGCTCTGACAGGAAATAACTTACAGTTCGCGCATAAAATCTGTAGATGTTGGTGTTTCATAAATATTTTAACTTACTACTGCATCAAATTCTTGTTTTTAGGACATGCTATCTTTGATGTTGGATTCACAAAACTCTGAGAATAAGGGACATCAGCTGACAGACACAGAGATCATCGCACAGATGGTTTTGTTTATTTTAGCGGGTTTTGATACCTCAAGTAACATCCTAGGCCTGACTTGCTACAATTTGGCTGTTTTTCCTGAAACACAGGACAGAATTGTTGAGGAAATTAATCAAGTCTGTTGCTCAAGTGACACAGTGACGTATGATGATATTCAAAAGATGCCTTACCTTGAAGCCTGTATATCAGAAACACTTCGTTTATATCCTCCAGGTATGCCAGCAATATGTTTTTTTTGTTCCAGGAAGCCTTCACTCATTCTAATCTTAGATTCAAAAAATGTGCACAAGTGCTCTGCAACTCTGTTATGCGAATTGGGTATTCCTTGTGTATTGGGTTTTCCGTAAGTTGACGTATTTTGTCCCAAAGGAGTTTTTGGTTGATATATGAAGCACCGTTTGATATACAAAAGCCTCTAATTATAATCTCAAGTTTGTAAATTTTTTTCTTTAGTATTTCTTACTTTTGGTTGAGTAGGCAAGGAAGGACTTATTCTAAAACCAGCAAAATAGAAGTCACACTTTGAGGTCAGCCCAATCTAAGGATTGAGCAGCTTGTTATGTTAATATTTGGCCTGCAATCGCTGCTGAGATATGAACCTTTACGGCAGTGCATCTGCCTACCTCAGACCAGGCATCACCTTTATATAGAAACATATTTCGCCCGCAACCCAGGCTGCTTGACGATCTTTTACGTTTTCTGTGTACTTGTTGTCCAACAAAATAGAACTTGGCATTTTCGATTCTGTCTCATTCTATTACCGCCTCAATTCATGGCCTTTCTTCTCGTTGGCTGCTAATCAGGTCGTTGTTTTATTTGCGATCATATACGTTGAAGTGGATGAGTATATACTATGCTTAGTCAAAATGCCCAGGCTAGAAACCCGTTGTTGCGGGTTAGAAACCCCGCCTTGCAAGAAGTTTTGCCTTCGAGTTTGAAACATGTGGAAATGTGTGAGTATTATTGTTCCTGACATTCAAACATATAAGCAAACCGTGGCGCATAAAATATGTCAATTTATAAACATTATTTATTGCTCTGTAGGTTTTATAACTGCTCGTCTGGTCACTCAATCGTGCACGATCAATGGTGTACCGTTTGAGAAAGATTCAGCAGTAGTAGTACCAGTTTATACTTTGCACCACGACGAAGAATACTGGCCTGATCCGGAGACATTCAAACCGGAAAGATTTTTGCCGGAAAACAAAGATTCCATCCATCCATTTTCGTATTTGCCATTTGGAGATGGCCCAAGAAATTGCATAGGAATGAGATTTGCTTGGATGGAAATGAAGTCAGTATTGGTCAGAATGTTGCAAAAGTATCGTCTTGTTAGAGGGCCTGAAACAAGTGTTCCAATAAAGATAAAACCAAGAGCTGTTCTTGCCCCCGCTGAGCCCGTTCTCATTCGCATTGAAAAGAGAGAATAGTGATGCTGATCATCAACGTTTGCTTTATGGCATAACAACAGTATTACAAGATAAAGTCCATGATCAGGAATATTTGCCTGAAATTTTCTTCTTATGTACTTATAAGTCATCATGTCTTTCCAAAATTTTGTTTTTTTCAATATTCTTTTTTAAAGTTTGATTTTGTAAATATTTTTATGATGACTGAGATTTATTTATAAAATCTAGGCAAAGTCACTTGATAAATCTTCCTGCACTGCACTAGATATTTCATTTATTTACTTAAGTCTAAAAGATAATGCTAGTTTTTCCAAGATGATGCTGCCATTTTTGTTATTGCTTTTACTGCTAATACTACTATTTTGCTGCTGCTAATTGCGATGTTTATATTGCAATTGGTCCTGCCAATATTTCTGCATGCATCTCCTGCTACTTCACCTGCTACTATTGCTTATGCTCAGTGCTGCTGCTCCTATAGCTGCTTTTTCTGCTGTTACTGCCACTGTTGCTACTTGGGCGCCAGGTGTTTCTTCTGCTACTATTGCTGTTATTACTGCTGCTTGTCCCAGTTCAGCTAGCGTTGTTGCTTCCGCGTACTCTTGCTGCAGACTCCTGCTGCTTCAACAACTGCTTTTGTCGTTGCTACTGCCACAGCTGTTATTGCGGCTTCAGCGACCACTGCTACTGCTGCAACTATTAAACTATCATTGCTCCTACCGTTACAGCTACTGCTGCTACTGCTGTTTATGCTGCTGTTACTACTGATACTGCTGATACTACTTTTGCTATTGCTTTTTGCTGCTGCTGTTAATACTGCTACTGCTGCTGCTACTGATGCTTCTATAGCTTCAGTTACTACTGTTTCTCTCTTCTTCTGGAGATAACTACTGTTGCTGCCGCTAGTTTTACCCGCATATAATTCCTACTGCTTTTGCTTTCACTGCTGCTGCAGATATTTCTGCTTGGAAGCGGCTGCTGGAGATGTTATTGCCGCTTCTGCTGCAGATGATGGTAACCATGCTGTATAGTTATTAACAAAAGATTGCGACATAAGAGAGCAAAATCAGATGTGAAAAGATGTATTTGCTCATTGTGTCGTATTTGATAACGTGACTGTTCATGTCGTTTTTATATTTTTAACTTTTATCTACCGCTTGATTCAACCTGACTTGATGATGATGATTGTGACGACGAGGAAAATGATGATGATGATTGTGATGATAAAGATGATTATGATAATGATGAAGATGATGTTGATGGTGATTATGATGATGATGCTGATGATGATGATGACGATGACAATGACTATGACGATGTTGATGATGATGACAATGATGATGATGATTATGATGATGATGATGATGATGATGATGATGAAGATGATGATGATGATGATGATGATGATGATAATGATGATGATGATGATGATAATGATGATGATGATGATGATGACCAGTCTTTTTCTTTTCAGGTCATGACATCACATCGTCATTTTGGATTATCTCTATGTTTTGGATGCATGTGAAAAGAGGATTCCCTGCATTCTCAACTTGTCAATGCCCTGTGGTGCTTTGTTGGCCCCATGTACAGAGCTGACAAAGTGCAAGCAGAGATCACAGGCAACATCTAAAACAAGCAGATAGAAATCAAGGTGTTGATTGAGAAAATTGCTCAGAATCTCAACCATGTCTTCGCCTGGAATTCTCTTTTGTTAATCGTTGTACATTTTGAATTACTAACTGTCCTGTAATGTCATTCGTGAATTCCGAAATAGAAGAGTTGATTGATGAACGCGTAAATCTCAATTTATCGAGCTTGCTGTGGGTCTTCAAGGAGAATAAATACATTTTTATTGCCTCATGAAACATTTGCAACATGGAATACCTACCGAAGGAAGTTGCAACTGTCTGCAAAACAGACTTGGAAAGTTTTAGTCAAAGGAAACGAGTTGGTAGCTATCTACTTGGTGAAACTATCGGAGAAGGTTCGTTTGCAAAAGTGAAAATCGCGATTCATGTTTCAACTGGCGAAAAGGTGAGAAAAATACATCAATATTATTTTGAAAGGATAATTTTTGTGGCCTAAGTTCTCATTCCCACGGTTCGGAACGGGCCCCTAGTGTAATGAAATACAATGAAATGGTATACATTTTGACCTTTTTATCTCGGTTTTGTTTTTACATAAACATTGCACGTCTCCCATAATTGTCGGCTGTTACAGATATTGGTTTTTTAATAACTTAATTATTACTTGCAAACCGATAAAATGGTCAATTGATTTTCCTGTCATTCGTAATTAGATGTATATTTTGTAATCTAAATAATATTGTAAAATGGGAGAATAAATAGTTTGAAAAATATTATGGGTGCTGGCGGGTGCTGGGGTACAGACAAAGATAGATCTTTGAGTAAAGTTTTTCAACCCTTCAACAGTTCATAGTTTTTAACCTATTAATCTCAATTCTGTTCTGTTTTAGTGATGTAGAAATCGAGTATATATATACATATATATATTCATATTCATATTCTGCATAGTATAGTCGAGTTTGTGAAATATTGATAATGTGAAATTGTGTTATTATGCAAGATCTCAGTTGTGTATGACAGAGAATGTTGTTTTGACGTTTGAATGAATTAGTTTCCTTCTTTTCGAATTGGGAAGGAAAACAGCTCCGCTGAGCCTTGCTGGGCAAGAAAAACGAGATAACATTGAAAATCAAAAGATCGCCGTACTTTGTTTTGATTTTTGATTCAATCTTGAGGTCTTTCTTATTTCTTTGTGATGCTCATGCCGCTGGAGTCGAATTGTAGTTTTGTTATTTAGTCAAATTGCTGCAAAGTCAAATATGCCTTTTTGTGTATTTGTTTTTAATCCCCTTGAAGGCGCAGTTTTCTGAAGTAAAATATCTTAATAGTTTTGTTTGTTTTTCTGAATGCTTTAATTTACCATCGATTAAAGTAATTAGGTTTCTTTCTTTCCTGCATATCAAGGCAATGGAACGTCCTCACGGATAATTCGTGGAGAACTCTCTCTTCTAAGCATCTAATCTCGTTTTTTTTTCATAAAAATACGAATAAAATAAGTGAAAATATATTCGAGCTTAGCTTATCAAGTCTGTTTCTGATCAGTCTGGCACCAGTTGAAAGCACCTATAATTTCAATTTCAATTTACTAATAATGACTTACAACACTACACAGTAAGGAGTGTCGTCATACAAATAAGATATGAAAAATTATCGTAAAAGAACTGGTTAACTGAGATAACTGATAGATTATAATTTCTTTGTTTTAATAATTTAAAAAAGGTGAATTTGACAAACATAAGCTACTTTTTCCAAAAATACTAGATGCGAATAGATATTCATATTTTTCGATTTTTTTAACTAGGAGAGTGGGAGAGCGATTTTGAAGACTTCATACGGGAAAAAATGTCCCCTCTCATCTCACCTGGCTTGCGGCTTTCCCGTGATGATGCTCACCAGGGGAATCCCCATTTCCAGGGTCTGCAAAATTGGAGTCCATGTATCACACATATCAGAGTTAAGGCTGCTAGTTAGCTACGGTAAAGTTAGTATTCCCCAGCTTATGTATTAGGAGTAAAATCTCGAGCAAAATTTTTCCTGCTTCAAGATCCCAGTCACGATCTTTGTTGCGTTTCTGCAACCGAACTTGTCTTTTTTGATGGGAAAAACTCGGACAAGTAAAAGATATTAGACCCTTGATGAAATTTGATCCTGGTTATCATTCTCATCAAGTACATATTCGAGCCTGGCTATAAAATATATTCTTATGAAGTTGAGTACGAACTCTACTCTTTCTTGCCATGTATGCGGCATGGGGGTCACTCGTGTTTGGTGGGATGTGCGGCCAGGATTGTTGACTTTTTCCTTGGTTTTACCTGAGGATGGATATTCTTGTTTAGTACTCTTACCTGTGAATGAGTGCGTTCTCAGATTCGATATTTTTCCAATAAATTTGTCTTTTCGCCCGATATTGAAAGTACAAGATGCACAAACGACGTCAGAACACATTAGTAGCTATATTTTTGATCGATTTTGTGCTTAATCCGGAACAACAACAACTGAGGACGGTTACTATTTTAGTGGCGGCAACATTTAAATTCCCCATGGATGGATCTTCGTACAAAATATGTCACTGTCCACAAACCCCCACAAAATATCCAAGAGTGCCTCCCTCGGGTGTGGCAAAATATTCTATGCAATACAAGTATCATCATCTGGCCATTTTATCCAAATTACAATTTATCTGCGGCGAGACATGATGATGGAATGGTTGGAAGGAATTTTTCATAATGCAGTTATCTGCAAACCATGTTGCTTATTCGTAAGTCCTTTCAGTTCTAAACCATAACGTCACGCATAAGGCAGCCAGCTGGCGATAGCATTTTACAAACTCTATGTTCGAGCAAAAATTGAAGTGGCAGCCGGGGACAGCCATGAACGTCGGAAACTGGGGACACCAGGGACGCATGCTTCCCTTATTTCTTGTCAAGTGAAAAGTTGCAGTAGTAGCATTTAAGTAGAGTAGCCTGTCTTTACCAAGATCTTTTTATCGTTCCGACTAGTCGTGTGTTCCCACTCCAGAACCCTCCGGCTGTTTTAATCTCATGAAAGTTTTAAAATTAACGTATTTACGTGAATAAAATGTTATCCTTCCATTCCGTGTGCCTGATTCCCTATTTGCATCCTGCGTTCCCGATCCCCATTCCCTGATTCAGAGAAGGGAACAAGAGAACATCGAGAAACAGGGATCAGGTAAAATCCTCTCCATCAATCCGCTTGACTATCAACCTGAAAAATATTCCTACAAACTCCAGGGAACAAGGAAACTTCCTCAAGGAATAGGGGAACATGTTACCCCCTAAACGGCCCTCAATTGTGTGATGCTCTTCATAAAGCCTCTTGAAATAATAAGCTAGAACCAACGATTTATTCCTTGACCCATGTTTCTGTTTTTTTCCAGGTTGCAATAAAAATAATCAATAAAAAGAAGGCGAGAGAAGATCGTTACGTAAGCAGAAATTTGAAACGAGAAGCAGAAATAATGCAGCTGATACGTCATAAGAATGTCGTACGACTTTTGGAAGTGATGGAGACTGATGCATTCTATTATTTGGTAACAGAATTGTGTAGCGGCGGAGAATTACTTGATGTAATTTGTGAAAGAAAGTACTTTGATGAAGACACAACACGTAGATATATTCAACAGTTGGTTTCCGCTGTTTCTACAATGCACAAGAGTGGTATAGTGCACAGGTGAGGTTTTTATACATTCTCGTGCAACTTTGGAATAGCCCCGGGAATGGCCGTGAATAGCTACACTCTTTTTTTATAAGAACAATTTTATAAGAACACGAGCCTCGATTTTGCCCAGATTTTAAGAACAAAATAAGAACAAGCTGAGGCCTTTTCAAAAGCCCTAAGAATATCAGCTACCTATGCAAGTAAGGCAGTCAGACTGAATGTAAAAAGCAAGCAAATAAAGAAATAAACAAGAATGCTGCATTTTCACACAAACCTAGTACCACTCCAGACATTCGTTGAAAAATATACATATCTAAGTAGCCAAGGAATTAAGAACAGATTAAGAACATTTCAGGCTCAAAAACGGCAAAAATTTAAGAACAGCTAGCCTCGATCAAAATTTCCTGGTTCTTATAAAAAAAGAGTGTATCTGACGTATCAGGCCAACCACTTTAGTTTGGTCAATTTGGGGACTCTGATTCCGAATATCAATGTTATACAGGCAATTTCCGGGAACTTCGGCCTCGTTTCGGTATTCGAAGTTCCGTTTGCGACGTTTAGCCACAGCAAACTCCGACGGCGTAGCGTGGTACAATGTAATGCACAAAGCTTGACTCCAGTGATACCGATTTTGTTTAAATGGGTCTTTAATACACAATAGAAGATGTTTTTGGTTACTGAGGTATGAATGCGACAGCAGGGCCTCGTTTTCGTGCTCGAAATTAGCAGTGATAATATCATGAAGTCGTTTGTAATTTTTTTAAGGGGATACTGTCGCAAGCCATAGCACTCTACGCTAGATTTATTGTAAGCCTGCTTACGACTCATTCATCTATACCTAGCATAGCTGCGTCGGGCCAGAACTTAACTTTTAATACATAAAAATAGTCAAATAAGATAAATTAAAAGAAATCGCCATCAAGATATTCCGCAAAATCGTCCTTTACAGCAGATTCCTCCCCTTCTACAGTTTTGTTCTTTCATGGTTCTCTTCATCAAAATTGATGAGAAGCTCGGTGATATCTTCAGGATAGCAAAGATCGCTTCATACGACACATCCGTACTCATCACAACCGCGATGTACAGCATCGTCAAGATTAAGCATTGAGGAATTCACCTTTCGAAAAATAAAGGCAACGTAATTTTCCCCCATTAGATGCAACTGCAGGTTGGCCTTGCAGGATAGTAAGACGCTAAGATCAAGAATTTTCCCTTCCTTTTCAAACTTTTCAACAAACAGCTTGTATTGTAGGGCATCAACTGACCCAACTCTTTGGTTGCCATATAATCTACAAACTCTCTCTGTTGGCAGAGTTGATTTGAAGGATATGCCATGTTGCCTAACTCGCAAAATATGTCAACGTAGTCAGCTCGCTTCGGTATTGTTTCCAGACGACTGTCCTCCCCTTTTCAAAAAAACTTGGTACATAAGCGTTACCAGAGAAGGCGTGCGTTCCGATGATTGCTTTCTTTTGCTCATCTTAGATAGCGTAGATGTTGTAATATCGATTATCTTTCTATTTTTGTCAGTTCTATTGTCGATAAGGACTTGAACACCCCAAAAATTATGCGCCAAGAAAAGAACCAGAATATCTATATCACCTGAGGGTGACCTTACCATTTCAAGTCAAAATCGTATGCCATGCCTCTTGCATAATAATTGAAATTGAGACTCTTTATACACGCCCCTTCCATACAAACCCTGCTTCCGCTTTAAGGCCTAGGTGAAGATCAAAGTTAAAATAAAAGCCCAAACTCTTTCGACCCAGTAATGGTTCACCTGCCCTTCGAATTTGCGTTCGTTTTTTATTATTTATTTGCTGTATTTAACAATGTAAGCAGGGCTCTTGTGAAGCAGTGTAGATTATTCAGCCAAATTCAAATGAAAAAATTCAAATGAAGACAAAATGACTTACACTCTTTTTTTATATAAGAACAATTTTATAAGAACACGAGCCTGGATTTTGGTCAGATTTTAAGAACAAAGTAAGAACAAGCTGAGGCTGGCCTTTTCATAAGCTCTACGAATATCGACTTAATATCAAAGTAAAACAGTCAGACTGAATGTAAAAAGCAAGCGAACAAAGAAATAGACAAGCATGCTGCATTTTTACACAAACCTAGTACCATTCCAGACATGCACTGAAAATTATTACTACCTAAGTTACCAAGGAATTAAGAACAGATTAAGAACATTGCAGGCTCAAAAAATGGCAAATAACAGCAAGCCTCAATCGAAATTTCTTGGTTCTTATAAAAAAAAAGTGTATTCCCAAACGAGTAAGAAGACTTGTTAATTTTGTATTTTTCTTTTTCAGAGATTTGAAAATAGAAAATTTTCTGTTAGATGAGGATGATAATTTGAAAATAGTGGGTAAGACAGAAAATTTTGAGATTTATTGCCTTTTATCTACATGAGGATTCCACTAGCCTAACGAATAGATGCACGATTATTTGCATTCTCATGCGTTTAAGCATCATTTCTGGCAATAAGGAACTTATCATACCCCTAGCTCTAAAATGTCAGAATTATCAAAGACATTGAGCATGGTGGGGATAACTTTAAGGCCTTGGAAGCTAAATAAAGACTGTTTTGAGATAAGTGAAGAAATATAAGAAGTTCCCAAAAGCAGCGTAAGGTACATTGCGCGCTGACCCAGTCCCCCGTGAGAAATTCGTTCATCCATATTCAAGGGACATTTTCAGAATTTTAAGCCTCATGACTAAAAATTCAAAACATGCGCACAAGAGTATGTTCGTTTTCTCTGAAGGCTTTTCATCCTGAAAAATCAATTTCATCCATTCGTTGAACTGAAAGCTCACCAACCCATATGCTAATGGCTCATTTATAGGACTTAGTCATTGAATACATTCCTGTGTTACGCTTGAAATTAAAGGAACTGTTTGCTGTTGACATTTTGATTTAATGTACCCAAACATGAATAATAGGATACATCTCCCCAAGTAGGGTCAGCAAAACTTTTTTAACCTTTAAGGTCTTTTATAGCAGTTTATATTGACTTCAAAACTAATAAAGCCTGCATTTTTATTTTTCACGGTCTTTTCCGAATACTTGCTCTTTGGATGCATAGCTTGACTGTTTTGTTCCATGCTGTGATAATGAGAAGCTGAAAAGGCTTCTACAGCGATGCCTTCTCGCAGCAGAGGCAACGACTATAGACACCTATATGGTGCTGCAATGATATCATAACTCGCGCTGCAGCTGCCTGTAGAGCTGGCATAGCTTTAGAATTTCCTCGAGGTTATCTGTTAAGCACTATGGAAAATAGTCTACAGGATAATGGTATATTGTTGAAGTTTGATAAATTGGTGATATTTGTGAGATATTGAGTTATGTTTTCTGTAAGCTCAACATGAGGTATCACAAGCAGAAGGTCAATTGTCTCATGCGTGGGAAATTCAAGGCAGCCAAACGATATCTATTTAAAGGTCATTCGTCTGTTCTGTAGCAAATGAATCATCCATATTCCTGACCATGAGTTTATATTATTCGAACTCGTCCCCATATGCTAATCTGTTGATCTTGAAAACCATGCCAAAACCTTCCAAAATTCACACTTTCAGTCACACTCACTGTCAAGCAGGGTAGTACCGCCATTCACACCGGATCGGCGTTTCAGTTTCGGTCTTGGTTATTATTTTGAGAGATGCCGATAGACATTAAGCTCCCCATATTCGTCTCTCACATCTGGGGTCATTGTAAGTTTTTGCTGAACTAATTTTGCAGCTATAAGGCATAACAAGAGTGAGAGCTTGGGAGATTATGCATAGAAGGACCATAGGAGAATCGTTTAAATTTGAGCGGACAGCTTGGTTAGGATTGTGCATTAAAACTGATTTCCAGACCATTTTTATTTCACGGATCAAAGTTGGTGTGAAGGCTTTTTAATTAAGGTCTTCAGTAAACTTATTTCCCTGTAACTGGCACATCAAGATTCAAATTTTATGGAATGTATATCGATTTAATGAGTAACTTCGTGCTTTTCCTTGTATTTGTAGATTTTGGCCTAAGTAACGTTTTGCCGCCAGCCGCATTAGAGACCTGGGAGAGAATTGGAATGTGTCCTTTATTGCTTACAACTCATTGTGGCTCACCAGCGTATGCTGCGCCTGAATTGCTGGCTCAAGAATCGTATGGTGCACAGGTTGACGTTTGGAGCATGTAAGTATATTACAAATTGTTACGCTCTAGGTTTAAAGACTTGCCAAAACTGAAAAAACATTGACAGCACAAGGAGGTAGTGAGACAGGGTACCATGTCTGTTGATTTCGCCGCGTTTGAATTTGAATTTTCAAATATTTTTTATTTGTCGAACATGGAACTTTTTCTCAGCGTCAAGCTTGGCAAGCAAATTTAGGTCAATGCATGGGAAGCGAATAGCTAAGTACAAAGTTGCGCCTACATGCTCTTCAATTTTACAGCTCTACATGTTTTTTTAGCAATAAGCACTCTGTTGATTATGCATTTATAGTTTGTTTTTTATTTGCAGTGGTGTAAATATGTTTGCAATGCTAACTGGTAACCTGCCTTATACCATGGAACCTTTCAGCATCATTGATTTATATCACAAAATGATGGAACGTAGAATGACATCCTTCCCAAAGCGCATTAGTCAAGGTATGTAGCTGTTAGAACGATTTAATCATTGTTACTGACAGGCTTCGTCTGCACCAAGATTTGTAGCTGCCAATATATCTTCAGATCTTATAAGAGCAAGGCATGTAGACTAATACCGGAAGTCGTGTAGTTAACTGAATTGGTTAATATAAATGGATGGATGTTTTAATGGGCCTAAAACATTAATGACACGAAAAAGAGAGTAAAATTTACAGAATCTTCCTTTTTACCCAACTTTTCCTTTAACCTTGTGGATCCTTAGGCCCTGGGTAAATCAACTGAACTTTTCCCTGAATATGCCCCTGAACATTTTACGCTATGTTCAGTGCCGTGTTGCCAAATGAACTAACAATTTAACTGAACCTATTTGGCTATGTTCAGTTGAGTGGACAAACAAACTGAAAATACTTAAAACAATTTTGTTCACCAAACATTTTTTAACTCAGATCAAACATTCACTGAACAATGTTCAATGACTGAACAAGGTGGCCAAATCAACTGGATTTTTCACTGAACTTCAATTTTGGATGATGGTCAGTGAAATGTTCAGTTCATTTGTCCATGGTCTTATCTTGCAGTTTTCCAGGTATTTTTTTTTTCATTTGATTCGGGGGAAAGATAGAGAAAACCGTGCGGATGCAATTATGAAATGTGCATAGGCTGGACCTAGTTTCATCGCAATAATCTTATTGCGATTGTAGCGATACCTAAGACTTATCTAATAAGTCTACAAAGCAGGCGAAACTTTTTGCTGTTGCTACTTTATGCTTTATGCTGGGTTATTACTGTATGATTCAGGTGATAGATCAAGCATGTAGGGGCTGGTTATATGTGTGTTTTAATGGGTAAGGCTATTAGCTGTGGGTCTTTATGCTTAGTTTGAGGTGTTCAGTTAACGTGTTCGAAACAGATCTATCCCAAATGTGAGGTAAACTCCTCCGGTTTCAGTTTGTCTTCCTAAAGCTTGACTGCACTTCATTTTTTTACACTTTTTATCGTTTTGGCGACTCTTTCTTGCTGTTGAAATGTGTTCATGTTTTGTAAGGGTCGTGATGGATTTGTTCGGTTGATTTAACACATCATAGATGATTTTACATGTAGATCGAGAATAAGGATATCAGTTTCCCAGTGTTCTTCAGTGGAGAGAAAGTTGAAAATGATTAAAAATAGTTAATGAGATAGCTACGATCCTTTAAATTTTATTATGGGGATACTGATTGACTTCATTTAACTTTCCCTTGAAGTCATTTCTTTATAGGAAAGGATTATGCAAGCAAAATGGGGAATGTGAAATCCAATCATCAAGCATAAAATAATTCCTAAAGATTTGACAAATGGTGCCTTTGCTCTTTATTGATTTCTAGCTTTTTATAGATATACAGATAGCATGCATAGTAAGACTTGTAGAAATCGCTCTGTTGAATTGAGAGCTTGTCAATAAATCTAATTATGAATTCGCGTAATCAGGAAATCATCCAGTGACAGCCACATTACTCGCAGTGATTAATTGCTATTGAGGACGAGTATCTAGCAAAACATCTTATAAGTATTAGTACAATGACCAAAAAAGGCATCCGACAGAATTGCTACTAAATATGGGTTATGAAATGTTCGAAAGGATAACTGGACAGTTAACAGACACAATAAACATTGTGATACTTTAAGACGCAAATTCAAGAACCTGGACACCTTAAATCAGGTTTCTTGAGATTTTCTAAAAATCGAAGCTCAGTCTTACATTTTTTGAAACTGAATTCGCAAATACCATGCAGGAATGACAAGGTATAGATTGAAAAAAGGAGAATCAGGCATCGGACGAGTACCAAACGTCAAAATTGTTCGGGCTCCGTTACTATAGTGGTCCGTTACCACATATGGTCGAGATATCCGTAACTCCTTAAGGGGGAAATGAACGGAAGGCTCATCCTTTTTTGACGCTACGAAAAGGCTGCTGTGTATACCTGCTGCCATTTTCACAAAGTTTTTCTGCTGATTAACTTGTTCAAATCGGTGATTCAAGTCTCGATGCCGTTGGTCAAGCTCTAAATAATTGTCTGCCGACATGGGGGGGGGCTATCTTAAATCAACAGGGTTATGGCCCCATTTCCTTCTTGTTTAAGGATTTTTTGGGAACATACTGTATAGCATTACCAGCGCTGCTGTCTTTTCCCTATTTTCCTTTTTACAGTTTGCATGCTAGATATTCCTAAGTTTCTTGGTTTCCCGCTTCATATATATACTTTTAGCCAAGCTCTATATCACAGCAATAAAATATGTGCTCGGTGTTTCCTAAATGAGTATCTATATGGATATTTAAGATGTTGTATATCGTTAATCATTACTCTCTGTCACACATTCCCCACTATAATGTGGTATCAACTTTTTGTGTCTGGGAGATTTAAAATTTTTCCCTAACTGACCTTGTCGCCTTAACGTAGCTGTATTAATTTTCATTGTGGAAAAATTTAATCCTATTTTGTAAAATTTGTGGCTAATTCATGATTAATTCTAAATTAATCTGCTCTGATTATCTTGTTCAGTCTGTCATTAAGCTGATCCTCTTTGCATGCTGGATCTTAAATCTATTTTGAGGATTCCCTTGTTCCTATTTCAGATTTGACTCCATTACTGAAAAGCGCACAGTGGTGTGCCGTTGTATTTCCAAGGAAAACATATAATACCTCCTAAATGATAGCAATATCATCTTACACAACAATTATTATTATTATGATTATAGAAACTAGCGTATACACACTACTGTGGTGGATACCCACTACTGTGGTGGCATGTTTTGCGTTCTTTGGTGGTATGTATTTTGCGTACTGTGGTGGGTTACTATGCTGCTGTGGGGTTATTTTTTGCGTACTGTGGTTGATTTTGTACGCAAAAACGACTTCATTGATGTACTTTAGACAATTCTTGAAAATTTATTTGTCGTGAATTTATGATGACAATAGGTATGCCAAAAAATATATATTCGCATTTCTTGGTTTTTTTAATAAATGCACAGCCTCTATTAAACGCCCGTCTACAATAAACGCCCCCTTAAAATCTCGAGAATTAAATAAACGCCCGGGGCGTATAAAACATTTACGGTAAGCAGTTTTATCTTGAATCTATTGTAAATAAACTGAAAAACAGTTTATTTCTTTGAAAGTCTCAAAATGACACTCAGTTGTATGGCATCCAGTATTCTCTATGATAGTACGATATTTCACGTGAAGTAAGCAGGAACGCCCAAACGAAACATAAAAGAAACGTTTTTATAGCCATTTCTTATATTAGTTTCAGACCTAGTTTTTAACGTAATTTTCAACATATGAATCTGGTTAGTGCTTTGGAATGAAATGATCAATAGGTAGAATACGTAGATTCCTTATATTGCGCAAACTATAAGTACAACGTGGAATGGACTTCTTTCAATCATTTATTTCTTTCATTTTCAGGTGCTCGAGACCTCATTATGCAGTTTCTAGATCCAATCCCACAGAAACGGATAACACTTCAACAGGCTGCAAATCACCCATGGCTTAGAGGGTCGAAGCAACCCGCAACGTCCTGCGTGAAAGCCGCAGATAGTATTGAGAAACAGGTCAATCAGAATATCATTTTACACATAGCTGAAAATATGGGCATGAACATGAAAGAGTTGGTCAACTCGGTTACAGAGAACAGGTACACCGTACACCTTGTATAGTATTTTGGTCTTACTAAAGGCAGTAATGCACGATTTGTTTTTCTTAACTGTCTCTTGCTTGACTACTGTTGCTTTTCTTGTATGTAATTAGGTTTACCAAACCTCGTTTCTTTAACTGTAATGTATGTACATTGCGTCGGTTTAATTTGTTTTATTTTGCCCCATTTTATTTTTCTTTACTACTTTACTTTTCTTTACTTTACTTTACTTTACTTTACTTTACTTTACTTTACTTCACTTTATTTTACTTTACTTTTCTTTACTTTACTTTATTTTACTTTAATTTACTTTACTTTACTTTAATTTACATTAATTTACTTTGGATAGGCAAGAAGGGTGGAACTGCGATTAGTATCTAATTGGCGGGGGGGGGGGTCAGAAAGTATTTCTTGGCTTGGCATTTTTATTCCGAGTGGCCACTGTCTATTCTTTTACTTTGTTAGAAAGGGCACAGAGAAATTGGCATCGAAAAACTAGCAGAGTAACAGACTTCATCTAGTTTGGCGAACAGTAGTTCTTCGATTATCCAAGCCTCGTTTTTCCTGACTTCGAATATCCGTTCTGTCAACAATTTTTTACAAGGCAAACATTAGTCAGCGAATATTCTATTTTTCATTGCAAAAACCACTCGAACATGCTCGAACATCAAAAATGCCATTCAGACATGATCACACAATCACTCTAAAACCTAAAATAATCTACTTCACGGGGAATGTTTTCTTACACGTTTTTTTTATAAGGAACACCTTTATAAGGAACTCGAGGCTGAAAATTCCCAAAAAATTAAGGAACTTTAAGGAACTGTCGAGGCTCGGATTAAAAACTAAGACACTTTTTTTTAAAGAACAAGACGGTTTGTACGAAAAGGAACAGAAGTACAATAAATCGTTCTTCCCCAAAGGCTCTGTTTATCCTTAAAGTAAGAAATGAAGAATAGTTTCTATGAATTTGCTATAAAAATGAGTATTTATACATATCCCACGACAAGGAACAATATAAGGAACTTTCAGCCTCATTCTGTTGAAAAATTAAGGAACTCCAGCCTCAACTCATACAAAAGGTTCCTTATAAAAAAAAACGTGTATTAAAAACAAACTACCCTTGTCAGTTTGTAACTGGTTTTTGCTCCTATTGTATATTTCGATTATCCCGAATTTCGAATAATCTGCACACATTTTAAAAAAATCGCGTCACGAGTAGACCGAATATTCGAATACCTACTGTTTTGTATTTTGACATCAAGGATATGGCCTTTCTAATGGCTATCCTTAATTGCCAGCACAACGTATTGGCTGAGACTCCCATAAATCTTCCAAGGCGGCTCGGAGCCCCAAACATCTAACTCATCGCTTACACGGTTTTTTTATAAGGAACTTTTGGTCTGAGTTGAGGCTGGAGTTCCTTAATTTTTCAGCAAAATGAGGCTGAAAGC
This sequence comes from Chrysaora quinquecirrha, assembly GCA_014526335.1. Classification (NCBI taxonomy): domain Eukaryota; kingdom Metazoa; phylum Cnidaria; class Scyphozoa; order Semaeostomeae; family Pelagiidae; genus Chrysaora; species Chrysaora quinquecirrha. Next base: position 478,686 of record JACTAT010000120.1, read on the forward strand.
TCCTTATGCTATTCCTTGTCGTGGGATATGTATCAATACTAATTTTTACAGCAAATCCATATAAACTATTCTTCATTCCTAACTTTAAGTATAAAAGGAGCCTTCCGGGAAGAACGATGGGAAATATATTGTACTTCTGTTCCTTTTCGTACAAACCGTCTTTTTCTTTAAAAAAGAGTTTCTTAGTTTTTCATCCAAGCCTCGACAGTTCCCTAAAGTTCCTTAATTTTTTGGGAATTTTCAGCCTAGAGTTCCCTATAAAGGTGTTCCTTATAAAAAACGTATATCTAACTCTAAGTTTTTGATTTAGCTACTTTTCTCTTGCTTTTTCCTTAACTTCTTTTTAATGTTGGTTTTTCGATGTTTTGTTATTTCGTATGTTATTTGTGAGAATCTACTGCAGTCTAATAAAACAATTGACTATTGGTAAACATTTCTTACTCCTGAAGCATTCAGTACAGAAAGTTATATAATATATCACGATTTTGACTCCTACAGCGGTATCCCTATTATCGTTACTTATAGAACCATCCCATGCTGTTAGCCAATAACAAATCCTACTTGTTTACCAGTCTTGTTGTTTATTTATTTTGAAAATTCACGCAGGCTATTCTATATAGATTCCATGCGAGTTGTCCAGACAAAACAATTTTCAGAAATCAAGCAACTTCTTTGGCAGGGCAGCATATTTCCGGAAGACAAACGATTTACCCAGCTCTTAATTGCAAACTTTAGCCTATTAGTAAATTTTGAAAATTTTTCTCAGTTGGGTTGCATTTTAAACTTAATCGGGAATAACTCATTCATTGCATTTAAAGATTAAAAAAATCATTGACAATTTGTTATTTACATTGAAAAGCAAGAAAAGAGCCAAAAAAGAGCTTTTATTGGGTACCAGTCATTCTGTTAGGGCTTAAATACTAGGTATTTTAAGCAACTTTGAGGGCTGGACCAAAATTCGAATTGCTCATTGAAAAAAAGTGTAGGGCAACACTTGACAACATTTGCATGTACCATGGGTAAAAATTTTGCAAAATGAAGTTTAGGCTGACAAGTGAGAGTAAATTTAGTAAATACACTTATTTTTTATAAGAAACTGACTAAGAAGCTATATGCCTTTTTCTAAACATCAATAAAATCTTCTCTTTGTATTAATCCCCAAAAACTATCATTCTTAAAGCCAATCCCCGAAAATGTCTATGCTTTAACTATACCAGCTTTGTGCAAAGTCAAGAAATCCTACTATATGGCTCACCGGATTGTTTCTTATAAAAATTGAGTGTTTCACGGTATTGCATATTTCTTGACAGGGCGAGTCATTCCTTTGCAATCTACTTTCTGCTGAACCAGAGACTAAGAAGATTTGAAGAAAGAAAATCAGAAAATGCAAACAAAGAAAAGCATTCATTTTCAAAGCTCAAAGTGATAAAAAGGCAAAACTTCCAACAGACAACACTTCTGGACCTCGAAGTAAATTTACATACAAGGGAATGAAAATAGCAACGAACAGTACGTCACAGCCTCGGTTACAGGAACAAAGATCACGATCGTCAACACAGCATGAACACGTGAGTGTTTTTGCTTTTGCCCGTTTATTTTGCGCCAGATATTTGGACCTTTCAGTTTGTTGATAGAATTTTCCACAGGTGGCGTCAAGACTTCATGATCAGAGAGCTTCTCGACGACTAGAGCTCCTTCGCTTAATAAGACTCAA
>JACTAT010000120.1:482672-574106 GCA_014526335.1 Chrysaora quinquecirrha
AATACCCCGCCGACCCCATTTAAAGATGATAGTGCGACGATCAAGTTTGAACAACTGGAAGCAAGAGAAGTGCGAACTGAAAGTAAAAGAAAAGGAATGCCATCAGATATCCAACGTAAAGAGGTTGTAGCAGAGAAGCAGGATTGTAAATCAAAGAAAACATCAAAAAGAAGGAATCATCGCAAAAGTCATGAGAAAACAAAATCACTTAGCGACATTTCATTTGATTCTGCTAAACCAGTGAATTTTCAAAAAATTGAAGTTGAGAAAGTTAAAAGGATTGAACTGGTTCCTTTGAAGAATCCCACAATGCAAATCGCACCAAGTGAGTGTTGTTTTTTTATATTTGCTAATTTGTTGCCTCTGGGCTTTGCTGTCAGGGGTATAGGGATATGTGCAACAGACTGTCGAAATAGGGGTACAGTAAACAGCAGGGATAAAGTGATAGAATGTTTAGCATTTTAGCTTGCTTTATTAGGATTAGGAAAGGACAACAAAGGTGCGATTACCTAGGATCTGCTTGCGCCTAGTATCTTACTACTGCAGTAATGAAAATTTTGTAGTCTGATGTAGGGTAACTAAGTCTTGTGTTGCTTAAGGGTTTTGGCATTAGGCCCTGGCCGAACGATCAAACATTATTTGGCTTTTAAATTGCTTGTCAAACAATGCTTGTAAAATTTGCTTGTTCGTTTGACCTCCTCACAAAACATAGCTAATCATAAATGTTTGCTTGAAGCAAGCATAAAATGTTTGAGAAATTTTCCTGAATCCTGTTTGCAAAGCAATGTCTTGTGACGCCAGCAAACGATCATACATTACTTGTAAAGCAAATGTAATATTTTTACCAGCAATGTTTGATCTTTTTGGCCAGCGCCTTGGTGTCAAATTTTTAGCTTATTTTAGGTATCGTAGGTTATAGGTAGGTTACGGGTAGAAAGTGTTTATGATTAGAGACTTAACCAAATATTTTTACATGTTTTATGTTGCATTGAAGAATGGCTACTTACATCCACTAATATTTAACAAAAAAGAAAGATTTAGTTAAAAGGATTTTTGAAGTTACAATATACACGACAGAACAAAAATCGTTACAATTAACGTCCTTCAAATTTAATTCTGATTATTTTGATAAATATTGCTCATCATTTTAGCACTTCATACTATGTCACCATTTTCTCTGAATTGCGTCAAACAAGAATCGCCATTCAACCCAGATTCATTTTCACAGCAGTTAAAAGTCACCACAGAGCCTGACATCAGCAATGAGAGAACTTTCAATGAACCAGGCACTGCTGACAAGCCCAAGCTTCTTCGAGCAGATTCATTAAAACAGGAAGAGTGTTTAAAACGAACGCCTTTCAAAGTGGATGTTGTCAAACTTGCAAAGTGGCAACGAGTGCCAGTGATGCCAGTTTTCAGAGCGGAGTTCGTCATGAACCATAAAGTCACCAAATGCACTGCAGGGCCTGCCATGCCTTTGAAATCTACAGCGAGAAATTCAAACGAGCAAAGGGCTCATGCTGAAGATGAAATGTGCAGGGCAGACAATACTACTGGCAAAGACGAAACTATTTTCAAAAAGGGACAATTAAAAGTTAACCGAACGAGAAGCTGTTCTGCTGCTGATTATACACAAACATTAGAGAAGGATACGAGAGACGAAACAAGACGAAACGAAAGACGCCGGCCACGTTTAAGGTCTCGTACAAGCGAAGGAGAAATCGTAGTTAAAAGGGGTTCGTCGGTTAGAACTGGAAATGTATTTATGATGAACGATTATAAGGAGAACAAAGATCGCTACCATGAACATTCTTCTACTGCCAGTTTTAATCAAACACATACTGGTGTTAGAAACATTAATAGATGAACTTGTCATACACGTTATGTATCAACCTAGATAAAAATGCCACTACAAGCATTTTTCCCTGTAAATTAAAGTATTTGCGACTAATTTCCCGTCCCGTCTTCTCAAGTTATTCATTTGAAGTAGCGGAGACTTCGCAGGTGACTTTGATGGAGGCTAAAGTTTCAGCAGAAACCATTGTTTTCTTCAATTTTCTTTCACAAAAGGGGTTATTCTGAGCACAATTGGGATTGACGGCGCTTCTCAGTTTCTCTCTGCCCTTCTCAGTTTCCATTGCAAAATATCTGTCCATATCTATATATTTTAAGTAACGGTATGGGAGTGACTGACTTGAGGCCTGGGGACGAGGGCCTGCATATTGTTTTAAACCAATGGAGATCCATTTTGAAAGGGCATTTTACCATTCCATTTCCTTCTTTCTTTTTTACTTCACCCTTTTGGCCTAACATACCTTGTACCTTACGCTGAAATGTCATGAAATATTATTCAATCATGCTTGATAACAAATTTGGGAAACTCGGAAATTATTTAGTGCAACCTTGTAGCCCAATCGTGTTAGAGTTACAATTTTCACATAAAATTAACACCTCAATGCCCTTTTTCTGACTAATATTTTTTTTCATTTGTAACATAAGAGTGAAACATATTTACTTATATTATTATACTACAAATAGAAATTAAAAGTTTTTACAGTATGGTCTACGCACATCATTTAATTAAATTTATATTTATATACAGTCTTATCATGTCTAATAAATGAGATTGTACGAGGGGAATTCGATATTTCATATGTTTCCCAGTGCTTATTGCCTTAAACTGAGTACCATTGCCTCAGGCCCTGTCCACGCGTATATGAATATTTTTGAAAACACAAATTTATTCGCGCTCAAATTCACGCGCTCAATTTTAGCAACGCAAAGAAACAGCGACATTTCGCATTCAAAATGGCTGATGAAAATGTTCTCATTACTCTTCTTTCCATGCACCGACGGTGATTTTTCCGTTTCCTTGTGGACAGAGACTTTTTCGAACATGTAAATCGCGTGAACTATTTTTTCTCCGAAAACGGATGTAAAAGTTTGCTTTTTCAAAAAAACACATTTGGGTGTGGATGTGGACTCTTACAGAAAGTGGAAAAATGAAGGAAATATAAATAATTTATATTCTCCCTCTCTCTTTTACTCCTTTCTCATTTCCTGTTTCCTATGACCCTTTCATGGCATTTCTCGCAAGCATCCTCAAATAAAAGCCGCGCTTATCTGAGAAGAAAGATAGTTGTAGCCACCCTTGCGCAGAAGCCTCCAAAAGAAATTAAAAATTGGGAAGAAAAGCAAAAACATCTTGGAATACAACTAAACCATTGCTTTGTCTATATCTGAAACACCCAGTATAAACGATAGCAACAGGCCTACACAATTAACTAAATGGGAATTTTAACCAGAACGTGACTCGCATGGTGTTTTGGACACCAGTGAGCTTACTGACTTATATATCAAAGGCTTTCGACCGGGTTTGGCATAAGGCTCTTGTATACAATGTGGCATCTCCGGTGGACTGCTTTTATTGATGCAAAGCTTCCTCGCCAAAAGAAAACAATGCACTCTTCTAAACGGCAAAACATCCAAATGGGGTACTCTTGAAGCTGGAGTTCCACAGGGTTCTATCTTAGGGCCCCTATTTTTCTTAATTTATATTCATGATTTGTCAGATGGTTTGAAATGTAACGTAAAACTATTTGCTGACGATACATCAATTTCCACTGTCATTCATGATCTAAGTTCAGATGCTGTTGTTATGAACCATGATCTGAGCATGATCAGTCTTTGGGCACGTAAATGCAGAATGTCCTTCAACCCAGACCCCACTAAGCAAGCAGTCGAGGTGATCTCCAAAAAGAAAGTTCCCGTCAATCACCCACCTATATTTTGCAATGATACCCTTGTAAAGAACGTCCAGGAGCAAAAACATCTCGGCATTATGTTAAACTCCAAATTATCCTTCGCTAGACATATCAAAGCTGCAATTTCCAAATCCAGGAAAGCAACAGGAATGCTGAGATTTCTCTAAAACTACCTACCGCAACACACCCTCAATGAGATGTACAAACTGTATGTTCGACCACATTTAGATTATGGTGATCTCATATATCATATCCCACATAATGTTTGCGAATCTATTAATAGTGTTGTATTAACTAATCTAATGGAAAAACTTGAATCTGTCCTATACTCCGCTGCATTAGCAGTAACAGGTGCTTAGTAGGATACTTCTCGTGAGAAGCTGTATGATGAACTTGGATGGGAATCATTGAACCTCCGACGATGGAGCAAACGCCTTACTCTCTTCTTCAAAATAGTTAACAATTTAACCCAAGATGACTCAAGATACCCCATTCCTCCTCTACAAGAATCCAACTTGATCTTCGCAGACGTGCTACAACAGGGCAAATACGTGCAAGAATGCAAGATTTCAAATCAAGCTTTTATCCAAACTGCTTATCGAAATGGAACGGATCGGAAGGCTCGACCCTGAGATTCGATTATCCAGCTCTGTAAATATTTTCAAGAAAAAAATATTGTCACATATCCGTCCCCTCCGAAGTTTGTCTTCCGTATTCATGACACGAAAGGCTTATCCATTCTAACACAGTTGTGGGTTGGACTCAGTTAGCTAACTTTTTATAAATTTAAGCACAATTTCAGAAATACTTTGAACCCTTTGTGCCCAACAAATGATGGTGTCGAGGACTATTGTTGCCTCACGGTTTACTATATCTTTCAAATAAAGAGTTGCTTAAAGTCTTCCTATATGGCCATGACCAGTTACAATTTGATTCAAATGCAAAGATTCTTACAGCAAGGCTAGAGTATATCAAGGCCTCCGAACGCTTTGAATAAGTCAGATGAAAACTTTAAAATCTCCTCTCCTCTTAAGTATTCTCTTTCATGTTTAAGTCGTTTTGTAGTTACTTAATAGCACTCTGTAATTGTTATAATTAGTTGTGTTTAGATTTATGTTGTATAATTAGCTGTGTTTAGGTTTATGTTAAATGCAAAAAGGTAGTCATGATAGTTTTGCTCCTCCTGGTATCGTCCTTGTAAGTGTGGTATAGAAGTTTGTAGGGTTGTCCTAGGTAATTCGTTATTGTAAGCTTTTATGCTGTATAAAAAAAGAACCTCAAAAGAACCCATTTCTGGCCAAAAGGCAAGGCTTTACGAGAGGCAAAATTTACAAAACTCAACCAAGAGTTTTAGAAAATCCTGCCAAATCATAAAAGATCACTTTATAGGCTATTTTTAGACTATAATAAGCATCTCCAATTCATTGGATAGAAGAAAAAAGAACCTTAAAATCGACCAAGTTTTGGAAAAAAGGCACGGGCTATACTAAGGCAAAATTGCCGAAAGTCAACCGAAAATTGATGTTTCGAAAATCCTGCTAATTAATCAAGGATTACATTCTAGGCTATTTTTAGGTGATTATATGCGTCTCCAGGGCTCTCCAGCCCATCCGATGAAAGAAAAAAGAACCTCACAATGAACACATGTTTGGCCGAAAGCGCAAGACTATATTCTAAGGAAATGGCCAAAAATCGACCAAGAAAAGGGTTTTCAAAAATCAAGCTACATCATTCAAGATTGCTTTCCAGGCTATTTTAAGGCTATAATAAGCACCTCCATCGCACTAGATAAAAGGAACAAGGATCTCATAATCGACCTATTTCTGGCGAAAATGAAAAAGCTACAAAAAGCCAAAATTGCCAGAAATTATCCAAATATGGAAGTTGCTAAATCATAAATGATAAATTTGTAGGCTATTTCTAGGCTATAATAAGTATCTCCAACCCATTGGATCAAAGAAAAAAGAACCTCAAAATGAACCCAATTTTGGCCTGTAAGGCAAAAAATCACCCAATCTCCAGTCCATTGGATGAAAGAAAAGAGAACCTCAAAATAAACCCATTTTTGGCCAAAAGGCAAGGCTATATGAGAGGCAAATTGCAAAAAATCACCAAGAAATAGAGGGTTCCAAAAGCCTTTTAAATTATAAGAGATCACTTTATAGGCTATTGTTGCGCAATAATAAGGATCTCCAGCCCATTGGATGAAAGAAAATACAACCTCAAAATGATCCATTTTAGCCAAAAAGGCAAGCCTACACTAAGGCGAATGGCCTAAAATCAGCCAAAATAGGGGTTTCAAAAATCCTACTAAACCATTCAAGATTACTTTCCAGGCTCTTTTTAGGATATAATAAGCATCACATTGCATTGGATCTAGCAGAAAAGAACCTCAAAATGATCCCATTTTAGCCAAAAAGGCAAGGCTACACTAAGGCGAATGGCCTAAAATCGGCCAAAATAGGGGTTTCAAAAATCCTACTAAACCATTCAAGATTACTTTCCAGGCTCTTTTTAGGATATAATAAGCATCACATTGCATTGCATCTAGCAGAAAAGAACCTCAAAACATTCCCATTTGGCAAGGCTATACTAAGGTAAAGTTGCCAAAACTCGAGTATAACCAGTTTGGGATATTAAGGGGGAAGCATTCGATGTCCCAGAATTTTCGCCTCAATATCATCCTTTTCCTAAGGTCCACCATTCCTTAAAAGAAGATCGACAGAAATATGAGAATTAAGGGTCAGGCTTGCATCTGCGTTGCATTAAAACTTGTTAAAACTTGTGCTTGTAAAGCAATTTTTCATCGCCTTTCCAACCATGCCAGTCAAAATTTCTTAGCAACAAGGCGTGCTTGTGTATTTTCATTGTTCCAAAGTGTTGTCCAAATTTTTGATCATTTGTCCAAGGCCTAAGAAGGGGAGGTGATACCAAAAAAAAAACAGACAGCATTCATGCATGCTAAAGTGTAACAAAAAAAACTAAAAACGCCATGCCGATAAAATACAGAAACTCGAGTTCTTGTTTTAGTTCTTTACCACCTTCGTCTTCTTCCTCCCCAGCTCCATGAGGCGCATCGACGACGACAAGCCCTCCTGCAGAGGGTGGCCGAAGTGCAAACACCATACGGATTCGGATCTGCAAGCGAAAAGGAAAACACTGAACAGTATTCTGAAGTTACGCCCTGACAAAACCATCGTAAAATTTCTGGCCACAAGGTTTAACATTTTTAAGATTCCTTTGTTGGGAGTGTTTGGCAACCCATGCCGGGCCACCCATATTGCGTTGGTTGTTGTTACGAGCCATTGGCCGTTGGGAGTTTGCGAAAATGTTGGGAGTTAGAAACCATAGGATGTTATAGTCCAAGAGCATTATTTAAGGAATTCTCACTACGGGGGCAAAATCGTGAAAGGGCACCAATTTCAGAAGAGGTGAAAAATTTCCCTTGCCGTATAAATATTATGTCTCTTGAGAATAAATAGATCTTCACTTTTTTCCGAAAGCAAACATCCATTTTCATTTGTCCTTGACAAAGTTCATACATAAGTGACGATTCCTGTAGTTCAGTCTCTCTGTTTGAAGACTTCGTAGACTACTTGTCTTCCGTGGAAATTTACACACAACATGGCCAATGAAGCAGATTTGAATGTGCCGAGGGCTACAAAACTGCGAGTGAAGTGAGCACGTAACTAAACTGAGGTTCAGAAAGCGTAGGTAGCCCTCTAGTTGGTACGAGGCAAAGTAATTATGGGCTTGGACTTAATTCCACTCCGTGGACCTCAGATTGTCTGTTTTACATTTTTTGTTGGCAAAGAGAAGCTCTAAAACAAGGTCTAAATATGCATTGCAAACTAAAATCCTGCTTAATTTATCTTGATGTAAAGAGATACCTCAACAAAGAAGATAACATAACTTAGAGGAAATTTAGGAAAATTCTGATAAAAACCTTTATCAGATCCACATATAATGCTAATGCAATATATGTGAAATTCCATTACTTGCAATTTGCTCCTACCAAAAGAATTACAGTTACTCGAAAGTAAGAAATGCAAATCAATGGATTTCGGGATGGATCTGTGGCAATTGGTTAGATTATGGATATAACTTCAGTAATTAACTGCGAGTAATGCTGAGAGGACCAAATGTTAGTTAGCCATTCGGAAAGCTTATTCATAAGATTAATACGTCTTACTTAAAATCGAAGAAAAAAGAAAAATTCGAGGAAAAGTTGAGGGATTAAAATAGCCCCACATAACTCCTCAGGTCTGCTGCCATAGTTACATACATACGTACACACACACATACATGATTTATATTAAGCAGGTTAAGAGTCTGGCAGTTTGCGTGTAGCTGATGTGGACGTGAAACACGTGAAACATTTTCGCATTCCGAAATTAAGAAACCGTTCATCTAGGACCAAACATTCCTTCACTTGATAAAAAAGATAGTATGACGCAGTCTTTCTGTCATACCGCCCTGGAGGGTTATAATGCTAGTATATTTCAAGTATTTCATGCAATATTGCTCTTTCTGTGGCCCTTAGAATTTATTCATGGCCTCTAGCATCCGTAATTTTTAAGCAAGAGAAGACCCTTTTTCCTTGACCAAAGTTTAACATGGGACCTCAACTACGTGGCCCTCATTATAAACTGAAAATATTCATATTTATTTGCCATTTTTTATTGATACTTCTTCAGATACAACAAATTTAAAAATTTCAAATTCTCAAATTTTCGTATATTTTGAAAACGAGGCTCTAAGTTGAAAAGGTGTATTCTGCTTAGACTTATCCCAAGTCCCTTACTTTCGCTCACATTGAATTGAATTGATGTTGTTGTTGTTCGCTTCAGTTATTCTCTTCGAATACCATCTTCAATCATAAGGAGAATGTCCTTCTTTTCTTCAGATAACAATTCCAGCTTCACACCAGTCATCTTCAGCATCGCATCCCAGGCCAGCGAAGGAGCAGTTAGATAATGTGCAGGATCGAGTCCGTAGAATTCCAGACTTTGTGCTCTGAACGACTCGAATATATCAGCCAACAGCAACACATCAGTTTTCAAGTACAGTTCATGATAATCTTGAAAAGTCTGACAGTTGAAGAATTGCCAAACCTGCTGAGCATGTTCATAATCTTCATTGCTGATGTCAGAATCACAGAGTTTGTTGTAAAATGCTTCTTTCGGTGGTAGAGATGTTTCTTCCATTTTCGCTGCGCTATCCATCCAATCGTAGGGATAAACACCTTTTCTTGTCAGCAACTCCAATGCTCTCTCAACTTCTTCAGCTTCAGCATCTGTCAAATCTCTCCTTGATGGTATTTTCCAATTTCTATAATCTAGAACATCTTCATCTTTTAGCGGGTTTTTACATGCTACACCAGGCTCAAACATTCCTTGACGTTCTCTTTTCAATTCTGCAATTCTTTCCTGTTCATTTCTCGGTACACTAGGGTACTGTTGTTGAGTAATCTCATCATGTAGGTGATCTTTGATAGAGACAAATTGTTCTTTCGGTAGGTTGCCTGCTAGTGTTGCCAAACTTGTACTCAGAAATGCAAAGGAGTCAATGTATTTGATCCCATTGACATTTTTTTCCTTACCATCTTCATTCACATCAGTATGAGAACCAATCTGTGCAGTCATGATCTTTTCTTTCGAATTGGCAATGATCTTTGTATTTCTACCTTTCAAATTCTTCAGAACATGATGCATGTCATACCCTTTGAGATTGTGGAAGACGATCGGGATCGTGTGAGTGTTTGCTATTATATCTAGATGTTTGAAGTTGCAATACTTGCAAGCTGGTCCTCTGTATTTCCCAGTAATGTGACAATGATCTTTGACTTTCTTTCTATTGCTATCATCAAATAACTGCTTGCAGCAATAGCAGTGTGTAGACACATCATGTCTTGCATTTTCTTCGGGTGTTAATCTAATCATCGGCATGGTTTTCTTGAACACTTCTCGGATTTCCTCATTCAATTCATCTAGACGATTCATCAACACCTCCATGCAGTCTTCACCAGTATAGCATTCCAACGGTTGTTGCCATCTATCATCGATTGATTTGACATAAATGCAATAACTGATCGGCTTGTGTTCTTGATAAGCAGCTCTTTTGTTTGAGCTTTCCAGAATGGATTCAGTATCTGCATAGATGATAAATGGTAGCAAGCTCTGATGTTTGAAATGTTCAAACTTTAATTCTGTATCTTGAGGATATTCAACAGCTTGAGGAGCCTTACATAGCTTTTCATGCTTTTCCAATCTTTCTTGAGTTGTACATCCTGATAAGCATAGAGGACAGTAAAAACGTTTTCCGTGATACTTGTGACCATTACGACCTGCTAAAAGACGACTCAAGTCCTTTATCCAGCAATAGTGGCTCTCACCATCGTCATTGAATACCAATAGCAAATGCACATGTTTTTCACGTTTATTTTCAGTTATTCTTACTGGTACAATTTCGCCATCTTCATCCATATAGATATTGATTGAAATGTTGTTGTTGACTTCAAATGTATCAATCATCTTTTTATCAGATGCCTTTACTGGATATGTCAATCCTTCACAGTTAAGTTCATCTAAGTATCGCCGGTACGATGCGGCTCTCTCTGGATTCTGCGATCGTGGACGTGGATGTAGACAGGATAGAATTGCCCAGATGAAACATTTATCGTCACTGTTCTGTACATTGAGAACAGCTTGCTTGTTTTTAATGTATGTTGGTAGTTGCAAATACTTTCCACCCCGAATTGCATCATAATCAAACATCTTCACTTGTAGATGGGTAAACTTTGTAAATATCCAACCACTTCCATTCTCCAAGAATTCATCAATCTTATCTCGCAGTGTGTTGATAGCTTCAACTATCTGATCTTCAGCAACGTCATACTCTGTCCTTAACAACGCCTGCACGGTGGTTCTGAATGTGGGTGGTGGTTCTGTAACGATAAGCGTATCACCATACTTTTTAAATTCGGCATCGATAGTGACATAATACTTCATCCCCTGCTTGTGATCTAGCAATTCTTCTTTAATTTCTCGAATAGTATGCTGTGTGATTCTTGCCCAGTCTTTGATATCTTCTTCTTCGGTATATATTCTAAATGCTTTCTTATCCATCTTGTTCATGTTCTTACCTTGACCAATCAATTTCTTTTGTTCTGCTGCTGATGGGTGTATATCATGTGCTGTTCGCTTATGTGATGCGAGATTTAACTTTCTGTCAAACAATTTCCCACATTCATCACAAGCGATTTTTCTTCGCTTACTATTATTAGCAGCTGAGCTCTCTTCTTCGTGTGACCTCTTCATGATTAATTTCTAACTGAACTGATTTCGTCTTACGCATCGATTTTATAGATCGATCGATCGATCGAAAGTTTAAATGAAGATGGTAAGGAAAGAAACATTCATGTTTAATAACATGAAGGCATGCTATCAGAGCACCAATGGAACACCGATAGAGAAGAGGCAGAATCAGAGGTCTACCCTCAGATAGCGTTAGCGATGGAACACCTACTAAGAACTCACCCATTCAACACCACCCATCACTCCTGACCATCGAACGCTATCTGGCGGTATCTTTCATTTCAATACACAGAAGAGAACTGGAGCAAGTGTTTTCCAGAAATATTGTATCAGTTGGAAAAACATATAAAGCTGAAACAACACCAAAGCTAATACCAATTCATTTTAAATGAAGATGGTAAGGAAAGAAACATTCATGTTTAATAACATGAAGGCATGCTATCAGAGCACCAATGGAACACCGATAGAGAAGAGACAGAATCAGGGGTCTACCTGCAGATAGCGTTAGCGATGGAACACCTACTAAGAACTCACCCATTCAACACCACCCATCACTCCTGACCATCGAACGCTATCTGGCGGTATCTTTCATTTCAATACACAGAAGAGAACTGGGGCAAGTGTTTTCCAGAAATATTGTATCAGTTGGAAAAACATATAAAGCTGAAACTTGTTCAATCAAATTCCAAAAATTAACAAATGATCTATTTGACGAGAACCGGGGCTATATTTTTAGAGTCTAAATTGCAAGGGAAATCTAGAAATCTAGTCTATATTGTATATGAAAATCACGATTCTGTTGAACAATGGAGAGGGCAAGCTGATAATTAGACGATGGCTATTTTTATTCACAACCTAGAATATGGGCCAACTGGAGCAGCATTTTAATGCATCTATTCAGTTTAAATAATAAAGGACATCTTAACATGGAATGGGATCGAGTCAGTGTTTTTAAAGGTGGGCAAGTTGAACGAGACCTGTATGAGCGAATCGGGATGGTCAACCTAAATAAAGAATTTAAGACGCCGAGGCAACATACACACAACCCTCTAAAAGAACTACAAGAACATTAGATAGAACTAAAAGATTAAAACTAATTATATTAAATTTTTACCTTTTAAAAATTTATAATGTTCTTGTAGTTCTTGAAGAGGATCGTGTGATGTGGCCTTTGGCGCCCCAAATTCTTCAATATTTTGGCTAGCCATCCCAATTCACTGACAAAGATCTCGCTCGACGTGTCCACCTTTGTAGTATACAATTCGAACATCGTTCCATACTAGGATGTCTTTTATTATTTCTGGCGATTCCTTACAGTCCAGAGCCGCTCCAGCTGGCTCATATTTTAGGCCGTGAATCTTTTTAAAGCACCATGTATAGGCTCTTTACCATTTAGGTTCCAGTTTTTCTTCCTCAATACAAGGTTTATACTCTCGTACAAAACTCGTTATACCATCATCTAGCAATATTGCTATCTTTCTTCGGCATTGCTTGTGGTCTTGCTCCACAGTTATAACGTCTGTCGTTTGGATATATTCGATATCCATAAGTGCAATACGACTCATTCTAGAAAAACAAGGTGGAATAAAAGACGTTAAAAAATTGCTGAAATTAATAGGGGTGGTTCAAAGCATGTTTACTATCCTAGTTCATCAAAAAGATCGAATAATAAAACACGAACTTAACGGGGCCTTGATGAGCAGCATTACCTGTCTACCAAGGGTCTCCCGGGTTCAAGAATTTCTCGTGCATGGAAAAGTCTTCAACCACCTGTTCTGAAACTCACCAAACGGCTGTTGTAACGAACGGTCTACTAATCCTGCGCTGCACGGAGGGCTCAACACAGTCTCTCATGGCATTGGCCAGAGCATTCGTCAATAGCCTTTCGAGTCTGAGAGAGGTGGTGTTAATTAAACGATAAGAATGATGAACATTAATTAATCTTGATAGTTTTATGAAATTGAATGATTCGAGTGTTCACATAAAACTATATAATAAAAATACATACCTTATTTCTTCTATGCACAACTAAAAAATAAAGAATTAGAAATTTAGTTGAAAGAGTTGAAACAAAGAATTGAAGTCAAGATTCTTAGACCCGGTCGGGTCTCGAAGCTTCATAAGTTTCACGGCTTTTAGAATAAGTTTTAGTCAGTCAAATAAAAATAAAACATCCTTAAATAAGCAAGAAACATTTATTATAAGTTAAAATGATAAGAAAACCTACATTTCTATGAAAAGTAAGAGTTGAAACAAAGAATTGAAGTCAAGATTCTTAGGCCCGGTCGGGTCTCGAAGCTTCATAAGTTTCACGGCTTTTGGAACAAGTTTTGGTCAGACAATTAAAAATAAAACATCCTTAAATAAGCAAGAAACATTTATTATAAGTTTAAATGTTAAGAAAACTGTATTTCTAACACTTTTCTGAGAAAAAGTAGAGAAAAGCTAAAAGCACTCACCGACTTTGAGAAAAATTTTCCAAGACTGTTTGCATTTGCTGACGTGACGCCAATTCTAATTTTTCCCGCGATAAAATCCTCGTCACGTGACGCCTCGTTTTTGAATGACTTTCTGAAGAAGGATAGATCTGATTGGTTGGTTGACCGTGGTTCCAACTTACAGCGATTTGATTGGTTGAAACTCTTGTTTCCAAGGTTTCTATGAAGAAGACTAGGTCTAGTTTACAACGATTTGATTGGTTAAAACTCTTGTTTCTAGAAAGTGCTGAAGAAGACTAGGTCTAGTTTACAGCGATCTGATTGGTTGATTGATCATGTTTCCAACTTACAGCGATTTGATTGGTTGAACGTCTTGTTTCCAAGGTTTCTTTGAAGGCTTGTAGAAACACACAAAACCGTTGAGTTTGTTGTTTTTATTTTGCTTCAACCTACGGCTTTTAAAATGTTAAATTCAATTAACGAGACAGAAAATGAAGTTGATGATTTACATGATGTCTATATCTATTTGAAAACTATTAGAGAATATACCAATCAGTTAACAATTAGTATAATAAAAGAAGCGCATTCCTTTATCATATATGAAAACTATGGCGAATTTGCGCAAAACCCCCGAATAACATGTTTCAAGGAAGAATACTTTGAATATTGTAAACCTGAAGATATTGAGAAAGAGCTTATTCAAAGAAATATTCAACCTCACGAATTTCTGCGAAAGTTTTTACAAATACATCCTTTTCCAGATGGTAATGGTAGACTGGCGAAACTCTTGTATTGTTTCCTGTCTAATAACTGTGTAATATGGGAAGATCAAGAAAAGTATATAAAGGCTTTAAGAAAATCTGATAAAAGTTTACAAGAATATCTTAGTAATCTATACTTTTTCCAGCTTAAAAATAGTATAAAAGAGATGTAGTTTCTAGAAGATTCAGTTAGCCATAGCAAAAATGCGTCTTATTTTACTCTTACTGACATTTATATTATCCGTATTAAGTAATACATCTTACGGATTTATCAGAGGATATTGTAAGCATAAGCGTTGGACTGGATGTATTGGTAAAAGACTACCACCAGCTCGCTTAGAGAAATAAAACAGTTATGAATATCTAAGTCGTCTTAAATCTCTTATAAATACAACGCATGCACCTAGTAATTAAAGATGGGTAAGCGTAAGAGGCTGGATAGAAAGAAACAGCGTACAAAGCGACGACGCATAAAGAGAATTGGGGGTAAAGGTCTTTTTAAAAACCTTCAAAATTGGATCGTCAAAACAGCGATTGGCATTACACCATTACCAGGCTTACAGCGCGAATTGAAACCGAGAATTAGGAAAAAGGGGTGGAAAAAAGATAAACCTTTACAATTTATCCCTAGAGAAGTCTGGAGAGCTGCGGGGGTACCAAAGAAAACGCTAGATAAATTCGTATATGCTAAAAAATCCGATTTCAAATAATGGCATCACTAGCAGGAACTATTATTGCTTCAATGATTATTGATGATATGTTAAAAAATGATGGTGGACAGGAAGCAACCGAGTTGATGAGAGGTGGCTATAAAAGGAAGTCAACATTAGAAAATTCTAGAAAGATGGGGTCCGCATTAGCGCGAGCAGCAGTTAGACAAGCAATTAAGCAAGGAGGAAGAGCAGTGACTAGAAATATTAGCAAACAAGCCGTAAAGAAATTCGCATTAAAAGGAGCAAAAGCAGCTGCAAAAGGCGGTGCCATAGCTGCAACTGGTTTAGGTGTTGAGACTGGTTTAAGAAAATTAGCTGGCGGCGGTGTGAGAAGAAAGCGTAGAAAGCGACTTAATGGTGGTAGGAAAACAACCAGAAAACATAGACGAAAGAAGAGAAAAATTCGCTAATCTGATTTTCAAAAAATGACGTAATAATTCAGCAATCTGGGTAACTAGAACTTTCCAGAAAGTTCCATTCCAGAACTTTCCAGAATGTTCCCAAAATGACGTAATAATCCTGCAATCTGATTGGTTGGAATTTTCCAGAACTTTCCAGAATGTTCCACAAGATTCTAGAAACGAGAAATCCTGCAATCTGATTGGTTAATAATTCGAACGTCACGTTCGATCAAACTATAAAACCGATGCGCAAAATCAAATCAGTTCAGTTGTAACAAGTCGTCGTAGAGTGCGGAGCTTAAAAAATCACTAAAGAGTCATGGCTGCAATTTACGAAGTAAGAGATGAAGAGGGCCTAATCAAGTCATCATTTGCTGTCCAACCCGGTTCTAACAAATGGTTGTTAGTGGTGAAAGATACAATTAAAGATGGATTAACTGTTAAATCAATGGCTATTTCTCATGCAGCACTGTCTCGTCTCTTGGAAATAGTTGATGAAAACATAAACGATCAATTCCAGTTCCGCGGAGAAGATGCTGAAAGTCTGTTTGAGAAGAACAAAGCACACATTCAATCAAAGCAGTACTTTGGCAGAATCACACAGTTTCTAACACTATACACTGAAGTTTTGAGTAAAGACGAAGCGTATGAGGATAAGCTGGAAATCTATCTGCAGAAAAATGGTGATTTCCCTCTACGACTCTGTCTTGGAATCCGAAGATGGAAGAATGAGAAACCATCAAAGACGGGAATAAATCTGAAAGAAGAAATGCTGAAAGCATTATATGGAAAGGTTGCTGATCTGAAAATGCTTCCACAACCATCCCGGAAAAGACCAGCGAGTGATGATGATGAACAGATTCAAAAGAAGAAAAAGAAACAACAAGAAGAAGATCCGGCAAAGATTGATGTTCAAGTGCAAGAAGCATATGCCGAAATTCTCCTGAAATACATTTTCAACAAAGCAAAAGAGTATTGTGAAAAGTGTGCAACTACAGAGATGTGGGCAAAACAAATTGATGCTGCTGATCATAAGCAAGATTGTATGGTACATAATGCTTTTAGATTTCTAACATTTCACATTAGTTATGTCAACTCCGACATGCTGGCTGAAGGGAAAGAATCGTTTAAGAAGTCAATGTTTGATGAGCTGAAGAAGAAGAATGGTCGACTGAATCAAACAATCAAATCCAGAGTTGAAAATCTGCATGATGAATTATCTCAACCAAGTCTCTTCACATCGATGTACTTGTTGCAAATATTGAGCAGAATAATAAACAATTTAATCATGGCATTTGCCTAGACTGAACGTTGTTATTCATGGGATGCTTAAAATTAGTGAACATTAGTTTGATGTTATAGATATTAGTTTGATGTTATAGATATTAGTTCAATGTTGTAGCTAGATGTAAAGAATTTGTTATAAATAGATGTTGTCTGTTGCATGAGATGTTTAAAATTTGTTATAAATATGAGTTATGATTTGAGATTTAAAGCACCTTTTTCTTTGATTTTATCTGGAGTAAGCGGAAGCGGTAAAACGACTTGGGTAGAAAATCTGTTGAAAAATTATAACAATATAATTGATAATGGCAGACAATATCCCAATCTTATGTGGATCTCGGGAACAAATCAACCGGAATTGTTTGAGCGCGTTAAAAAAAAGTTTTAACGGGAATTGTAGATTTATTACTGAGCTACCTGAAAACTTGTACGAAGAAATCGAAAGATCAGACAAAAGATTAACTATTGTTGTCGATGATTTAATGCATGAAATTGCCAACTTTAAAGATTTGGGAAAATTGTTCACAAAAGGAAGATCTCATCTAAACATCAATGTAATTGTTATGATGCAAAACCCTTTTCCAAGAGGAACAGAAATGAGAAATTTAGCTCTAAATACTCAGTATCAAGTTCTTTTCAAGAATCCTCGTGATAGAAGTCAAATTAGATTTCTTGCACGACAAATTATGCCCTCATCTCCAAAAACATTCCTTGACATTTACAATGATGCAACAGCAAGAATGTACGGCTACTTACTTTGTGATTTCACACAATCGATTGAAGAAGATATGAGATTTCGCACTAATATTTTCCCTAATGAAGCTCCTTTAGTGGTGTACAAGTCTAGAAAAGGTTATAAATAGAGATCAACAATTCTATAGGACAGTAAAAATGGATTCATTTGAAAAGATAGTCATGGAGCCGAGCAAATCTGATGATGAACCAGTGAAGAAAAAGCCTAAAAAGGTTATAAATAAAGGAAGAAAGTGCAAGAAAAGAAAGCGACGAAGAAAAAAGTGTACAAATGTTAAATTGTTAGAATTGTTAATTGATTTATTATGAGTTTAGAAAAGTTATATTCTGATCCTTCTGTTCCGGGTTCTCTCGGGGGTTTGGATAAAGCGTATAGAGAATTTAAAAAAGTAATTCCTAATTTGAAAAGGAAAGATGTTGAAGAATGGAGTAAAACTAATCTTGCCTATTCGCTGCACAAACCAAGTAGGAAGAACTTTAAACGGGAGCGGATACTGACCAATAACATTGATTATTTGTGGGAATGTGATCTTGTTGATATGACGCATTTGAAAAAAGAAAACGACAACATTACATTCCTCTTGTGCTTTAGCAAATATGCATGGGTAAAGCCTCTAAAAAGAAAAACTGCAAAAGAAATTGTCAATGCGTTTAAAGAAATTTTATCCGAAAGAAAACCTAAAAAGGTACGATCCGACAAAGGCAGCGAGTTTATAAACAAAGAATTCCAAGCTTTGTTGAAGAAAAACGATATTGGATTTTACACAGCAAATAATGAAGTAAAGGCAGCAATTGTTGAACGCTTTAACAGAACATTAAAAGGACGAATGTATAGATACTTTACAGCACAAAATACGTTGAGATATATTGATAATTTGCAAGATTTTGTCAACTCATACAATAATACATATCACAGATCTATTGGTATGAGGCCTTCTGAAGTCAACCAAGACAATGTCGACACTGTTCGAAAAAGATTGTTTAAAAAAGAAACCAGAAAAAATAAAAAGCTTTTCAAAACTGGAGATTATGTAAGATTGAGTTTGAAGAAGAGAATGTTTAAGAAAGGTTACTTGCAAAATTATACTGAAGAAATATTCAAGATCAGTAAAGTCTTTAAAGAAAGATATCCAGTAATGTATGAAATTGAAGATCTACAAGGTGAAAAGATAGTTGATCGTTTCTATAAAGAAGAGCTACAACGTGTGTATCTTCCAAAAACATTTGTTGTCGAGCAAGTGTTGAAAACTAAGAAAAGAGGGCAAAACTTCTATTTAATCAGATGGAGAGGCTATCCTCCCCAATTTGATGAGTGGGTTGCTGAAAGTCAATTGGAGACAATATGATTGATGAAGAATTTGACTTGGTTCTTCCTTCGGGATTTGCTACCGATAGAATGAAATTAGTAGATTTCACAGTTGATTTACCTCACGTATTTCAATTAAACAATAAGAGAAAGTGGAAATGGCATTGTTACAAATGACGTTGCCAGATAGAGGAGAAAATCACTACAAGATCAATATTGGTTTTCAATAGCAAATGAGTATGTAACAGTCACAGATGAAGAGGAAAATTGATTGATTAGTATAAATGATTTTTTTAATGAAAAAATCTATCTTGATAAAGAAATTATTGAAACACGCGATAATACTCTCATGTATTATGAATTCAAAAGGCTTTTCAATGACAGGGTATTGAATTTTGCTGAGTTTGGTTATGAGTTGAAAAACATGTTATCAGTATCATTGATTGATGGAAAGATACAGTTTGAAATGAAAGATGATTTGAAATCATTGGGATATTCAACTTATCACGGTAAAACGATAAAATTTACCAGTGCACTTCTCATGAAATTTTCAAGACCTTTGGCACATTTCCTTGGTTTGGAAGATCAAATAAATAACACATTGCCAAATGGTTCAACATTAACATACTTTGAATACAAGACTTCTGACAGTATACAACCTCACCAGGCTATGTATCTGATTGTATATAAGAAGAAGGCAGATGGAGATCCGTTAACTGGAGGAAAGATCAACTGTTTGAGTAGAATAAAGGATGGTGTTCATTTAAATGAACATACATCTATAAATATAGAATGTGATCTATTGGAAAGCAATTATCTTGGTGGTATTGAGAAAAGGCGAGTTTTGAGAAAACTAACATTTTACGATACAGATCTTGATACATATGTTAGATATTATGCTCCAAAGAATATAATTTTCACACCATTGGAGAGGTTGCAGTTTCAACAAATCCCAATAAGATTGGTAGATGATGAAGGGAATCTTATAAAATTAACATCTCTCTATTCCGCAAAGCAATATATTGGAGAAACATCACTAACAGTTAGAATTAGACCGGTAATATGAATGTAACTTTAAATAATAGACATGTAAAATTTTGTTAATCCACTTCCAGTGGATACAAGTTGGAAATGTAGCATGATTGCTTGTACGCTATATCGAAAAGAAAAAAGATGAGAATGAAAAAGTGTTTGCTGTTTGTTGTGATTTCATTATAAGTAAGGATGCTGTTCCTCTGTTGGGTCTAGTTATTGACGATTCGCAATCGATTCATAGATCAACTATAAATCCTGCATCGTATGGAGTAACAAGATCTCATATAAAATCATTTGATATTAAAATCATCAACTGGGAAACGTTGGAAGATATATCGGATAAATTTGAAGACAATTGTCAGATTGACTTGTTTTTCAGCAAAGATGATTAATGACTTTTATCTTACATGTACCAACGATTCAGATTCAGCAATAAAACTTAAAGAACAATTACATTTACATGGAAAATGGGAGGTGGCATTGGTGGAAATGGTCTATGAACTGAGCGATAGATTTGTATTTAATCCCGCAGAATTCAAATATGGGAAATATGAACCCTGGCGAATGATGGGATTTTTCCAAATTGGTACCGACAAGGTTGGTTTTGAAGATTTGAACGTGAGATTGGTAATATCTGATGAATATACAAAGAAATGGAATCAGGCAGCTGATAAGCGCGAGTATTATGTACGTCTTAGTCACTTTATGGGTGAAATCTCAGAGGGAGATGACGTTCACAAATTAACAATGAGAGAAATTGTTTCAATTATGAATGAAGACATTCGCGCGCAAGAGGGAAGAATAAAAGAATATGTAAAAGAATTAGGTTTGCCTTACGAAGATCTGCCACAGTTTTCAATTGTAGATTCAAAAATCAAGATAACCTTTCCAAAGTATGTTAAAAGAGTTGCATTGGGAAAAGATTTGTGCAAATTGTTTGGTTTCGTTGAAGCTACAGAAGAATATAATAAAAACATGAATAATGTTTATTACAGAGATGTGAGATGGACACCATGTCCATTTACTGGAACTTTTCTAGACAAACCATTAACAGATTATGTATTCAACGCCATCGAAAGAACGACTGATGTGGTGGGTGATGAACATTTCCAAGTCAATGCAGAAGGGAAGAATATGTTTATATATTGCTCGTTGTTAGACTATCGTGTAGTTGGAAAAATTAGCACGCCACTGCTACGCTTCATTCCGTTGAAAATTAACAAGCACGTTGTAAATTTTGTGGAATTTGAAAATTTGTTCTACTATCCATTATTATACAACGATATCAACGAATTTACTATAAAAGTCTACAACGAGTTGGGAAAAGAGATACAATTCTACAAAACAAAGACAACATTCTTGCTACACTTTAGAAGAAAACATGTATGATTTCCCAATTTACAAATCAACTCCGTATTTTTACACCTACCAGCGTGGAAGAGGAGTAGGTAGTATTTTCAGGAAAGCTGGATCTATTTTTAAAAGAGCTGTTAAAGCTGCAATCCCAACAATAAAGAAACAAGGTGTAAAAGCTGCTGAGAAAATTTTGAAACCTGTTTTAGAAGAAGAAGGAGGAAAGGCAGTTAATCGGATATTAGCTGGTGAGAATGTTGGAGAAGTTGTAAAAAATACTGCCAAATCTTCTATGAGAGGAATTAAAAGGAAGGCTACTGAAGAAATTGCCGATGTTGTGAAGAAATCTGTCAAGAAATCGCCTGCTGGTAAGAAATCGACTGCTGGTAAGAAATCGACTGCTGGTAAGAAATCAAGAGTTCGTCCTAAAAGATCTATAAAAGAAAGCACCATGAGAGGGATATTCATACCTAAGCAGTCGGTGAAGAAGAGAAGAGCTAAGAAAGCTAAGAAACCTGATTTGAAAAAAACTTTGTTGAAGAAACTGTTGAAGAAGAATTTGCAACAATGAGCATAAAGCCAGAATATACTGAATGTCCTAGTGAAAGTTTAGATTTATTCTGTCCACCAGTAATTCAAAATGATGTCAAGTATTTTAAAGATGTTGAATATTTTCCACAAACTGCTGCTCTCAATGCCTCAAAACAAACTGTTGTGTTTGACATTCCTGCTCAGCCTGATCATATGATTGACTTGAATCATTCTTATTTCGTCTCGACTCTGGCTATTAAAAGAGTCGATGGAAGTAATATTGGAAAAACCACTGCAGAATTTGCTGGAGTAATAAATAATATTGGCCAATCCATGTGGAAGCAGATAGAGTTGGTTTTGAATGACACTCCCGTCACAGAAGCAAATGGAATGTATGCCTATCAATCTTACTTGGAAACAATTCTGACGTTTGATGAAACCAGAGCTAAAACTATTTGAAAATGACAAACTGGGTCAGTGATACGATTGGGAAAGAAAATATTGGTTTTCCAACAACCGCAACGTTAAAAAATCTGGGTTTAAATGCAAGATCTGCACCATTTGACGAGAGTGAAAAGGTTAAAGTGTTGACAAAACCTCATGTCAACATTTGCAATCAAAGCAAATACTTGCTGCCTGGTGTTCGTCTTCAATGGCGATTGAGTCCAAACAGTGATGTGTTTTGTTTGATGAGAAAAGCTGGAAACACTTCGCGCTTATACATTTCCGAAGTGAAACTGGTGCTTCGTCACATACATCTTAAAGATGATGTATTGAAAGGAATTGAAAGAACACTGATGAAAACGAATGCGGTTTACCCAGTCTGTCAACCTCACATGGCAAGCTACTTAATCAATGCTGCAACAACCAACTGGGTTCAAAAAGTGAGATGAGAGAAATTTCTGTCGGGGGGTCGCCACATCTTTAGCCGAACAGAATAATGGAAACGAGGCAGCAGATTTCAATCCACTTTCGCAACACGAAAGGGGAATGAGTCGTTAGTTTGAGCGTCCAGCAATTCAATTCAATAGCGAAGACTACGACTCGTGTAGTAAGTCTATATTCTGCTCTCACAAGCGTAGTGAATAGTAATAGCAAAATCTCGCCTAAAGAACAGAGTTGAGTTTTAAACTGCGGTGACTCTACTGGTTTTTGTTTGGGTAGGAGAAACCCAGAGTCCAGAAAAGTGTTCAACCTTCCTCCTGACGGAAATACGCCTTGCTGCAAACCATCCACACTTAGAATGACAAACAGGTGTGTCTAGGGTGTGGCATGAGATTCTGTATTGTTCTAACTGACCTTTCTCCGGTCAATGACCGTGTGACCGTGACTTTTTCCTAATTATGGAGAAACCTTGGCGATTTGCAAACCATGACTATGTATAAACTATGAAAGCATGTAAAATGAAATGAGAAATACGATAATTGTGGTCAAGGAAATAGAAGAGTATAATAGGATACCCTACCACTTTTTTAAGAGAAAACATAGACCTACCTTTACTTTCAGTCGCCTCTTCAATATCATTTTCAGATCCATCAAAATCTCTCACATCAAAGTCTTCATCTTCTTCCTCTGCATCTTAAATCCGAGTTTTTGCCATTTAGTTTGAGAATACAAAACCCGGCGGGATACACGCCTTTTTTTAAAAAATAATAATAATAATAATAATATACAATATTTATACAGGTAGACTTATTTCAGCCAATGAGTTGGCTGCTATCAATTAAGGACCTGTAAAACAAAATATGAAAAAAATACAAAAACCTAGCCTAGACCTACATGCTTAGATATTATTAAAATCTTTAAAAAGAAATGTACATCGTAGTAAAAGTTATCATTAAAATCAGTCAATATTGAAATCAGCTATTAAGTATCTGTTTGAATTTCAGGATGGACGTCTCTGTCCTAAATGCAGCATCAAGCTCATTGAATGTGCGAGCACCCTGGAAAGCAAAGGTTTTACGCCCTGCTTCAGTTCGTACTCTAGGTATTTTAAGAAGTGACTTGTTTCCTCTTGTGTTCTTCTCAAGAGATTGTCTATGAAAGTGTTCATTGAAATTTATCGGTGCTATTCCGTTAACGCATTTAAATACTTCCAGTACGCATAGTCTGTTTCTCTTTTCACTAACTGTTTTCCATACGTTATTTTTCCCTTTTTTAACAAAAACAATTTTATGTGCTCTGTCCTGAATCTTCTGAAATTTTGCAGCTGCAGTGTCAGAAAGAACCTAGCTCAAGGCCTAGTTCTTAAAGTTCCTTATTTTTTGACCTCTTTTGAGACGATTGTAGTTCCAAATGTTCCTAAATAGTTCCTTAATTTTAACTGCACATACAGTTTAATGACTACTGTACAGAGACATTTGCATGTAAGCAAAGCTCGAAACTATTGAAAGAAAACATTTGATACATGCACAAAGTACAATTTATGTGATTTTCGACTGCAAATGAATGGAACCGGCTTTCTAATTCTTGATTGTTTGCAGTGATAAAAATATTCAACAATGAAAAGTTCCTTAGTGATTTTCTCTTTAGTTGTACAAGTTCTTTACATTTTCGGGCCTTCTACATGTAGGTTCCTTATAAAGTGGTTGCTTATAAAAAAAGCGTGTACATGACATATGGAGGGATGGGGATGTGCCTTCCAGATTTTGCAAACCCATCCACTCATAATGCGGAAACAGACCTTATATGATCACAAGAAGACTTTCTAGGCCTCATTCTTACTTAAAACTATATTAAGAACATCTTCGTCTTCGACACGATTTCGTCTCCAAAGATGGAAGTTTCACACCAAAATGACCAGGTTCACGTGGTCTCAAAAATTTCCCCGTCGGGGATCATTCCCCCTTTCTTTCTCCACCTGGTCTATAAAGTTGAATACATGCACGCAGGCTATTTCGTTATCTTCAAAACGCGGACGAGATTCCTGATGAACAAAAGGATTTCCAAGGGATTTCCATGAAATCAATAGCATTTGCGGCCAGGGTGTCAGAGAATTAATGATTAATTCAATCATAAGTTTTGCTAATTTAGGTGAAAGCTATGTCAAATGCTATTGCTAACGGCTAAGCAAATCCCTGATCCATTAATGATTAATTCGATGATAGATTTTGCTAAAATGGGAATACAAATCCAACTTACTGCACAGAGACACGGCCAAGGCAAAACCAAGAACCACGGCCAAAAACCAAACTGTCTTCATCTTTTCTTTGATTCTTTACTTTTGGATTAACCCTGTAGAAACGAAAACAACTTGATTAACAGAAATAAAGGGTATATAGGAAGATTGATAAAAAAAAGCACAAGATATTTGATTTTTTTAGAATTTGAACCCTTACCAACCTTAGGACAAGATGTTCAAGACGAAATTTCAAATTACTGCATTCAGCCAATTCAGCGAAAGCTTAACCAAGTGCTGTGCTTTCAGTTGCACAATCTGTGTTTAAGAACCAATCGGATCGCTTGATTTTGAAAACAAGTCACCCACGCGATCAAGCCTTTTGTTAAAATTCTTCCGCCTATCAAAAAGGCTCTTTTGACCGAGCAGAAGAGGTATTGACTGATGAAAAGAAATTGTTTTAGAGCCTACAGATCTTTCGATTCTGAAACTGTTAGCCTTTCTAACAATTCTTCCGCCTTTCAAAAAGCTCTTTTAACCAAGCGGAAAAAATATTGATAAACTGATAAAAAAGCAATATTTTTAATTTGAGAGCCTGTTTTTGTAAATAATTCTAATATTTGGTGCACATGGGAGAATTTTGCTTAAGCAAAGTGTCATTCGTGGCATTTTGTTTAAGCAAATTTCTCCCGTGTGAGGTGGTAAACCTGTCAGAAATTTTCCTGTTCAAATCGAAAATGAAATGTTTGATATTTTTTGGTATTCGTGCCATTTTGCTTATCGTGTGCGGGGTGGAAAGCACTTGCTTACGAGTGATTATGTTAAGTGAAAAGCGAAAATGCGCATGCGCTTTTTCCTTGTTTTCAATAACTTTGAAAAACAATTCAAATTGAATAACATAAAAATAAAACAAATAATTCATTGTCTGTTGTTGTGAAAAACAACTTCGAAAATCCTGCTAAAACATAACAGTTCACTTTATAGGCTATATCTTTAGGCTTTAATAAGCAGCCAATTGGATAAACGAAACAAATACCTCAAAATCGACCCTTTTTCGGCCAGAAAGGCACAGCAATGCATTTGATAATGTTAAGAAAGTGCTGACAAAGTCCTTAATTTCTTCAGTTTTATGATGTAACCAAAGAGATAACCTTGCAAGTTGACGCAAGTTATGGAGGTCCGGGAGCAACTATCTTACAAGATACAGGCCTAGTGGCATATGCAAGTAAGGCCATGACTGTAAGCCAGAAAATATTTGGCACAAATTGAAAAGGAGATGCTTGCAATAGTTTTTGGGTGCAGCTGATTTCATCAATATGTGCATGGCAAGAAGATTAGAGTTAAGACAGTATACAAGCCTCTTCAGGTGATACTGAAAAAGCCTATATAACAAACTCCTATGCGGCTGCAACAAATGATGTTGCAGCTACAAGCATATGATATTGAGATAATTTATAACAAAGGAAGAGAGATGTATGTTGCTGATGCTTTACGTAGAGCTTATTCAGAGGAAATTGTTGAAGAGCAATTTGACAGAGATATAGAGCAAGGAAAATGGATACACTTGATGTCAAATAAAGAATATATTACCGACAGAAGATTGCAAGAAATATCGCAGGAAAACAACACTTTGAATTATTCTGCCATCATATGCAAAACGCAATATGCCACTGGCTGGCCCAAACTCTAATATCAACAACAACAACAAATACATAATAAATACAAATACACAACACATTGTCAAGAGAAAAAAGAACATCCAACTCGATCATCCTTTCTCTGCCAAAAAGGGAAGGTTATACTATTGGTTCCCCAAGCGTTTTTGTCTGACCCGTTGTTGGACAATTTTTATGTGGGATTTCGTGAATTAAGAATTTCATAAATGCGTGAATCTAAACCCCTCCCCTGTTTCGCGATTGTACGGGTTGTAATTTTGTGATTTACAGTATAGCCGACCCTTTGTGGATTCTTGGGAATGGGAGGAACTGAAGCTTCTTTGAAAGTGGGAGGAACAAAAAACATAAGGAAAATTCACGTTCTTAAAAAAAGCGCTTCTCTAATATAAAAGGGCGTTTCCAAGCGATATAAAGGGTGTGGTCTAAAGAGGTTTCCCAAGAGTCATGATTTGAACCTATCGGCATTTCTCCAGCATCCACCGTATGCGATTCACAAAATGTGGATCAGATAAACTGCTTACATTTCACTAACTCATTATCCGTTGCCGCAGTGTATGTAGATGAAATAATTGTTTTATTTTAATCTAAGATCTCAAAAAACTGAATAAATAAAACTAAAGGTCTAAGTAAAAGCTTAGTATACCCAATATAAGTATGGCTAGCAGGTCCTGCGTCAAAATCGACAGATCCCAACTTCAAACTGAAAAGAGATAAAGTAAAAAGCAGAGCCGTAGATCAAATCATCTATCAGTTAATGGCTTGAAGATATTGCTACTGCAACTTACATTGCTTACAAAGTGGAAGCTGTATCAAAATATTGTGCAAATCCAACCACAGCCAATTTGACAGCAGCGAAAAGAAATTTCGTTATCTATTTGAGCATTAGGTAACGTCCTCATATCAGTTATCTTTCGCGAGGTTCGTTTTGTTCAAGAACTTTCAGGTCCTAGTTTAACACGTGTGATGGACCCATGGCCAGTCCCCCCCCCCCCACACCGGCGTCCGTAGTCATTTTTGTTCGTAGTCATTTTTGCTAATTCAATTAGCTAGACTTAAACTTGGTTTAGAATTTCTGTAAATTTACCAAGTAACGTCGCAAATGAAGCTAATCACTTGTTGCCTTTCAGGCAAAACCAACACGGTTTTATCCTGTCTCATTATCGTGAAAATTTTGCATACTGAGGTCTCACCTCAAGTTCATGCACGAAATCAGGATTATAAACATTTGCCAACTTTCTATAAGGCTCAGTACTGACTTCCAACGGGCAACACGGGTAATGTCCATTTAGACTGATTAGTCCTATTCAATATAAGTCTTGGCTATATTGCGCATTAGAACACACACTCTTCAAGAAGCTTTTCACACTTTTACAAAGACAATATTCGCCATAAGGGCTGAGAATTTCTATAGAAACAGAAATAATTATATTTAGGGATCTCCCCTCCCCCAACTCAATGTTGTTTTTTGATATTTCTTAAATTCCGTCTTTTTCCGTTACAGTACTTCATAAAGAAACAACATTGAAATGGGGGGAAGGAGGATTTTCAAAGATTAGGCTGTTTTTTCTTAAGCGAGTGACAAAATGTAGGAGACTCACTTTTTTCGCAACACCTTATGGCAAAGATTGTAGGAATAGATTCATCAATTCAATGAATGCTTCCTTGGCTGCCGAAATAGCAGACAAATTAAGTCACGTCTTCGTCTTTCTTTAAAGACTATTCTAATCATAGTCATAAGAAAAAGAAAATAGTCATAAGATATAATCGTAGTCATAGGAAAATCTTTTTCCTATGACTATGTTCCCATAAAGATAAAATAAAATATGCACCTACAGTACATCACGAAGTCTAAACTTATCGTATGATGCCTCTTATGTTATCAAACTTTAAGATGTGAAACACTACAGTCATTACATATACCAATTATGTAACAAGAAAAAACTCAGATCCCTAACTTACCTGTTATATAACACAGCACAGATGTTTTGGAGCACACAAAATCGTGTAAAAAATATAACTTATGCAAGGGAAGATGGTTATAAATGCTGGATACCAGAAAATGAAATTTGAAAAGGAAAAATCAGAAGCAACGAAAGAGCACAGGTCATCACGCAAGCTTCAAGACTTGTCTTGATTGACAGAATTTTGGAAATTTGAAAAAAGATGAAGGTAGATGTTTGGATACATATTGCAATCGTCATGTTCTGTTACTGTGTTACATTATCAAAACAAAACTCCACTTCTGACATATTCAAGGCAGTAATAAGAGTAAAGGAGAGATTATTTGAGGCAAGAATCAATATTCACCCTTTAGAAAGACAATGTGACTTGGTAACTGGATGTAGCCCAACTGAATGCTGTGTTATGGTGCAAGGTAGACGAAGCAGTGGTATTTGTATGAAAAGACCATCACTTGGAGAAAGATGTGGCTTGTCAGCGTCATTTCTAAGCTGCCCATGTATACAAGGTACAACATGTTCTGCACAAAGAATGGATAGGTCCTCATTCAGAAGAAAACATTGGTTTAGATGTAAATATGTAAAATTTGAGCAAGAAGAAATTGCCGAGAACTGACTATTGGTATAACATGATATAATATAACAATGAAATGTAATAATTGCAATGTGGGAAGTTAATGATCAAATGGATAAATGATGTCATGAAATCAGGAATGATGTATATTTTCTGTCTGTTCCCGTTCTTTTCCGTTTCTAGAAGTTTTTCATATGCCATCTGTAAACACCCTTCCCGAATTCTTAAAAAAAACACATTGCAAATCCCATACAGTGCCTGATTGCCGCCCCCGTTAATTAGTCCTCCCCGCTCTGATTATGCCCTCCGCTTATTAGATGGAATTTATTAATGTCAATATTACTTGTCCTTCTATGACTTCTTTGGTATGAATTCACCTATACACTCTATTATACACTCTATTTAGAACTGTGAATTGCCCAAATGTTTATAAGTACTAGGTATAGTTCACTGCCTTTCAGCAGTTTCTTAACAAAATTAGTAACAAAAATGCCGATCCCCGTTTATTTTGACCCAAAAACCAATTAGACCCTGAAAGCTTCTTCAATCAGCTGACTATTCCATAAGGCACCTAAAAGTATTTCTTTAAACCAGCAGCTGATGTGCTCCCGACAGTGTGTCGTATTTGCCAACTTCTTCTGAGGAGGAAAATGACAATTGGCAGTACATAAAATAGAGTTATTCGTAGCAAAAGAGTTTTTACTGATTATTACTATAGTTTTTTCTTTTGTCGTTTCGCCTTGTTCCGTAGTTAATAAAGAACTTTTTCCAAAAAAAAAGCTTCTTGCAAAGGAATTTAGGTCAATAGGAATTGAAGATTTTGTCGCACATAGTGGATTACTCCAACAGTGTTAAGGAAAAAGGCCAGTTACAGTCAAGTACTAGCCCCAATGATACTTCTCTCTGTTCCTATTCAGATCCCATCTCCGGATCATTTTCATGTTACCAATATTGATATTGATAAGATATTTGCGTGGCAAAATGTTGAGCATCGACTAAAATGTGGTATGCGAAAAAAGAAAACAGAAAAAACAATTAGTACTCTTCTTTTCTATACACTATGTCTTCACACATGTAGAAAGAATGCAGCGGAGTTTAATTATTTATTTATTTTAGCAAAAGTGCTTAATTCTACACATAGATGCATATAAAAGCAATAAACTGCATGACTTATGAAACCAGTGCAACAAAATCTTAAAAAGAGGGAAAGTGTCAGTGTGAAGGAAGATGTTTACTAAATTCCTACCACAAGTTTACAAAAATCGATGCCGTGTTCTCACGACTGTGTGCGAAACTTGTAAGCAATTGACATGGTAAAAAGAAATAAGACATATATACCAACAACAAAACAACCTACACGTTTTGTTTCATAGTCATAAGAATAACCTTAATCAGAAACACGAGAAAGAGGCTTCTGTCAAATTTTTCAACTATCTCAGAAACTCGTGTAAATACTTACTCAACCAAATTCAGACATGTTTTCTCAGTTGAGTAACGAGTGCCAAAATTGTTTAGAAATCAGTATAAGAATACACGTATTTTTTTTATAAGAAACCCTTTATAAGAAACCCACGCTCTCGAATGGCCAAAAATTTAAGAAACTCCAGTACTGGAATTTTTTTTACGTAGGAAATTTTTCACCACAGACAGCAAAAATGTTCTTTTGATTCCCATGTTTCGTCTGCAATAGCGTATTTCTGTGACAAGTAGACAAACAAGAAACCCATATGCATTCGATAAAAGGGTTTGGAACATCATTCAGATAGAATAACTATGTTGCCAATATGGACGTTCAAGAAACTATTAAGAAACTTTTAATGCTCAAAATTTGAAAATATTGAGCAACTTTCAGTACTAGGTCAATTTTTTAGTTTCTTATAAAAATTACGTGTAAGGAACAAACATGCTAGCTTTGAAGCAAAGTGCTCTAATAAAAAGCGTTTATTTAGAACGTCATTGATAACCAGCAAAAGAGAGGGAAGCAAGTACTATGAAATTTTTGGACAGCAGAATGTATGAAGGTCTTCCAGAAAGATGGTGGCCATTTCTGTCTGTCCTTTATATTCGGAAGGAGTTTGGAAGGGGATTATGGGAATGATTTCCTTAGGGAATTCAACGAATTCATCTTGTTTGTACTCAGCTGCCCTGCAGCGTAATTAATGGACAGTCGCCATCTTTTGTGAAGGCATCTAGTGCTTTGCTAAAATATTCATTCTCATCGTAAATCTGACGTGACAGTAAAAAAGATAAGAATCACATTGAAAAAAAACATTGAAGAAAAGTGTTCGTGTGACTTGGGTATTAAGATGCACGTTGTCATCACCATACAGGTACCGTACATCAAAATTTTAGACGACATAATATTCTAGCGGTAGAGGTTGATTTCATTTTAAAAAATCCAAAAAATTGTTAATTCTCGTCGTTCTTTGACGTAAGTTATTTCTGTGTAGACAGAAATCAGAAGGAAAAAAGAATAACAATGATGCAGTTCTCTTTTTCTTCTGATTGACAACTAACAGAATGCTGTGTGTCAATACCATCATGTTTTAAGTAGACTTAGCGCATTGGCTGTGATCGTATATATTTAACAGATTGGACGATCATCTCGTGGAGATCATTGTGGATTGCCAACGTCATCGAATAAGCTCATACACATATGGTACAACCTTATGGAAGTTAATAAAATACGAACAATTTCATGTGAATCAGAGAAGAACCATATTTTATTATAAGAATTTTTTAAGGAAATTGCTTCAGGTCCAGCCTTGTTTCGTTACTAAAATTGAAACTCAATTCCACCAACATGCTCCGTTGTTCATCATTCCATTCCAAGATGCTCAATTCCATACTTTATAGATGCACATGCACAGCAGATTACCCCTTCCGCTTTGTATCCTCATTGTATGTCATTGTCTTCACAAAGAGTTTCTTTATTTTATTTCCCTGCTTTATTTCTAACCAATGTCCAAGGATCAGATTGTATTTGTTAGTTGATTATACAGAAGAATGTCCTTGTAATACAATAAACCACAGTAGTAAAGAGAAAGAGAACTGGCCTAGCAGGGCTCAGTCATATCAGAACCCAGAGAGAGTTGATCTGTTCTACAGTATTTTGTGGCCTTGCTTTTGACCGTCTTTGTAGCTGCAGAATCTAAAATGTCGTTTGAAAGGTTTCATAACGAGCATGATGATGGTACGCAAGTTGAAATCAAAGAAAGCAAAGTCAGACTCTGTTGTAAATTTTATAAGAGAAAAATTATCATAGTTTCAATTATTGCTGCTCTTTTGATAATCACTGGTTCTGTATTGATATGGTATTTCACAAATCTCGATCAAATATCCCAATTTGAAGGTAGGTTTTTGTTATAATTTTAAGTTGAAGTTGTTGTTTTGTGTGCTGGGTTTACCTTTTAGAGAAATTGGTATTAAAATTAACAAAATGCTTGGGCATCGTGAGCGAGCTGGTCCGTACCTAAATACTAGCAAGGTCCACGCTACTTGGAAACTATGAGAAGACAAACGGTATAAGACTTGAAATTGGAAAAACATGCCTTTGAAGGCAATTTGAAATTTGAATCCGACATTTGATCTGCTTATGGAAATAGATTGCACGTGGTTTTTGCTTCAAAAATTTTGCAATGCAAGCAAATTTTTGGCTATCTGTAAAAGGGCGAGCGAGGAATCAGGAACGGAGAATCGGGGAACGGGGGAATCTTGGAATGAGACGTCGTATACCACCTTTTCCCCATCTGCAACGAGGGAATGACAAAAATTGTGTTTGCATTCCCTGATTCCTCGGGGAATCTGCAAAAGGAGAATCTGTAAAAGGAGAATCTGTAAAACGGGGGATGTTAGGAGATTTCGAAGTTATTGATTTGATTGTAATGTGGAAAATACACCAACTCCCCGTTTGATTCTTCGTTTCCTCTTTTACAGATAGCCTTAATTTCGGCAACTGAACTGTTTTTGCTAAGATTTTAAAAGCCTTATGACTCTAATGATATCGTCCGAATTATTAGAGTAAGATCATCAAACAAACATTAATAAAACCAAGAAACCAAAAATAAACCTATCATTTTTCAAACCTAGTAGCACTTTCAACATTCATTGTATGATATACCCGCTTTTGTTAGAAACTCGAGGCTGTAAGTTCCAAAAAATTTGAGGAACGTAAGGAACTATCGAGTCTCGGATGAAAAAGTAACATTAATTTTCATCAAGAAACAAGACGGTTAACGAAGCAGCCTCAACAAAGACGAAGCAGCCTCAACAAAGACCAAAGGTTCTTTATACTGTAACGAATACGTGAATCTGTTAAGTAATTAAGTGATCAAGAACAGATTTAAGGAGCATTCGAGGCTAAAAATGCTAAAATTGAAAATATACTGCCTGGACTAAAATTAGTGGATCTTTAGTATATATCTGTCGTAATCTACGTTCAGGTTATTGGTGCAAAAATGGAGAAAATATTTGAGCAGGAAAAAATAGCATCAAATATCTAAATATCTAACATCAAATAACAACAACTATTGATGTTTTGCAGAAATGGAACGGGACATGGACAAGAAAGTTGACCCGTGCAATGACTTTTACGAATATTCTTGCGGCAATTACATCAAGAAAAATCTGGCATACACAGATCCAAACGCTAATATCAACAAAAATAAATTTCTACAACTTCAAGGGAAGAACGTAGAAGACGCTAAAGAAGCACTTGAAGCAATGGCAAAAACATCAGATCCAGTGTTTAAGATGGCCTACAGCTATTACGATACATGTATGAAAGGGGCAAGAAACATGGATCTATATTGGGCGGCTGCAGCTGATATCGGTGGCTCAGAAATTACAAACAAATCTTTCAACTTAAGTTTGTGGAACTCTGATGATGCACTATACAAAATGAAGAAATTGTACAATGCTAACCCGCTCTTCAACGTCGAAGTTGGTACTGACTTATTGAATTCTTCAAGGAATATTATCATGGTAAGTTAAACTATGATAGATTCATGCGGCAGCAGAAGATCCTAAACTTTGGTTGAAAACTTTGTTTGGTTATCATGATGTAGCAGGATAAAAATATACAGCATATTCAACACGAAATTTTTCTTTTTAACGAAAATCAAGCTCTGCTATAAAAATTCGTTGAGTGCCACGGGTGGCATTAAGGCGCCAGCTCCAAAAAGTAGGGGGATTTTGTTCATGGGCGTACATTGCGTGCCGAAGGCACGCACGCAATGGCCGAAGGCCGTTGCCTAAAACAGCAGGGGGTCTTGGGGCGCTGTAAGCCCCCAGCGGGTCCAGGGCAGCGCCCTGGTAGGGGCCCAGGGGCGAAGCCCCGGAAGCTCAGGATTTTGTTGTTTCTGAGGTCTCAAAATGGCTTAGGATCCTTTGATTTCTCTTTCTGCATACATTATTGGAACAACACAAAAATCTTTACAGAAAAATAGGAAATGGGTATAGTTCAAAGAGTCAATCTCAGCGAAAATGTTTGAACCAACACCCGTTGATAGCAGCGTTGAACGTCGGAAAACGTCGGAGAATTGCCTTCCAAGATGGGAATTCATGGGAGACGCCCTAATGTTCTTTGAGTTTTAAGCTGATATATGATTTCAAATATGGAAAGTTTTACATGCCCAATAGAATCGTGACCTGACTTGTAGACTTTAATTTCAACTTGTTTATTGGGAACTGTCAAGTAGCATTAATCTAAACCGAGAATTTAAAACTTCAACTAAAACACAAAATGAAGTTTAAAGTATAATTCAATAAAGTTTTTAGAGTTTCTTCGTTAGAGTTCGAAGACGCAAATACATAACTTGATTATCAGGCCAGTTTCCTAGGCTTGATAGCGAATTGCTTTCGAATGCTGGATAAATCTATTTCTTTCGAAATATCCCTCTCGCTGCTTATCAGGACAAGATTTTCCAGACGATCTTCTGTCATTGTAGCCCGAAGATAAGTGTTAATTAGCTTCACTTTGCTATGACATCGCTCACAAGACGTTATAGAAACTGGGATGCACGAGGCAATTTCTAACAGCAGATTCGCGAAGTATTGCGATTCTCTCAATAGCATGTATTCTTGACAGGTCGGTTGTGCAGGAATACCATAACGGATTGCAAATTTGCCAACTTTTCCCTGGTTACCAGCATTCCAGTGAAGTGGATTGAACGCTGATAATTGCATCATCACCTCACATGACTCGACAGAAAACCTCTTCCCAAGCTCGTTGAGCATCAAATCTAAGAAGGGGTAGTAGAAGGCATGACGAAAATTATCTGCTGCTGTCACCGACTGACTGGACTCTGAAGGAGTTGCAATGCTGTGGCTGAATGTCGCGTCAAGCAAAGTCTGACCATCTCCTAGGCGTTCTGGTAGTCTGCGGCGTCGTTTACTTGCTTCGTTGAAGGTATTATTGACGTTACACTTAGAAGCATGAAGTTTGGCTTTGCAGATCAATTCATCAAAATGCTTCTCGTCTCGAAGAAAAGTGATTCGTCGTATCAAGGTCTGAACAGCGTCGACTGCCGTTACCATATCCATGTCGGCCCTTTGGAGATATTCTGATGCATACTTAGAAATCTCAAAGACTTCTTTTAGAGTGATCAATTTGAGCACGAATTCAAAAGAATTCAGTTGTGTTAAGAGACCAGCACACGCAGCTTCTTTCGGCTCTAACTCTCTTAATGCTGCAATCAAAGCCTGCAATGTATTTGCAGTGGCTGATAGATTGTCGACCCGTGCAGTCCAACGGGTGTCTGATACAGATCGGAGGGCCCTGCGTCCTTCATTTATGGAAAATTCTTTCAGCCATTTTCAAAGACTGCTGTGCGTTGTGGGAACCTTCCATGACTCTATAAATAGAGCCAATTGTGTCGAACACATCTTTGACCAGTGGTAGCGTTTCAGCTGTCTTCCCAAGGACTAAATTTAGACAGTGGGCAAAACAATGGAAGTACAACGAAAGGGTAGCCCCAGACTCGCTGAGATGTTGTTGGACCCCATTGTCCTTGCCGGACATATTACTTGCACCGTCAAAGCCCTTTCCGATCATGTTTTGCAATGGAATCTGCATTACACCCAACTTTTCAGTGATGACGTCAGCCAATGATTTTCCTTTTAAGCTCAATACATTTTTCAGCCCAACAACCCTCTCTTGAATAACATTCTGATAAACATAACGTATGACAATAGACATGTAAGACTTTTTATGACTGGTGACTTCATCGCATTCCACTGAATAATACTTGCTTTCTAATATCTGTTTTTTAATTGTCTCTATGACATTTTGAGAAAGAAGATCTATCATTTCATTCTGTATATCATGCGAAAGCCAAGAAACATTTTCGGGATGACTGTCTAGCCATTTTTTTTAAGGGGGCGTGATATTTTGCTAAAAACGTTATCTCTTCTAGGAATTTTCCTTGATTTTCAGATGTTGGTTTCTCATCATGACCCCTAAAAGCATCGTTCTGAAGACTGATATGGCGGATAACATCAATGATAACTTCCACCACCTTCTGATTTTCCCTTTTCTCAGCCTCTAGCTTTGAAATCCTTGCTGCTTCGGCATTTGAAAGCTGGACATTGATTGGTATGCTGGTCTTTCTTAAAATCGCTTTCTCTCTGCTCAGCTGATGTGCTCTCGATTTCAAATGTTTCTCCAAGCGGCCTGTTGCTCCAGTTGCCTTTTTCCAGTTACGGAAACCATCTTCTGTGAAGATTTTCTCAGAACAACCAACTGAAACAAACATTTTTTAGCATTTTTTATTTCAGAATTTTAAGGAAATTTACGTCGATGTCATTTTTAAAAACTCGTATACTTTCATTATTATTTACGCTCGCTTTTGCCATACAGTAACTCTGTTTTCATCTATCTCACTTTTAAGATGCTCTATCGTGAGCACTCTCTTATAGTTGTTCCTTGTTTCCAATCATCAAATTAATGAATAGATGGGCTACGACTAGGCAAAATAAAATAAGAATACGAAAGTCCTTCATAATTGCGGCCGTTTTTCAAGAATTGATTTTGAAAACTTTCTTAGGACTGAAAAATTCAGGACTTTCTTGAATATTTGACAAGTTACGTGCTACATTCTTGCCACTATCTTATGTGAAGCTTCAAATGTGGTATGAAATACACATTTTCATACAAAGGTTATTCGGGTAGCAATTTTTCCTCGTGGGCGGCAACAGTTTTTAATATTTTTCACAGGTCTAAAGAAAAGATGTCTCTCTAGGGGTTTTTTAATGTAGGACTGCGCCCGACTTCGCCCGTAAACGATGGGGACAACGTTTTGTATACTAAAATATGCCAGCTAGCCTAAAAATAACTGTGGAATAACCAATAACCATAAATAATACGTAAAAACACTTACCCTGCGACCCAAAGATGCGACAGTAAAAGCAAAAGATTGCATCTTTGTCAATTGAATACTCTAACCAGTCATACTGCTCATACCATCTCTTCTGAAATCGAAAGTCTTTCCCAGAAATAACTGATTTTGGGAAATCGATAACCGGTTTAATTCGTCCCATTGCAAGGACATTGTCGATGTTCAGAACGTTTTCAGAAGACGGATCACGTACAGAAGCACACGCCATTTCGATGTAGTTCAGATTAATGAGTGAAAGTCGAGATATGCAACATTTTTTCTCGCAGAGAGCCGGAAGATAATTATTATTCTTTTTACGAGGATAAAAATGTCGATGAAGTCTATTTCCTCGATATACGGAAACAACTATTGATATTCTCTTGCAAAGGATTAAATTATTATAATCTGACCCATTCATGTTTTCCTGTTGTAAGATACATAAATCTTAAGGATGTAATTTAACAAAAAATTTTGTGTTTTACATTGAAATAATCTTGCGACACAATTCACAGAACGTAGGCCTACCCCCCCCCCCAATTTTCTCACCGGATTTGCATGAATCTCAGAGACCATCTTTCTGAAAAAGTGGGGGGGACTAGTCCCCATTCCCCCTGGCGCCGCCACTGGTCTGTGAACAAAAATATCAAAAGGCATTAAAGAGCGCTTTCAACCAAGAGCAAAAGCAAGAACATTATTTGCACAACAAAACTTTAATGTTGGTGTTAGATGTTGGAAGCGTGTGACAACCCAGTGAGCTAACAAAGCTTAACAGCGTCAAACATTTTGGAGGTTTTTGGGGGAAAAATTGGGAGCGTTTGGTCGTCGTCTTAGTGTGCTATACCTGAGAAGGTAGATTCATGGCTTGAATATATAATTCTCTTTTTTCATACTCTGACGAAGCATTGCTTGGCGAGGCAAAATATTAGTTATTAAGAAGCATAGTTGTCTTTTGTTTTGCATCGTGGTAATTCTGCATCAAGGTTAATAATCATGGCATGCCCGATATCCCTGAGAACACTGCTGCAGAATCCTGTTGCCAAACCTGCAACTGAAAGAAGACTAATTTGGTGTATTTTGCAGAAAATCTATTGGAATTCGGTTATCTTTCTGTCAAGTATTCAAGCAAAGAATTTAGAAATCAGTATAAGAATACAAGTATTTCTTTTATAAGAAAACCTTTATAAGAAACCCAGACTCTCGAATGGCCAAAAATTTAAGAAACTCCAGTACTGGATTTTTTTTTACGTTGGAAACATCTCGCAACAGACAGCAAAATATTCTTTAATTCCCATGTTTCGTCTGCAATAGCGTACTTCTGTGACAAGTAGACAAACAGGAAACCCATATGCATTTAAATACGATCAATAAAAGTGCTTGGAACATCATTCGGATAGAAAAACTATGTTGCCAATATGGACATTCAGTACTAGGGCAATATTTTAGTTTCTTATAAGAAAAATACGTGTAAGAAACAAACATGCTAGGTTTGAAGCAAAGTGCTCTAATAAAAAGCGCTTATTTAGAACGTCATTGATAACCAGCAAGGGAGAGCAAAGCAAGTACCATGAAATTTTTGGACAACAGAATGTATGAAGGTCTTCCAGAAAGATGGTGGCCAATTCTGTCTGTCCTTTATATTCGGAAGGAGTTTGGAAGGGGATTATGGGAATGATTTACTTAGGGAATTCAACGGATTCATCTTGTTTGTACTCAGCTGCCCTGCAGCGTAATTAATGGACAGTCGCCATCTTTTGTGAAGGCATCTAGTGCTTTGCTCAAATATTCGTTCTCATCGTAAATCTGACGTGACAGTAGAAAGATAAGAATCACATTGAAAAAAAACATTTAAGAAAAGTGTTCGTGTGACTTGGGTATTAAGATGCACGTTGTCATCACCATACAGATACCGTACATTAAAATTTTAGACGACATAATATTCTAGCGGTAGAGGTTAATTTTCTCTTTAAAATTCGAACAAAATGTTAATTCTCGTCGTTTTTTTACGTAAGTTATTTCTGTGTAGACAGAAGTCAGAAGGAAAAAAGAATAACAATGATGCAGTTCTCTTTTTCTTCTGTTTGACAACTAACAGAATGCTGTGTGTCAATACCGTCATGTTTTAAGTAGACTTAGCGCATTGGCCGTGATTGTATATATTTAACAGATTGGACGATCATCTCGACGAGATAATTGCGGATTGCCAACGTCATCGAATAAGCACACACACACATAATACCAACTTATGGAAGTTAATAAAGTGCGAAAAATTTCATGTGAATCATGTGATAAAAAAAAAACAGAGAAGAGCCAGATTTTATTATAATAATTTTTTAAGGAAATTGCTTCAGGTCCAGCCTTGTTCCGTTACTAAAATTTAAACTCAATTCCACCAGCATGCTCCGTTGTTCATCATTCCATTCCAAGATGCTCAATTCCATACTTTATAGATGCACATGCACAGCAGATTACCCCTTCCGCTTTGTATCCTCATTGTATTTCATTGTCTTTACAAAGAGTTTCTTTATTTTATTTCCCTGCTTTATTTCTAACCAATGTCTTAGTCTTAGGGTCAGATTGTATTTGTTAGTTGATAATACAGAAGAATTTACTTGTAATACGATAAACAAAAACCGGAGCAGTAAAGAGAAAGAGAACTGGCCTAGGGCTATTAGTAATCACCGGCCCCGGCCCTGCAGCCCCGGCCTCGGCTCCGTCCCCGGCCCTGGCCCCGGCCCTGATTTTTCAACATGTAATTTTTTATTAGTAATTACCGGCCTCGGCCTTGCAGCCCCGGCAGCGGCCCTGATTTTATTTCTCCTGCTTTCCGGATGTTTTCCTGCCCGGTGTTTGTTATATTTTTGATTTACCTTTTCAAGAACTCAAAACTTGCAAAGACAAATAAAAGTGTATGCAAACATGTGACTGATGATGGAAGTGACAAAGAATATGAAGAGGATAGGAAGTGGGGTCAATTAGTGGGACCAATTCAACCAAACAATATCTCGTGGCTTCGTCACATAATACAAATGAGCGTCCTTATAGTACAAAGTTTAACGCAGTTTAACATTTTTACGCAGTTTAACAGTTTTCACTAACTTAACAAAAACCTAGCCTGTGCTCAGGCTACAAAAACCACGCTAACTTGCTAAAACGAATACACTCTTTTTTTTAATAAGCAACTGTTCAATAAGCAACCAGGGCTGAGATTGTGCTAAAATTTCTGGTGAAATAGCTTTCTTTATACTGTACATCCTTGCAAACTTGTCAATTGCATTGAGAAGCCAGAAAAGAGCCAAAATAAGAGGTTTTAGGGGGTACCAGGCATTCTGCGACGGCTGAAATCCTAGATATGTTAAGCAACTCTTGAGGGCTGGACCAACGTCAAAAAAGGTAGGGCCGGGGCCGGGGCCGTATATTACAAAAAATTACATGATGAAAAATCAGGGCCGGGGCCAGGGCCGGGGACGGAGCCGGGGCCGGGGCTGCAGGGCCGGGGCCGGTGATTACTAATAGCCTTTGCTAAGATTTTAAAAGCCTTATGACTCTAATGATATCGTCCGAATTATAAGAGTAAGATCATCAAACAAACATTAATAAAACCAAGAAACCAAATATAAACCTATCATTTTTCAAATCTAGTAGCACTCTCAACATTCATTGTAAAATATACACGCTTTTGTTAGAAACTCGAGGCTGTAAGGTCCAAAGAATTTGAGGAACGTAAGGAACTATCGATTCTCGGATGAAAAAGTAAGATGAACTTTCATCAAGAAACAAGACGGTTAACGAAGCAGCCTCAACAAAGACGAAGCAGCCTCAACAAACACCAAAGGTTCTTTATACTGTAACGAATACGTGAATCTGTTAAGTAATTAAGTGATCAAGAACAGATTTAAGGAGCATTCGAGGCTAAAAATGCTAAAATTGAAAATATACTGCCTGGACTAAAATTAGTGGATCTTTAGTATATATCTGTCGTAATCTACGTTCAGGTTATTGGTGCAAAAATGGAGAAAATATTTGAGCAGGAAAAAATAGCATCAAATATCTAAATATCTAACATCAAATAACAACAACTATTGATGTTTTGCAGAAATGGAACGGGACATGGACAAGAAAGTGGACCCGTGCAATGACTTTTACGAATATTCTTGCGGCAATTACATCAAGAAAAATCTGGCATACACAGATCCACACGCTAATATCAACAAAATAAATTTCTACAACTTCAAGGGAAGAACGTAGAAGACGCTAAAGAAGCACTTGAAGCAATGGCAAAACATCAGATCCAGTGTTTAAGATGGCCTACAGCTATTACGATACATGTATGAAAGGGCAAGAAACATGGATCTATATTGGCGGCTGCAGCTGATATCGGTGGCTCAGAAATTACAAACAAATCTTTCAACTTAAGTTTGTGGAACTCTGATGATGCACTATACAAAATGAAGAAATTGTACAATGCTAACCCGCTCTTCAACGTCGAAGTTGGTACTGACTTATTGAATTCTTCAAGGAATATTATCATGGTAAGTTAAACTATGATAGATTCATGCGGCAGCAGAAGATCCTAAACTTTGGTTGAAAACTTTGTTTGGTTATCATGATGTAGCAGGATAAAATATACAGCATATTCAACACGAAATTTTTCTTTTTAACGAAAATCAAGCTCTGCTATAAAAAATTCGTTGGAGTGCCACAGCTGTTCTGATTAGTTGTTACGACCCGGTTAATAATCAGACGGTAGCTACAGCATTAAGGCCTGGCCAAACGCTCCTGAAATTTCGTTCAACGATATCGAACACTAGTAGGAGTCATTTGTTCAAACCGTTTGGGCGCCCATACTGGGAATTGTTGGCTGTTGCTGGGACTTGTTGGCTGGAGTTTGATTTCGTTCAAAAATGTTGGATGTTTGGGATTAAGGACCATATTGTTTTAGGTATCAATGGCAGATGTTGGGTTACGTTTGGCCGAGCCAACGAAATCATTCCCACAAAAGACCAGAGTTGAGTTTAAACAGACAGATAAGTCCAAAAAATTAAATGACAAATACGTCCAATGAGCAGCACCAATCTATGACAAACAGTTATAAAATGACAATTAACCAACGCTCCACAGCAAGGTTACTTTAAATGTCATAAGCTAACGGCGGAGAACGCTAATTTTTCAAGTCAAGGAGGTAAAAATTATGACAAGATAATGTATCTGCTGGTCGCGAAACAGTTAATGTCTATATGACTATGTCTTTGACAAGATCTG
Organism: Chrysaora quinquecirrha; assembly: GCA_014526335.1. Taxonomy (NCBI): domain Eukaryota; kingdom Metazoa; phylum Cnidaria; class Scyphozoa; order Semaeostomeae; family Pelagiidae; genus Chrysaora; species Chrysaora quinquecirrha. The sequence goes on from JACTAT010000120.1 coordinate 525,288, forward strand.
TGAACAAAAATATCAAAAGGCATTAAAGAGCGCTTTCAACCCAGAGCAAAAGCAAGAAAATTATTTGCACAACAAAACTTTAATGTTGGTGTTAGATGTTGGAAGCGTGTGACAACCCAGTGAGCTAACAAAGCTTAACAGCGTCAAACATTTTGGAGGTTTTTGGGGGAAAAATTGGGAGCGTTTGGTCGTCGTCTTAGTGTGCTATACCTGAGAAGGTAGATTCATGGCTTGAATATATAATTCTCTTTTTTCATACTCTGACGAAGCATTGCTTGGCAAGGGAAAATATTAGTTATTAAGAAGCATAGTTGTCTTTTATTTTGCATCGTAGTGATTCTGCATCAAGGTTAATAATCATGGCATGCCCGATATCCCTGAGAACACTGCTGCAGAATCCTGTTACTGAACCTACAACTGAAGGAAGACTAACGAGGTGTATTTTGCAGGACATCTATTGGAAATCGGGTATCTTTCTGTCAAGGATTCAAACAAAAAAATTTCTTTGCTTGATACGGTTGTTGCTTTGATCAACCCCCCAAAAAATGTATTTCGTCTTCAATTGCCTCCGTATGCAATAAATGCATGTTATTTTCCAAAGCTCTAAGGAGGTTTAACGAAGGTTTAACGTTAACGTTTGTTTATGGCTGTTGATGGCAAGCAAGTAAAGAAGCAAAGCTATTGCAAAACGAGATTATCATCTCTGCATTGCTTGGTGTGTCAACTAACTGCAACAGCTACCTTACGTTTTACGTCCCTTAAAATATGTAATTTTTTTCTTCAGATAAAACCCCAGACAGTGGATTACTTGGAAAGCTTACACTGGAGGACTATTTGGTAATTTTTTAAGCCAACATTTAATAAGAGTGGTAATCTGTTTGTGTATTCTTCCACTATGGCAGGCAAATAGTTTATACTAGCCAACTAATAATAAGGGACAATATACTAGCAAGTTTCCTACATTCTTCTAGGGATTAAGCAAGTTAAACCATGTTCAGTGTACATGGTCATTTTTGGATATTTTCCTGACTCTTTTCACAAGTAAGGATCAACGGACCGACCAATTAAGGGGACATGTACAGTCATGCTCAAGCCAGGAAAAAGTGCATATTTTACAGGATTAAGCCAATTATCGCACCAGGATTCACTTGCTTATAACTGTACATGGTACGTTTTCGTCCAGGGCAAATTCCCGCTAAGTTGAGCACCTCGCGAGGTGCTCAACTTGCTCATTTTAATCCGTTTCTGTCATCAGAGATTAAAATGTTCGATGTTACACAGAAATCATGCAATTTGATTGTTGGCTTACGCAACTTTAAGTATGTTTATTCGGGTTTCAATTGCTAAAGGAAGACAAATCTTCCGTCTGTCTTTATATTTTTATTTTCTCAATGCAGCAGAATTTTTTGGGGGAGGATGGGACTTTATCAGACTGAATTTACCTATAAATTTCGCGAGGAAAACCAAGATATGCGTTTGGGGTTTAAAATGACAGAGCAATTGTTACTGTTCGATGTTTAACGTTTGGTAGTATTTATCAGGGGTTCACCAAATAGTCAGGTAGTTCGCAAGTACTTGAGAATTTATGAAAAAGCTTTTTCAACAAATAATCCTGCACCATAGAGTTTTGTTTTTTGATACAGGGAGGAAATACAAGGCTTGTGCTGATAAAGCAATGTCATCAGGCATCAAGATAATTAGGTGTTACTGCTTGAATGTTTTGAGCAAATTTCTGTACGCGGTACCTTCCAGCAGGTGCGCCCAGCTGAGAAAAGTTGAACAAAGTTTAACTGTACATGTCCCCTAAGTTAGAGAATCTCTTATTTTCTAAGTCTTTTGTTTTCTTAGTTATTCCTGTCATCGCAGATTGAAATGCTCCCTGACTCCGTAGACTTCTAAAAGAAATCCAATTATCAAAACTACCCATAAGGGTCCCAATAATAGGCGTTATTTTTTATGTGCAGAAACGTTAGGTCGGGAGATCTGGAATTCAAACTACGTTGCTCTGTGCCCTACCGTGTAAGATTTATTCAGGGGCGTGGTGGCCCACCGGGACTCGGGAAATTTCCCGGTAGGCCCCTCTAAATTCTTCTGGTGGGCCCCTTAATTCTAGTTTTTTTTTATTTTTGAAAATGTTTCTGATCTCCTTTAGCATTGAAGTGGGGTTCCAGCCCTGGCGTAGTTACCGTCTCTACTCCTCAAGCTTTCTAATTACTTTTTCAAGCTGTAGTGTACATGGGGCCTTCAATTTCTTCATCATTAGGTCTTAATGACTTCATAGTTTTGAGGTCTGAACTGCCAAAGAAAAGAAAGAGGAGGACAACTGTCATGCCCGGAGAGTCAGCTGATCAAACAACATTTCTTGATGCAGATAAAGAATATGAAATTAAGACATACAATGTTGTAATGGATAATGTGGTGGAGAGCATGAATGAACGCTTTATCAAGCATGAGGCATTATACAACGACTTTGCATGCTTTGAGCCGAAAAGGTTTGCTGATATGAGGAAGCATGGTCTCCCAGATGGATCATTAGACAAAATTAGCGATTCGTTAAAAGGAAAAGTTGACCGCAGTGCATTGAGAAATCAACTGGAGTCATTTGCTTATTCATTTGAAAATCTTGCAAAGACTCTTCCAGAAGAGTATGACGGAACAATAATGAGCGAAGAGCCGTTCGCAGACGAGGACGAAGAAGAAGTTCAAAGTGAAAACACTGTAATGATATTACAAGGCCTATGCAGACAAAAAGGAGTAACATGCCGAAAATGCATCCCTTGTGCATTTCAAGTGCTCTACAAGTACAACTTGAACAGCACATCGTATAATGATCTATATGTTGCGTATCAATAATTGCTGACTCTTGCAGTGACACAAGTGCAGTGCGAGAGAGTATTTTCAAAGTTGAAAACCAGATTGCGAGCAAGAATGACACAGGAAAACCTCGAAAGCTCGATGCTAATGAGTGTGAGACATGAATATATGAACCTTTTAACATCTGATGAAATTATAGACAAATTAGCTGCAACATCATGATAGTTGTTTTGCATGGTTTATTCATTTGAACGTCAAGGATTATTATTTTTTCTTATAAACTTGTTAACATTGATTGTGTTACTTAAAAAAAATTTATAGGCCTAGTGGGCCCCTAAAATCTGGATTTTCCCGGCCCGTCAAAATTCCCACCACGCCCCTGGATTTATTTCATGTCGCAGGTCATATGGGCTCTATATGTTAAAACTCTTTTTGTCTTTGACATTTAAATTAGAAACTTATATGGGAATAAGGATCAGCAGTAAACTTTACAGTGCCGTAGAGAAGCTAAGTCTTATCCAAAATCTTTTTCAGGGTTCATATCAGTTATCCAAAGCTATTGTGTCGAAACCACTTATGGGACGGGAACGACTGCGTACCGCCCCAACTCGTTTCGTTCCAAAAATCGTTACGCTCAGGGGTTGCGTAGAATTTTTGCAGTGTTTTATCTGTAAGAAGCAAAGCAAGCTGCATACCCTCCATTCTGTCATTATAGCTAGTTGAGTCATTCATCTTTTCAGGTGTTTTCATATATGTCCTTTTGCCATGCTCCTCGTTAATATTCTTGAATAACGTACTGTCGCCAGTTTTGCTAGTAATTTTGACATACTGTTGTTCTTTCCTCAAAACATTGCCATTGTAAGTCAAACATAAATTTTCCTTCCAGCAGGGAAAACTGCCAAAATACCCAGGGTATGTGCTGGAAGAAGACGCTGATGATTATAGAACAGTAAGAATTTCATTTTTAATCGATAATCTTGGACAAAAAAGTTAAACTGGGTTTCTGGAATGTGCTGTGGCGTCATGTCGTAATACCGCTAGCTCGTGGTGTCAGAAGGTCGGCGAGGCCGGGGTTCGAGCCTCAGCAACGGTAGCATTACAGCCAGGTTGAAGTCTCGCTAGTTCATCTACTTCTGAGGTCATACCGACTGGCGCCAAATACACCTTTTCACCTTAATCTTCACTATTCAAAATTTCTATCAGTAAAGACACGGTTACATGCCTATGACCAATACAGTTTATTCAAACAACAAGGGACGCTCGTACAACGATAACAAGTAGCACGTAGACTCTGGTCAAACAATCAAGCAATGTTTGTTATAAATTTGGAATCTGTTTATTAAGATTAAGTATACGTTATAACGTTGGAAAAATTTGACCAAGTCAAAAATGCGTTTACAAGCGTACTTAAGCAGAATGTTTTGCGCAATTTTTAGACAAAGTTTAAATTTTTTTGCTTGATGCAACAAAGGTGTTTGACGAGCATTGTTTTCAGACTTGGTCAAACACGTAAAAAAATTTGCTTGATAATCAAATTCCAAATGTTTAATAAATGTTCTTTGATTGACTTTAGACCCTTCTGTGTAACGCGAATCTTGAGTTATAAATTTCTTCAAATTGTACCAAACATATAGAAAGGCCAGGTGAACAAACAAAAAATCTCATAAGTAAAATACATTGTTGAAAAATGTCATATTGGCTGTTGTTTTGTTCCAGTGGTACTTAAATTGCACAGTTAGAGATACTTGACTCACGAACACAATGACAAAAACCTCCGTTGTGCGCGAATGTTTCTACTGTTGTACAATCTCTGCAGAAATAAGAAACTGCAGAGTTTAAGACAAAATACTGCGTACAGAATGACAGTGAAAATGAGTGTTTGAGGACAAGAGATACTTTGATAAAAAAATTCCACGTAGCTTTATTGCGCTAATTGACCTTGTAAACAAACAAATCAACGGTCTTCAACGCCAGTGTATATTCTCCCATGCTGCACCCGAATAAATCGATCATCGCCCATTCATTATCCATTCCTTGCCCAATACATTAACTATGCTCTCTGTATCAGTGCCGCGTCAAGTCAAGCCAAACCATGTAGTGGGACGGACATCTAATTCAGTATGCCTATCGACCTTCGAGTTATTAGCTAAACGACCAAGAGTAGGCGGTTTTTTGGTTTGGCAACGGTTTTACCCGATTCGCACGAGGAAGACCAACGTCCTCCTTAGGACAACGTCCTTACTGACAACGTTTACGGCACGAGGAGACGTGGACGGCCGGCTACCTGCTACCTTGACAACATCAGAGAAATGACCAGGTGACACATCATCTGATTCAATACACATTCACCCAACCTGAAAAAAACATATTTAAAAGAATTTAAGACGATTAAACGTTATCTTTAATGACAGCTAACAGCAAAAAAATTTCTTATAGCATCTAATTTGTAATAGCACCTGATAATCTCTGTCCTAGAAACGTGTTTGAAATGAATTAAGTTGGCCTTCAATTCGATCCTTATCGCGTGGCGCTTTTGCAGACTCAACGTGTTGTTACATATTAGAATAAGGTGTTCTTGTCCCTCGTGCTTGTTTGTGGATATTTTTATTTGTGGACTTGTTATTTGCTAAAAAATCTGATTTTCAGCAATGTAATCTTCAACTGCTCAATGCGTTATGCAAATTTTGATTATTTCTTAGTGGGCGTATAACTTCAGAACCAATATTCAAGAGGTATTCACTGCTGCAGCTGGTGCAAAAATTGGTCAATCGCATTTTTACGTCAAAGATATCTTAAATCAAGCGCTGGAAGTAGAGTCCGATATAATCAATGTAAGAATTTTAATACAAATTGGATGCATTATGATAGTATAGTAACTATGACATCGTATATAGCTAGGCTCAGACATACCGAACATTGCAGCGAACAACACCACATATTGCTGTTGGGTGAAAATTGTTGTGCGTGTCATCGACTTGTTCCATGATGAAAATTATGTTGTTGATGGAGTGAAAAAATCATCGACCAATCTTTGTAACCAATCTTTGGACATTACTTGTTGGAAGTGGGGACATTTTAAGGAGCTAGTATTTTTTCTGTGCCTTTCCAGCAAATTTTCCCTAAAATCACCGTGAAATTTCATGGCTTTTCATTGTGTGCTACTGCAATGATGGAATTTCTGTGCCTTTTTTGATGGTTAGATGAGATGTTTAATTTTTTACAACGTATCTCGGCTCGTTAAAACAATTCTATTTCATTAGTTAAATAAACTTTTTATATATTGAACATGGTGTGATCTATCCCTTAAATCTATACTTAATCATGTTGAACACTGTCATTTCCGTGAAATCAATTTGTTTTTAAGGACATTGAAATGACGCTGAAAGGGAAACAACCACACGAAATATACAAGAAAGTTACAGTCTCATATCTTAATAATATGACCAACAATGCGGTACGTATCAAGTCATTAAAGTGTTTCCATTCTCATTAAATGACCCACTGAATTCATCTTTTATCAGGACCTCTCGTTGTTCAGATAACTTGCCTTCTAGGCTTCTGGTAAGTATCATCGCACCTACATATCTATAAATGCTTTCAAGCCTAGAGATCCCGATTTCTTTTTGTGTCGGCGTTCCTTTCTAAAGGATTCCATGTGAAACGAATAGCAGTCGAATAATAAAAATTTTGATATAATAAAAGTCGAATAATAAAATATCTCCTTACACTGAAAAATAGACTCCCATGCTTAAGGTAAGTTCCTGAAAAACCTTCTTAGACATATTAGCTAAGTTTGGAAGAACTAATTAACATCACCTTACATGTTTGCCAGTGTTCCGGGTCTGTTTTTTTTCTATCTGTCTTGTATGTAGTATTTTTTTGTAAAAAATACTCGCTCAAAGGCTGAAAAATTGCCTGCCCTTGTTTCTCACCGTGACTGCAATTTCACATTGCATTGCGGGACATTCCCTCACTTAAATATCTGCCATCTACAAGCTAATTGGTGCGCGATTCCAGACCTCTGGCAAATGGTTTATGGACTTTCTCCATAGGATTTACAGTTAGATGCCGGGATTTTCGCAAGCACGAAAAGTGATCAGCGGTGAAATATCTTCACCTCCTTAAGAATTGGTTCATTTCTATTCAAAGAATGTTCATGTCTAATGGAGTAGGCAGGAAGGGCAGCCGGGACATGGGGTTAAAACGTGTGACAGAACAGTTCTCGCAATTTTTGCTGAATGCTTGGTCCAAATTTATTGAATTCGCTCTCCATCCCTCCAAAGTTACATATAAAACTACGCCATTGTTCGTGATTAGCCAGTGAATGCGAAACGATGTGAAACATAAGAGGACGCTATGTAATATCTAAAGTGCTGTAAAACAACAACACAAAACATTAACACAAAATAGTATTAATAATCCTTGATATTTGGTAGTCACTGCTAATCATTCATTTCTTCCCCAGATTGACTGGATCAAAATTTTACGTGGCATTACAAGTGGTAACAGTTCTGTTCCTGTTACAGATCAAACTGTTGTTGGCCTAATGGTTACTTCGTCATACCTTGAAAGAATAGGAGTGCTGATGGCGAAATCTTACACTTTTGGAAGGTGGATTATAATTCATTCTTTTTCCCTTTATAGTTATGTCTCCAAGTGAAATAGAAAACACGGATTTATGAAAGGCGGTGCATTGTTTAAGGATCGTTAAAGCACCGCAGATGAGCTCACCAGCAGCCCAACAACTTTCGGCTAATCGTGACAAGCTTTTGTTGTCGCTGAAAGACATTTATGAGAGGAGAACCCCCTTTCAAATCACTGACGAACCTTTATAAGAGGAGATGCCTCTTTGTCACGACAAACTTTTGTAAGAGCGAAAGAGAAAAATAACCAAGTGGAGCTATATATCATAAGTTGCCAGCTTGGGAAAATTAACCAACATAAAAATCTAGGCGGAACGTCTACAAAGCATGCAGTTTCTTGCTTTATCGTTATAAACCCAGAATGATGTTTTCTCTTCAAGTCAAGGAGCATTTTCCATGGCTTTGTACCGGTCAATTTTATGGTTTTTCGAAATGCTTTTGCCGTTTTTGCTTGTTGTCTCATAGCCTTCCCTGATTCTTTTTAAAGAAGCTCTGTTTTCTTCGAAAAGCTTTTTTTCAAAAAAATTGCTGATATACGTTTTAGAGATTTTCGGTTGTGAGCTCTTGACAATAACCTCCATTTTGGAAACTTCATTGCATCAAGATCATTTTCTTAATATGCTTTTTACTGAAATTTAATACTTTTATTGATTTCTTATCAGAGTTTTTTGATTAAAACAAATAACAAAAATTGATACAAGGTCCTTATATTTTAGGAGACGACTCCCGAATTTCTTTTCGTGGTTTTTATTGAAGAAACTGTCACCCGCCCTTCCAAATGATTATTTTGCTGCTTATTATTTCAACGCAAAAGGAAGTGTGGTTGGTAAATCCGGCAAAGAAAAATGGAGAGCCTGTATGTTGGACACCGAACTGAGAATGCCATTAACAATTGGAATGATGTTTACTAAAAAAGTAATCTCCAATCAAACAAGCAACGAGGTACTTAGCACTGCACTAAAATCCTTTAAGGATTATTGCTGGATTTCTGTAACTGTGTATGTACTTTGCAACTTAAAGTCCTTCTCGTTGCATTACAAAGTACAACTACATTTTGCTCTGTTAATGCCCTACAATCAGAAATTTTGCACAGTTAATTATTGTACCTCCTGAATGGGGATGTAGCATAGCAGCTGAAGACTGGTTATCTGTAATCCTATCGGGGGGATGTTTTCAAACCTCCTATACGATATACATTATACGTTACACGATAAAGTTATCAAACCCATTGACTTCTAGCCCAGATAAGTTCACGCAACATTGCCTTATTTGGTATGAATTAATGCAGAACGATCATTGTCTGTTCATATCAGTAAGCTACATCAGAATTGGCTGATTCTATTTGAGAAAATAGAAAGTTATTACTAGTCGCGAAATTTCCCATTTTTCACGAAATCTGATCGACGTTTGCACGTCATCATAGAAGTTGAATTTGTCAAATTTACTCACGTTACGTGTAATACCCTAATTAGAGGCTGTTCAAATTTCCATTGCCTTAGTAGTAGATTAAGTCAATCTCTTCTTTAGGGGCTGAAAATCAGTATCAAAAATAGCCGCTTAAACTTGTCCAAACAAAGACATTTGTACAACAGCCGTTTGAAGTGATGTAGCCTCTGCTTTCCACACGAGGGTGTAGAGAGGAACTATTTATCATTGCTTTAACTTTTAATTAAATGCGGAAGCAAAATATTATCTGAAAATTTTGTGTGTTGTCTTAATTTGACCTCTGCTGTATCTTTCATTTGGACAGATTACAAAACTTTTAGGCGAAGTGAAAACTGCCTTTTATAATGGTGTCGACTCTGTTCCTTGGCTGGATAGTAAAACTCGTATTGCTGTAAGAGAGAAGGTATTTTTATGTTTTTTTAGTACTTTCTTAATTTAGTCTCATTGATCAATCCAATTCAACCTGCCTCATTGATCGATCCAATTAAACTTTGCTCTTGCTGTTCCACGTTGAAACTTTTGAATATTGACCTCGTTCTTAGGGATCTACCTATGTTCTGGTACCACCTTTCTGTAAACCCCTTCCAAAAGGAGGGGTAACCACTTGCAACGACATTGGTTGACGTCTATTAATATTGATAAGCAACTGAAAAGGAATAATTGTAAAGTCAAGATTTTTCTAGACACTAATCAAAGTGATGCTGTTTTTGATGCTGAATTTTGATTAGTTCATAGAAAATTGCCTTCTCGCAGAATATTTTACAATGTAGTGGCTCCGCTTTACAGTAGAAATAAAGGAGCCAATTTTTGCAGTAGATGTTTAAATTTTGCTACTACTCATAGTATTGAGCTGAGCGACAAATTTATTCAGTCGCTTCATCTGCTGACAGCGCATATTTTTGGCTCATCAATGGCAGTCACAACGGTCACAGTTTTTTCCGCTGTGTGAAGGGTTTTGATAAATGTGAAAAAATGATAATCCGCTGAACCAATGATTTGCAGAGTTCCTTTGCTTTCACTGTCCCAGGAGCTTGCTGGTTTAAAAAAATATATTCATTTATGACACTTTTGTCATTTACTGTAATTTATCTTACACTGTTGTTAACTTTGTACTATAGGCCTATAAGATAAAGGTGTCTCGTAGGTAACTAAATGTTTCGCTCATATATCCCATATTGAGCATTTTTACACTGTATTTTATGTTGAAGTTGTGACTAACCATGGTCAACATTGTATGATACTGTGGTTCCAGATCTGGTAACAAAGTTTACGCGCACTTACTGATGCTCCGTTACTTCTAGTTTATTCATAATAGGTCGCTCCTTTCTCTCGAGTAAAATAACTTACAGCTTACTCATAGCTCTTTTCCTTTCATCCTCGCTGAAATTGAACTCTAACAAATGGCTATTGTCAGAAAAAGATTCAAAGAGATATCTTACAATAAGAAGTGAAAGTTAACTTTTATTGTTTCCCGTTTGTACGTTAGTAATCCTACCTTTAACCTAAAGTATTCTGAAACTTTTGTGTTCTTTTTTATTTCAGTTGAATTATCTTCTTTATATCATCGCAAATCCGAACATGGTCAACAGCAGCTCATTGCAAATGAGATACAAAGAGGTATTAAAGATAATATTCTTTAATTATACCCTAAATATGCTCTAGGCTGATAACAGTCCCCAATTTTCATGCCTACGGAATATTGCACTTATTTCGAGCTCTAGAGGTCAGTGGAAACATCGTTGGCTCTCCGGTCATGCAGTCCAGGTTCGTATCCAATCTATTGTGGTATGCAATTTGTGAAAAAACTACCATCCTATCACATATTTAACAATGGAAGCAATAGAGCGTGTAAAATTTTGGGCCTTCAATTAGGGAGATAATGCTAATGGGGAGGGGATTATTGGAATACTTAATGCTGTTTATTCTGCTTAGTTGGCACTTCACTGTTAGCACATCACGTAAACAGAGTATTTGTTAAAACTTGAAATCAAACTAAAGCATAACATCTAACTTTCCTCACTGTTTAGGTTACAGTACGTACTGATAACTTGGGTGAATTCTTCTTGTCATGTGTGCGGAATCTTGTTAACACCAATGTTATGCAGCTGGAGAAAGCAGTTTCCAGAAAACGGTATCTTATGATGTTTTACGTGATAACCTTACAACAACAATACAATACCTTATATACATAATTTGTTTTTAATGTAACACGAGATGGCTCTTAGCCTTCTAATAAAAAGTTTAGAACTACAGTGGCAGTAAGTTACAGCGATCCAAGAGGTGTTAACTACTTCGCTTGCTTATGCAAATGAAGAATTTTAATGTATTAAATGATTATACAACTAGAAATAAACTATAATAATCATAGATCAAATCAATATTTTCATTGATGGCACGCTCAATTAAAAAAAAACGTATTTTAAGTGCCCTGCGTGCAATCATCAGTGGACATACAGTAATTCAGGATAGGAACTTCGTTATGCAGCAATAGCTCTTTGCCTATGCAGGCATCTCTTTGTATTTTGACAAATCCTATATACATTATTTTTGAGAGCTTTTTTTACAGGTATTCTGATATGATCAGTAGATCATATAAATAAGCTGCAATGAATAAGCTTGTTAATCTAGCAGCACCACTTCTTAAATAATTCATTACCCTGCATTTTTCCAAATCCTACAAAAGCCCTGCTTCACAATATTTCTTTGTTAAAATAGTTTTTCTTTCAGCATCGACCAGACTACTGCGGCAATGAAGCTTTATGACGTGAATGCATTTTATGACAGATCAAAAAACAGAATAAGTATGTTTTTGTTAGTCATATAGATTACATAATAGTAGAGATTACAATAAGCACTTTTAACATAAGTGACAACGTCTTAAGGGAATCAATCCCCGAAATTGTTCCGTAGTGTACCTGAATGTTGAGAAACCTCGGGAAGTGGGTACTTCATTTTTTCGCTGAAATATTGTCCGGTCAGAATAGGGTTGCGCTCTGATTGGTCAATTCAACAAATCGAATCGATACTTTAGTTTTCTTAATATACAGACGGGCAACGCAGCACGTCTAGCATGTTGAACAATCGTGTTACCTCCATATCATTAACAGATGAGAGAAATGGCAGGAAATAGCTGGGGCGCCTTTGAATGAAAATTCTACCTCTCTTAGTATGCTTGATTGGCCATTTATTATCAGATGATAGAAAAATATGTCTTGTCTTTTAAAAATATATTGCATTGAAGTCTCGCTATCATTTTGAGAATTTTTCCAAATCTCCTTTATTTGAAGTGATACTTGCTGGCATATTACGCAGCCCATTCTTCTATAACCCTGGACCAAGGTAAGTGAATTTAAGGCCAATAAAAAATTTTAGGCCGGTATGATATGACACCGGTGTGAAATCTTTTGCTGTCTGACGAGCCGTTCACACGATGTCGGTGGTACTAATACGACTTCATGTCGGTTTCACTTCGATTGCTTTTAGGATAAAAATTAGCTATAATGAAATATTCGGTTCCAATATTATGAAATTCTATTATTTTTGTGATGTAATGTCATGAAACTTAATTTTCCTCGTCAATAGAGGTAACTGTAGACTCTTTCCAGAAAATGATTTTTGTGATGCAATGTCATGAAACTTAATTTTCCTCTTCAATTAAGGTAACTGTAGACTCTTTCCAGATTAAAGGTACCCATTAGCCATGTTTGAAGAATGAGATCATGCCTATATGATTATGAGATCGCCATAAACAGAATAGAATTGCCACTAACCCAGTTCCCGCTAGCTCAGATCAGCCTGAGATAAGCCTATTGGCTTGCAGCTTGCAGTGTGGATTAATCTCCACAATTGTTCCCTGTGATTCTAGCTGTTTCAGGCTTTGTCCCTGCTTCCCCCCGCAATCGTCATTGATCTCCATTTAGTTTCAATTTGCTCTCGCTTGTTTGCGGTAATTTCCTTTTTTCTCAGTTGTTCCTTCATCTTCTTCAGTGATTCCCTGTTTGTTCCATCTTGTCACCTCTCGTTCTCATTTATTCCAATCGATTTCTACTTTGTCCCATTTGTTCCCTCCGATTCCAAGTTATTCCCACTTTGTTTCAGCATGTTACAATGGTTCCATTCAGTTCCGTTTATTCCCACTCATTCCACGAGTTCCCAGCTTTTCTGTTTGTTCCAGATTTTGGCGCATGCTAGCTAATGGTTTCCTAATGAGTTTGTTGTTGAAACTCTTGCCAAATTTCGAAGACTCGGAACAACCTCTTCGATTGTTTTGATTGTATGCATTTGAATCGCAATTAAAATAATTAATTCACTCAATGATTGTTTAAATTGTGTGCACAGAGAATAGAAATTCCGAACTTATTGTTACAACATTCCTGATTCCTAGGTATCTAGGTATGTATCTAGGTATGTATCTAGGTCTATTTCTTCCGGTTTGCCGAAAACCCCTACATAATGTTTGAATTCTTCAAACATAATTAAAGGTACCCATTAGCCATGTTTGAAGAATAAGATCTGCCCAGATCAGCCTGAGATTAGCCTATTAGCTTGCAGCTTGCAATGAATAGTGTAGAAGAATCCCCACTGTGTTCTTACTTGTTCCCTGTGGTCCTAGCTGTTTCAGGCTTTGTTCTTGGTTTTCCCCGCGATCGTCGTTGATCCCCATTTTGTTTCAACTTGTTCTCACGTGTTTGCAGTAATTTCCCTTTTCTCAGTTGTTCTTTTATCTTTCTGTGACTCCCTGTTTGTTCTCCCTCGTCACCTCTGATTCCCACTTATTCCCACCCATTCTTACTTCTTTCCCATTTGTTCCCTCCGATTCCAAGTTATTCCGACTTTGTTTCAGCGTGTTCCATTGGTTCTCTTCAGTTCCGTATATTCCCACTCATTCCACGAGTTCCCAGCTTTATTGTTTGTTCCAGATTTTAGCGCATTCTGGAGTTGTTTAAGCTCATGCCAAATTTTAAAGATTCAGAGCAACCGCTTCGATTGTTTTTATTATATGCATTTGAATTGCAATTAAAACAAATGACTCAACTCATTGATTGTTTAGATTGTGTGCATAGAGAATAGAAATTCCGATCTTATTGTTACAACATTCCTGATTCCTATCTATCTAGGTGTATTTCATCCGGTTTGCCGAAAACCCCTACATAATGTTTGAATTCTTCAAACATAAAAACGGTATCTTATGATGTTTTACGTGATAACCTTACAGCAATTATAATATTATATTATATTATATTATATTTTTTTTGTGATGTAATGTCATGAAACTTAATTTTCCTCGTCAATAGAGGTAACTGTAGACTCTTCTTCATGTTTTGCACTTGGGCTGTATGAGGGTCACAGGGCGGGTTAAAAATTCTTGAACCGCAAAATTTTTAGCCACTTTACAAGCGCACGTGTTTTTCCTTAAAACCGTAAAACAGCACTATAATCGCAAATTGAAAAACTTTTTGAAGGTAAAAACCGCAAAACCTCGCTCAAAATGTCGAAAAACTGCAAACTGTCATGCCCAATGACCCCCTCTTTTATATATCTTTGGAGAAAATATTTTCGTGAATTTTTTCGCTCCTATGACGACATTATGGCTGGTGACAAAAATTTTTTCGCTTCGAAAGATGGAAACTTTTTGCGATTTGCTTTTTAAGTTTATTTCATGGTTTTGTTCTTTGTTGGAGCGTAGGCCCTAGCCTCAAATCTTAAATTAATCTACGAGCTAGATAAGCTCAGCTAGATAAGCTAGATAAGCTCAGCTTTTCTTGGGCTGCGTAGAATACTTTTTATCATTGTAAATTGTAGCATTTCTATGAATAAAAATGAATTGAATTGAGTTGAATTGAATTAAGCTTTGAGATGTCGCAGCCATTTTTTAAACAAAAGCGATATGATATCATACCGGTATCGGGTGAACAGGATGATAAACATCCACCCCGGCATGGCTTCATGTCGTTGTCAAATTGTGCGATATCGAGGTCTAACTTTTCCTTGAGCCTGCATTTCTTCTACCTAATCCTTGATCTGGTTACTTTTCTTGTCTCTATTTGATTGATTTGCTGTTCAGTAAAAACTCAATTTGCGAGCAACTCCTAACAACGGACAAAGGCTCTACAGTATTTCAAAACTCAATTTTTAGTAGGAGCAAGCAAAATACCTATGATACCTACCTGCCTCCCTACTATAGCCAAAAGCATATTCCCGCCCCGCCCCTATCATGTTAATGTTTTTCTCTTTATCACTTGTATTGTAAAGCGTTTTTAACAACAAATTATTCAGCTATTTTTAACAACAAATTATACGTTTTTTATTATGAAATTATGACTTAACTAGCCCATGCCCGTCTCTGACCACCGCCTCAGAAGGACCTCCGCCTCAAGGACCGCCGCCTCAACAACCTCTGCCTCTCCACTTAGCTCCTAGTTTCTAATCTTAAGTATTTGTCATTGGTCCTAGTCCAGGGTCCTTTTTCCTACTGCCAATCCCAGTTCTGTTCCTCTGTTTTAGTCTAAGGTTCTTAGTCCACAATGATGCTCCTAAGTTTCAAATTAGTCAGTGTACAGTCCCGTTCCTTTGTCCTGTTCCTTAGTCCTGAAATTACTCATGGTCTTCAGTCCCTTTCCTTTATCCTCTTCCTTAGTCCCGAAATTATTCAGGGTCTTCACTACAGTTCATTAATCAAGTTCGTTGACTGTGTTATTTTTCACTGTGAATTAATCTTTTTGATTCCAGCTATATCAACTTTGGTAAAATCGTTAGTATTCTTGGGCATGAGTTACTACATGGATATGATAGTTTAGGTTAGTCGTATTTTCTCCTTTCTTTTATGTATGGGGATTTCAACTAGTATGTGGCAATGTTAAATATTACCACAAAACTATATCTCACTCTTGGCTCGAAAGGCCTACAAATGAGTTCAGATATTCGGTTTATATTAGTTTCAAGGAACTAGAAATGTCGCAAAAGCGTAATTGAAATGCATTTCTTATAATGGCATTTTATGCCGACAGTTTAAAATTCATGAATCATCGGCATGGAGACATGGGGCGTGCTGAGCAAATCAGAGATTTACTTCGCTTTTTTGATTCTACGAAGACGCAAAACAAAAAGGATTCGGTCTTTCAAGCAGATTTCAAGTTTCCAAGAAATATTTATCCTCTTTAAAAATGCTGTCGCAGCAGACTTTGAAATGCCACGCAATTAATCAAAATTTTAATCCAACAGCTGCAAAAAGTGCTGGCTCCGCTTCCTTTCCGGCTTTTTTGCGCGAAAATCAGACTCGACCCAGTCCTAGATTATAACGTAACCTGAAGACGCTCCAAGAAACAACAAAAAAAGCCGAGTCAGTCCAAAAGAACAAAGAAAACTTTCGTTGCTTCGCTAAGCAATAAAAGCGAATTGCCAGAAAAGCAATTCGCTTGATTCAATCAGAAAAAAGTAGCTTTGCTGCTGCAATGAAAAGAACAGAGCGGTGCCGAATCAAATTTTTGCTTCGCTCGAGAAGAACGCGCCCATAGAGGGACAGATGTTAGAAAACAGCCATCATTAATGGAACTCACACCCTTGCATCTGTCAACAGTTTGTTTAATGTAGAGATTTTTCATCAGAAAAATGAGTGAGCACCATGTTTAAACACGGTAATTCCTATTATTTGACCAGCAATTTAATTATCTATTTCCTTAGGTTGGTATTATGACGGAACTGGACAAATTGCACCTTGGTGGACAAAAAGTGCAGCGGATGCTTTTGCCAATCGAACATATTGTGTCCGTTTACAGTATGACGATTACAAATGGGGCGGATACAGTGTGAGTAATGTTCTCAAGCATCTTCTTTTTTGTTAAAAGACATTTCAGATCTCACGGTGTCTTGAAATTTGCTTTAATAGCTGGACTGGAAACAATTTTTACGATAACTCCTAAATCACTGATGTGCATCGCGTGCATCGCATATTGTAAAATTTTCTTCGAACTTTATAAATTCGCCAAATTTAATGTCACAATTAGATATCTTAATTGCGCAAACATGTGCAAATATTTTCTTGAAATGGTGACCTTCCTTCGAATAGATAAAACTGTTGTAAAAAGCATCTCTGAATGTGATTGAAGGCACTATATCAATCATGTCGTACAACAATATCATTCTTCCATTAAAGACGCTACATAAGAGATATGTTTTTATTATTGTGCGTGAAGGGTTCAATAAATCTTGAAGTTTGGTATGTTTGAAATTACTTACTTCGATCATTGGGTCTGAAAATTTTCGGACCGATGCATGACGTACGGACTAAATGCAGTGAGCGAACATTTTCCATCGAGCAATGGTTCAATATTGGCTTTCTTAAATGATGATCGAAAATTAAATTGAATATTTTCTTACTGGTGCTTTGAAGTTCACGAAACAAACTATACCGTAGCTATCCTCCAAAGATTAAGTAATTTAAAAAAATCTTTCATTGCAGAAGAATCTTCCTTAAACCACGTACTCTTAGATTTCAACCTAATAAGCATCTTGTAGAAAAATTGAAGCCCTATCTGCTTTTCTTTCATTGTTATTTAAATTCAGAAATTTGTAATTACAAATGAATCCGTGTCTTAACGACCAAGGATTGTGGAAAAAAGGGACAACGATTTTCTAAGGATTGTTAAATGCATTAATAAGGGTCTTTTAGGAGGTTACATGTTCCACTGTTCCCTTCAGAAAATCCCATTGTTCCCTCCAATTTTATAGGATTATTTTTCAATTTGATAGTCAGACCGTGCATCTCTCGAAAGCCTCGGAAACCTTCTGCTTTTGATGACAGAAGGTTTTGGAGACCTCAAAAACCTGCCTTTCAGACACTGGCTTTGAGAAATACATATTGCGAAAAGAGAAGTCTACACCGAAAAAAGAATTGGCTCAAAAGACACGCCCTTAATATATGTTTTACGCAAGATTTTTTTGTGTATATTAAAATGGCGTATTATTTGCTATGATGTTTCTAATTGGAAGTATTATTCTCAAGCTCAATGGTTATGAAACGCTTCCAGAGAACATTGCAGATAACGGAGGACTGAAATACGCTTACTTGGTAAATGACATTTCTTAATTAAATTCATTTTATGTAAGTAATCTCTAACAGACCCTAACCCACATTCCAATTCAAGTCGTGCCGTCATAATGTGAAGGGTGTGACTTCTCGGAGGGTCATCTTTTGACTTTCACTAGTCCTATATGCTGCTTGTGCATTGAAAGGAACTTAGTGAGAAATCAATATTTTGTAACATAGTTTCCAAAATTCAGACGGCCTCTCAAGTATATGTTGTACAGACAATTTCTTTGAAACAAGACCTTTTTCCAAGGGGGAAGGCTTAGAAAATAGCAAAGCTATTTATGTTGTTCCAATATATTTTGTTTAAGATTGTATGAAAGAGCATGTTTTTACAACATGCATCCAAGGCTGGATACTCGAAATCACTTTGACAAATTTGTGAAGATTTTCACGAGTGACGTGTCTTGTGCTTTTTAGACACAGAACAGCCTATCGATAGCTCTTATACCAAGGCAAACATAATAATGCACTATGTATTTAATAAGACTCAAGTTTCACCAATACTTGAGCACAAGAACTTCGTCACATATCATACTTGACTACCTTGGTCTGGCAGCAATGTCGAAAACAAATTTTGAAATGGCGGATAGCCTAGGTATTGCTAATTATAAAACAGAACAATTTTTGAAAAAGATTCAGTACCATGAAGAGAGAGACAATTTTACGAAGTTTCGGGCATTGCCCATTGTTCTGTTTTATTCATTCTTAAGTACCACACGCTACACCTTTATATTATTGCTAATTATACAGTGCAAAACAAGATAGAAAAATTGTGGACCGATATCAAAACTCGTAAATGAAAGAAAGATCTTAATTTGCAAATTTTTTGAAAACAATCGTCGCTGTAATTTTCACGAAGACGGAAGTTCGAGAGATCGCTTTTAGATCGGTTATTTGCGATGCGCCTGGATTCGGCAATAGGTAGTTCCTTCTTATATCGAAGCCTGCACCTCATCGGTAAATAAATATTGTACAATTTTACACTTTTTCCATTTGCTTTCCATTTGTTTTCCAAATTTTTTATTCCATTCATTCGTATTTATTTTTATTTCACTTGTTTCCACTCGTGTTCGCTTGTTTCCCCTTGTGTTCGCTTGTTTCCTCTCGTGTTCGCTTGTTTTCACCCGTGTTCGACTGTGTTCACTCCTGTTCACTCGTGTTGTTCGACTCGTGTTTACTTGTGCTCATTCGTGTTCCGACTTGTATTGTGTTTCAGACTAGATCAAACCAAAGATTAACTGTACACATGAGTTTGTTTTTGAAAACCTGGGTGGCACGTCAAATATCTCGAACAATGAATGATGCTTTACTTGACTGTGTTGATTGACGTGAGAGAATTTTTCGTGGAATCTTATTGTTGGTTATGTCTTCTAGGCATATAAATCATGGGCAAAGACAATTCCAAATGAGAAGAAACCGGCAGGATTAAAGAAACTCAGCTACGATCAACTTTTCTTTCTTGCATATGCACAGGTAAAGTTTCCAAGCTCTTGTATGCTATGATAAAAAGCCATTTTCATATGAAACAACAGAAAATGGCATTCTTGGATAGTATCATTCTTAGATTGTTTCTACATTCTGCCTAAACCCCTTTTCCTTATGTAAAACTTTTTTTCGAACAACTTTTAAATATAATAGCATAAGCATAAGTGCAAAAATGAGTTAAAATGGCTGCCAATACAGATTCTATAAAGGCTTTTAACTGTGCAAACATAATCGTAGTTTTGTAAGAAAAAAAGTTAGAATCTTGGTGACATTGATCTGCGTAACGATCGAATCAATGAACTAGATGATCTGTGTCATTTCGCTATAATAAGAAGAAAACTTCCTCTGCGGGGCGGACCTCTGTCGAAAGAGACTGAAGTGAAAATTGTTCCTATTCAACTCGTGACTAAGATGTCGGTGGTACTTTTCTTGCTTAGCTGAGGCTTGAATGCCGACGCTTAGCTTCTGAAACCACTTGTCGGCTGGGATATAGGCCATGACGCCACTGCACCTTCATTCGTTCAGGATGCCAAGAAACAATCCACAGTATATATTCTTCCTTCCCAATCATATAAAAAAGGGGGAGTTCAAAGGCGTATTTTTTGCAACCTTCAGTTTTTTGCAGACTATCCGAATTCTTAAAATGGCAGACTTAGCAGGAAAGCTTACTGCACCAAAAAAAACACGACTGCGGAAAATCATAGGCTAATCGAAAAAGGCTATGATTTCTTTCGTTGCCACAATTCTGAAGTTGGTTTGAGAATGTGCCGTTCTTGGGATACCGATAGTTTCTTAAGGGCTTCCCGAGAAAATGTAAAACATTTTGAAAGTAAACCAAACTTAGTAAACATTTCGTTCAAAATAATAAAATCTTATCGCACCAATTTTTGACACTCCCTCAAAATTCCCATCTCCCCCGCTACAGTCCATTCCAAGAACTCAAATGACATCAATCCGTAAACAACTCGATTTAACACTGCAGGATTATACCGGTGTACTAGTAAACACATTCGTTTTACCTGCTTTTCTAGCTACACGAAAGAAATTGTTGCTTACTCTTAACTTGGCATGAACAGGAGCTTGTTGTTGTTCATTTATTTTAATTCGATTGAATTTCTAGCTAACAATATATAAAAGCTAACTAATCTAAATCGAATAATTACAATTTACATTTACGTAGTAAATAACTAAAATAACCATTACACGAGACAAGATTTAATACATTCTGAGCAGGCGTTGCATTTACAATTAGGACTATTAATTTTAATAATTTTTTTTTTAAATTTAGAATATTTATACAGGATAGCCTATCAGCATATTGAAATGCTGTTATCTTAAGGGTCTTGTCATGAAAGTAAGAGTTAAAATATATATACATAATAGCTATAAAAAGTGTTTTTAAATTTTAAAATATAAAGGTTCTTTAACTAAAATGTTCGTTTAAAAAAGAAGTAAAAACAATCCTGGACTGAATCTTTCTAGCCTCAAGGGGTAAATCATTGAAAATTCTTCCACCAACATAAGCTATACATTTTTGCCCAATTTTCGTTTTCATGAGTGGTAGTTTAGTAGTATAGTTGTTTTTTCTTGTACATTTTTCATGTTTGGCTCTTTCGAAATAATCCTTAGACGGGTCACAAACATTCTGTTGTAGGCAGTCGAAAACAAATTTGCAAACACTTTTCTTTATTTGATTTTCTATGCGTGGAACTCTCAAATCAGTGTTAGGTGGACATTTTGATTTGATAATGTTCATACTTCGTTTCTCAATACTACGTAAGCGCTTTAATTTTGATTCTGACCATCCCAGCCCAACTGATCCACAGTACGTGAATAGGGGCATAATCATAGTATTGTAGATTACAATGGCTGTTGGTGTATCAATGGAGTTGCGAATGCGCCTGAGAAGATTAACCCTTCCAGCTGCCTTTTTGTAGGTTACATCGATATGAGTATCCAACGTCAGCGAGGGGTCTAATGTTACTCCGAGATATTTATATTCTGTTGTACAATTGATGGGTGTCTCTCCACTTATGATGTTAAGCTGTCTCTCTTTGAATTTCTTCAATCTCTTTGCTGTGCCAAAAAGCATAGCTTCGGTTTTCCCTTTCTTCAGATTCATGATTAACTCATTCTTTGAAAACCAAGTGGCTAAGTTGTTAACATCTTGATTTAGATGGCTTTCAATGATGTTAATATCACTACTCGATGTAAAAATAACCGTGTCATCAGCATATGTAACAATATTTGTATGCTGCAATGATCTATGTGCATCATTAAAGTGAATTAGAAACAGAAGAGGACCGATAATGGATCCCTGTGGAACACCTGTATATACAGGGTATGAATTTGAAAATGTTTCGTTGTACTGAACAGTTTGCTTGCGATTGAATAAGTAGTCTGTTAGCCAATCTAGTTCATTATCTCTTACTCCGTAGGCTTGGAGTTTAGAGAAAAGAACAGAGTGACTAATAGTGACTAACATTCCATTGTTTTATAAAAGTCTTAAAACAATTTCGATTTTCAGCATTATTAACATGATCATATCGAATAGCACCATCTTTGCGAATATCAAGCGGCAAATAATTGACCAACAACCACGCTATACTTTCAGACAAAAGCTCGTTGAATATACCTCCAGCTTTATTTGTTTCTTATTCGTAGATGTGGTGTCAAGCTGCCTCTCATTCGGTTAAAGAACATATCATCAATAAGGACACACATAGCCCTAGCAAATTCAGGTAGTAACCAAATTCACATGTTTACATATTTGTTAAAGGTTTTCTATTATGCAGCATCCATTCCCTTCCTATTTTCAATTGATTATGATCCATTTCACTAATTCTGTGTACCAAGAAGCATGAAAATTCATAATCTATCTACATAAAGATTATACAGTAGACAGACAACTTAAATGCCCCTAAAATGCTTCTGCTTCTCTTCCGTTGCTACATTTCATTTTTCTTTAAAAAGTGTAGATTCTTTGCCAGCACGGCTTTTATTTAAGGACCGTTGCAATTAAACTGTATTTTCGTATTACTGCACACAAAGCGAGGCATTTCCTTGTTGTTTTTGTAACAGAAATTTTTAAAGCAATAAGAAACCCTCGTTAATTCTAGAACACACTGCTTATCTGGGTCTGGGTTTATGGTAAGGCAACGAACACTGACTTTGTCAACAATAAATTGATGTAGTCTTATTTTAATTTGCAGAGTGATTGGTTCAGTATCCAACTTTGAGCCATTTTCCAGAGCATACAGGTGTGCTAGAGGAAGTAAAATGAACCCTGTCAAGAAATGTCTTGTCTGGTAAGAAATGCAGATGATCTAGGTATACTGTACTTTCCTTGAATAACTCATGAAAAAGTGAATTTCAAGCAAAATATTGTAATAGTGTTATTGATTCTGATTAAATTTTGTCGATTCTTGCATAAATAGCTATGTATTTTATGGTAAATAGTTTTACAAGTATCAATTTTCTATATTACATATTTTTAGACTCCAGCAAACATGTTTCCCAGCTCGGGTGCCTGAATATGTTAAACCTCCATCTTCAATCTTATCTATAACTGCTTCCACAATGACTCTTCAAAACCAGAATGTAGTAACATTTGTAAAAATGGTTTTATTAAGACCGCCTTAACTTGTAGCGTGAGGGCTTACACGATGTATATTCGAAAACGTTTGAAGAAAGATACTGCATCATCTCTAACCCTCCCCGATTCATTAGTCGATGGTAGGATCAGAACAGGCCATCGATCTGCCAAAATCATCTTATATATCATCTAAAAACGCCTCTTCTTGTTGATAATTTCTTTTAAGGCTTTGAATCCCGTATACATCGAATAGGTGCTTTGAGAGACAATTAAAAGCGAATGAAAGAGAGAAGATGCACTTTAAACAAGACACAAAATAATGTGTTGCTCGTGCCGCGTTGAAGTTTCTTTTATTTTATGAAGGGTCAACTAGAAAAGCTTATTTTGGGAAGGGTGATTTTAAATCGTTTCCTATCTTAGATTGTCTGCTAATATAAGTTTTTTTGTCAATTCTACTGCATTGGACAGTGCATTGGCATTTACTATATGAGAACCTGTCACGGGAAGTGATACAATGCTTGATACGCTATGTTATTAGAAAGTTTGAAGATGAAAAATGTAGGTTAGACATTTTACTTTTCTAGCTTGTACTTGTTAATTTTTTTATTACTCTTTTGATAACTTTTCGTAACAAGTGCATGATTATATAAATCGATTTTTCCTGGACGCTCAAACTACACTGAAGCGAACAACAACAACATTAATTCAATTCAATGTGAGCGAAAGTTAGGGACTTGGGACAAGTCCAGACAAAAATCAGACTTTTTTGGACACCAATCACAGCGCAGTATTTTTTGAATTATAATTTGATGGTTCATGGAACTTCCATTTCTCAACCGTAACTTATCGAACCAATCACTGCACAGCAAAATTTGATTGACGGATTGACGCGTGGAACTTTGCATTCGCAAGTTGCATTCGATTTCTGCCCAGTTTTTTATTAGAGAGTTGATGAGTCGTAGTTCTGAGAGACCGATAGAAATCAGATTGGCCTAAGGAGCAAAAACTACGACTCATGAAATAAGCCCAGGGATGCACCAAGAAGGCAAAAGCCCTGGTGGAGCACAGGCTATCAACAATAATCAAACCATCACTTCAATCTCTGACCTAACAATGTTCGGAATTGTATTCATGCTTTGTATGTGTACAAAAATAAATCTTGTGATATATTAACTTACCGCTTTCATCTTCTTTCGCCTCTTTGCAGCTGGTTACGCTGTGTGATGGTTACGCATATTCCCAACTGAAAACAAGGCAAACGTTTCCGCCATTACAGCACACTTCCCCACAAACAATTTGATAATTGATACCCTGTGCTTCACTGCACTTTATCAAGCATGCTATTCAAGCATGGACAATTCAAAAGTCAGCTGTCAATCAAGTAACATTAAGGTTGTAATCGTTATCAGGAGAAATTTGTGGTACATCAGAAGTCATCTGCAAAAATAAAACCAGCTCTTTTTGGTAGGTTATATATTTGGGATAAATTTTTGACAATGAGTAGAATCAAAAGATACATTGATCTTCGAAAGAAAGCACAAGTCATCTATTAGATTGTTATATGAAAAAGTCAGCACTGCCATCATCAACAGCAAGCAGAGGTTCTTTGGAGCATATCATTGTTAGCTTTTGTCTGACATCACCAAAATTTATAGCTCTTTTGAAAATCTTGTTTTCCAGGAGATTAGGTGAATTGAAGTGTATTGCCAAGCTTTTGAATGACCGAAACAGTGGCTCAACATCGTACATTGCAATTGTTGTGTCTCTCATTACGCTTGTCCTTCCAAATGTGACAGCCACGAAATTGGCACACTTTTTGATTTCTTCACTTAATTTTGCTTGCTTTTGTAATTCCTCTTGTACTTTTGTTCTTTCTTGTTCTTTTGTATGCAACTGACTTTCGAATGTAGCAATTGATCTTTTAACTTCACTTATTTTGCTTTCAGTATGTGAAAGCTGTTCTCGTTTAGAATTTAATCGTCTTCTTGCACTTTCCAAATTTTCTTCGGCATTTCCTATATAAACAAGATAAACCGAAAAGGTAAAAATACAAATCAAAGTAGGTATTTTTAATCATGAAGGGTGACATTTTACTTAAAAACTGCCGTTGAAAATTTGAGATCTAAGACCTATAATCAGAGTCAAAGACGTACTTGAAAATTCAAACTCGAGGGGGGCTTGCTGCAAGCCTGAAAATTCACCAACTTGTAGCCAATGTTCATAAGCTACAATACTGCCCAATATGATTAAAATTGGTGGCCAGAAATTGTCAAGCTGGAAAAGTGTCTCTCGTCTGGGCGTACTAGGCCTAGTGAAAACTTTTGCTCATTTGATAAGAGGGAACTGCGTGCGTTTAGGTATCTTTGACCAGGTACCAGCTACTAACCTTGTAAAGTTATATGCAAGACTTGAATACTCGTGTCATTGAAGTCTAAAAGACACGCAGTTGCTCATCACTCAATTTCTCGGGGGGAGGGGGTTTCCAAAACAAGTTTTGGACAAGGACGTGCAATTTTAGTTCAAAATTTGGACATCATTCCGTCCATGTCTGAAAAACTGTGACCCATAATTCCACCAACATGGTGTATACTACGCCAATAATTCTTTCAGCAAGGCAAAAAACGTTTTTCAGACACAACGAAATCATCTGAAGAAGATCAACTAATTAAAGGGCAACCTTGCTTATAGTCCAAAGGTTGTCAGTTCTGACTGACATTCATTTCGTAAATGTTAAGCTGGCCTCCTAATATTTCTGCGAAATCCCTCTATAATAGTTTCTATAATTCCACATGTTTCGTCAAATGGTATCAATAGTTCTGCAAATAGCTACTTCTATAAATGATACCAAATATCTGCTCTTTTCAGAATAAGGTACCCCAAAATAATGGCACTTCCCAGTACCTCAAACCTGTTAAGTTGCCTCACCCCCCTGATGTCAACATAGATCCAGTGCTCGTATGATTAGCACTTGTGCCTCTCACGAAAGAGACTCTGGTTTCCGGATCCCCTAATCCACGCATGTCCCTAATGAGTTCCAATAAGGGCGAAATGTGACCGGCATTTCAGAATATGGTGGCTTGAGACAAATTTCAAATACGAGTTATCGGGTATTTATTTGACCCTGTAACACGTTCACACTAAAAAATGGAACTGAATGAAGTATTATTTCTACAGTGGAAGTTTTACCAACTGATCTTCTTGCTTGATTGACATCATCCTGAAGAGCAGTTAGACTGGCGGCTATCATAGACCCTCCAACTAGGGATCCAACACCAGGGAAAGCTACCATTAATCCAGCACCAATACCCGCTACAACTTTTTGATTTTTCTTCTTTTTGTTAAGCTGACGTTCGGCGTCTGAAAGTGCGCATTTCGCGCTTTCAAGAGAATTTCCCGCGCATGATAATTCAGCCTCAATCTAGCTTTCTTCACTTTTTAGGCTTTCAAGCTGGCTGTTGTGAGTGGCAAGTTGAGATTTACTGTCAGCTAGTGCTCTTCGTATTCTGCCCTGTTCATTAACACTCTCTTGAACAACGTTGTCTAGACGGCCTTTAATCTCCATTGCTTTGCCGTCGGCTTCCTTCATATGTAGAAATGCATCTTTGGCATTCCTTTTGAGTAAAGGTGCAACAGTCTTCACCTTTGCTGCGCTTGCATTTATATCAAAACCATCGATTGTTTCAACAATATCGCCAAGTGAAGAGAGGCCTTTTTCGAAAGGTCTGCCTACTTCACTAACAAAGGAATTCTCAATGCGAACTAAACAGGCAGCCATAGCTTCTTCGCTAAAAAATAAATGCTTGTTTCAGAACTTCTGCAACGTGGATGTCAATTCAAAATGATGTAAAAAGTTATAAATCATTTTTAAAATTGCGACTCACTGACAGAAGGCAGCAGGAAAAGCAGCTATAAAACATTGTTTTTAAAATGATGAATTTCTGCAGACAAGCAAGCAAGCAAGCTTTCATACACTGGAGATTTAAACATAACTTTGCTTTTAAACTAATGCTTCAAGTTGTTTAAATTTCATCATCAAAGTCGTATTAATCAGCTGTTTTAACTAGCTTAAGCCGAGAAGTCAGGGTGCTAGAGAACGTTTATTTATCTCAATTCCTCTTTCTAGCCCATCAGCGTAAAATCAAGATTTTTACATCGTTCCAGCAACTTACAATGATATAAAAGAAAATTGGCTGTTAAGGTTTGGAATTTTGAAGTAGAAATATCATTTGTAGTTGCAAGCCTTAAAGTTAAGCACAGCTAAGAGAAACGTGCATCAGAATGAGTTTGAGGGAGATATCAAAGAAAAAAATTCAAGAAAAACTGTCGTATGCATTTCTGGAAGTCTGATATTAAGTACGCGTTTTTTTATAAGGAATACCTTTATAAGGAACTCGAGGCTGAAAATTCCCAAAAAATAAAGGAACTTTAAGGAACTGTCGAGGCTCGGATGAAAAACTAAGAAACTCTTTTTTAGAGACAAGGCGGTTTGTACGAAAAGGAACAGAAGTACAATATATTTCCCATCGTTCTTCCCCAAAAGGCTCCGTTTATACTTAAAGTTATAAATGAAGAATATTTTCTACGAAATTGTTGCAAAAATTAGTATTTATACATATCCCATGACAAGGAACAGTATAAGGAACTTTCAGCCTCATTTTGTTAAAAATTAAGAAAACTCCAGCCTCAACTCAGACCAAAGGTTTCTTATAAAAAAAACGTGTATAAACTTAAATTCTCCAGGGCTTTCTTGATCGAACATATCTGGACGTGATGTCCATGTCCACCCTCTCCAGAAATGGCCTCTTCGTGCATCTAGAGCAATGACACTTCGGAAGGACAATAAAATCCATTTACAGCAATTTGGTTGATCTGGGCTTTTCCCAATTCAGTTATGACGCATAATAACATCAATAAACATTTTTCTTCATAAGGAACCTTCGGGCTGAGTTGAGGCTGGAGTTCTTTTATTATTCAACAAAATAAAGCTGAAAGTTCCTTATACTGTTCCTTGTCAAGAGATATGTTTGAATTCCAATTTTTACAGGAAATTTATATAAGCTTGCTTCACTTTCTAACTTGAAATATGAGGGTCCTGAAGGGAGGTATCTAATCCCATTTTCCAGTCGATTTTTCTTCAGAATCCCATTTCCAGTTTTCAAAATTCCATTCCCAATCTACTGTATGTTCAAATTAATATACTTAATTTCCACAATGACAGTGTGATCTGCTGGGGATTTGGGACTACATTTTCAATGAAATGATATGTTCAGTCTGCGTGTAAAGACGTAGAAAGGTCTGAAAAATGATATCTATTACATTTTAAACATTAAACAGCTACATTTTCATTTTAAACTACTTATTGAAATTCATTTTTTATGTATTTTTAGAACGACAAAAAGCGAATCCCATTCCCATCTGGTGTTCTGTTCCCCATACCCAGGGGACAAAATCTCAGTCCCAGTACATCAATCCCATTTTCCCAGCTCAAAATCAGGCCTATTCCACTCTCATTTTACCCCTTCAGGACCCTCAAATATAAATGGGCCTTTTGGGGAAGAACGACGGGAAATATGCTGTTATTCTGTTCTTCATTACATTTGTACAAACTGTCTTCTTCTTGAAAAAGTGATTCTTAGTCTTTCCTCCGGGCCTCCACAGTTTCTTAAAGTTACTTAATTTTTTGGGAATTTTTAGCCTCGAGTCCTTGTAAAGCTGTTCATTATTATAAAGAACGTGTATAAAAACACATTATCAGCATCTTGCAGGTTTTCGACGTTTCAGCATCGTAACGATGCCAACATTTGAAAAACACACGGTTGATATAACAATGATAGACAGGAGACCAGCAAGCAGCCTTCAGCCTTTACAAATTCAGTTTGAATTCTTAATTTATCCAAAACGATTCTATATGGTTACTGCTTAATTTCAGGAAAACAGTCCTTTCCCTTTACTTTCGAGGGTTTAAATCTACTTTTTTATCGGTGTTGAAGAAACTGAACACTTTCAGTTTCAAGAGTGATTGGAATCTTGATAAATGATGGAACGAAGGAATGACAGAATGAAATTAAGTATCTGGAACTTCTATTCCCATATACTGGTGTCTTTTGGAAAATTGTTATTGTTCGTTGCAGAGGGCTGCAGAGATAGGCGTTGTGATGAAACTCTGTCCGTTGCTCAAAGCTTTCCTCTAGATCTACATTATTGGCCATTTCGCTGTAAAATTTTACATTCGTCTCTCTTATTCACATCATTTTTTCGGCTTACTGGGCGAGCAGCACAGTCAATTGTTTTTACTAATTGTTTTCTGAGAAAATGCCGTTCCGAATTCAGGTCACTCGTACTAACTGAAATTATAAGAAATCCGAACTTTTTGGCTTGCATTCAGATATTTTCATTCTCAGAGCGGCGAACTCGTTCGACTGAAACTACAGTAACTCATGTTTGACCTTTCAATCAAAGTGTAATTCATGAATTGTGACATTATGGCGCGATTTTTAGACGATTATCTTGCACTGGTGCTGTTGTACTGTAATTGTTCTTCGCCTCATCGATGTTGAGCTTAAACTTTTTGGCTATATATCCCAGGAATTATGATGCTTGCTTAGATCTTTAAAATTTGATGTTCGAAGAAAACTAACTATCTAAAGACTTTTCAACTGCTTTATGGCTTCATTATAAATTCTAAAATTCTCTGGCTTTGAGCCCTTTTAGAGTTGAGTGACCCTTTCTGCCAAATAATTAATTTATGACTCCATTAACCCCCGTTTACTATCCTTATCATTGCAGTTCCCTATTACAGCAACTACAAACAAGGACAAAACATAAAAAATGATGGTTCCAGAGCACTTACATTCCATCTTTGCAAGGTCCACGTTTTATAGATTGCTTCAAGGAAGGGAAAAACCTGAGCTAAGAAAAGGGAAAAAAACCGAGGAGCAAAGATGATAAAGGGAAAACCTTTTGTACTGTTCCTAGAAACAAAAGATTAACTTACTTCACGAGGAAAGCAAGAATTGCATGATTGACACATCAAACAGGATCCAACGAAATTTTAGTAGAGAAGTAAAGCACCTCAGCAAGGGCCCTTTGGCTAAGGAATACTTCCCTACTGAGAAGTCTGGCCCTTCTCTTCGCTTGTATGTTCTCTTCCATGGTGCCTAATTTAGCAAACACAAAGAAAACCCGAATTTCGCACCATCTGCTGCCTTGCAAGCAGTTTTCAATGTGATGTGTCAGTCAAAGGCTAGGAGAAGGTAACACTGAATTCAAATCCCAGGGTCAGCACCCGGAACGGGCATTGTTAGAGGTTCTGATCTATCAACTCGACTTCGGTTCCCGGGGGGGGGGGTGTACGTGACTTATGGATGGACGGGAAAGTGCTGCACAAATTTTTCAAACCCACTTGCTCATAATGTAGATACATGCAGAAACAGACCCTATATATGAAAATTATCAAGCATTTTTAATTTGAGTTAAAGCGGGAGTGAGCGATCTGGTCTCCCTGTATGGGCCTCTTACCAGGGTCTCTGTGCCGTTTCGAAGCTGTCATGTGTATAAAGGGCTGAAAAATTGTTTGCAACTTTCTCATTCACATTTGCAAAATTTACCACCAGACCTCCCATTCCTGTTTGCTGGATAGTTACTGGCCATAACTTTCTGGCATGCCTTGTACACAGGCCCCGGGAAAAACAGCTTTTTTCACCAAACCCCAACCTTTGGGCTGAAATTTTGGATTATTGCAATTGGGTCTGCGTACATTCGCCCAACTTGCTCCTATGATGACAGAACACAGGCCATCATGCTAACTTGTTATGTTAGACATAAAACTCAACAGCTCTGAGGGGCATGGCAAAAATTAATGGTGGTTCGGAATTTTTTGGGCTTGTGGTTGCGAACGACCAAGCCTTAATTTGAGTAAAAATCATCAGAATATGAGAGTAATAAGACTTTCTATGTTTTATTATTGCTTGAAATTGTGCTACTAAAAACACATTTGTTGGGATTTTAACACTTTCTGACCAAAGCAAAGCTAAATTGTTTAGTTTTCTTCAATTTCCTATCCACTTTTATGGGTTTTTGGTTGAAATCATACCCATTTTTAGAGAATTTCGGGGCGCATGAGGGGTAACCGATGCACCACATGTCACGGCTGTAGTGAAAGAAGACACGAAATCCTTGCAACATAGCAATGGCGTTAACCATTTGCGCACTGAATGTAAGACCAGCATGGAGAACAACAGTAAGTAAACATGTGACAGATTCAACAAGATAAGAGGCGATGCATATCAAAGACGAAAAGGAGAAGAGAAAGAAAAAAGCAGTGTCAAGGGATGCTAGCAACTGTTCAAATTATTTAACCATACGCTTCGATTTTGTATTTACTTATATAGTGTTTTTCTATTGTTTTACATGTTTTCCGTTAAATATGTTCCGCCCGTTTCTGGTCAAGGCAACGCATCAATGTTAAAACACTTTCTTAGTTGCCCAGTACTTGTAATTTCAAACTTGGGACAAAAGCGGAAACATCACAAGACATACTTAGAAGGTTTTTCGCCTGATACTTCTCGGAGTATCAACGTAAGAAGCAAATTGAAATAGTTTACGAAGACTGAATTTATGCCCATATGCGGATGGAAGTGCACCAATCAAAAAAAGTGGACCAGAATCGGTATTATGTTTTTTTAAAAAACCAATCAGCTCGGATACAAATCAATGTTATTGTTTTAAGGATATCATTTAATAAGAGCCAAGGTTGTTTTCATGCTTCCATCATCCTTTGAATACTACTTTTGAACACACCAAAGATTTCGCTGGGTAGCCTATAATGGGCTATCGCGCCTTGGTTTAAGCTGATAACAAAATAGCTTCATAAAGAAAGAGAAAAGCAACAGAAACAAGGAATAGTTTTATTCTTAAGCTCTTTTATGAAAACGTAATAGAAATTATAAGAAACATAGGAATATTTCCCTAATTGCAAGTATTAAAAGTAAATACGCCGAATCAGTCAGCTTGGGAAACATTGTTCTTAATAAGCTTCTTTTTTATAAGAAATCATCCAACTTAAGATCAGCTGCAGATTTTTCCTTTTGAGCAACTCTCTTGACACTTTCTTTCAATACTTCTTCAATCTTGTTTTTTTCTTCGGTGGGTACTGGGGGCAAACAGGCGTCCATTTCTCTTCTTATCTTTCCCATTCTTGCTTGCAATTGCTGATCGAATTCGAGTTTACGTCTTTCGACCAACTCTTGGATTCCTTCTTGTGCTTCTCTGCAACCTTGATGCAGTTTTAAACGCTCTTGTCTGATTTCATTTTGTTGGGTCTCAGCGTCGTATGCCAAAAGTTTGCTCAGTGCTGCAACCCTGTTCACCAGAAATTTATCTGATACCTCGACGTAAGATCCTTTGAAAAAAAAGACAGAATTAGCAATGAGAAGATTTACTTCGATCCAAAAATCGGCTGAAGATTGAAAGGGACTCCACGTAAAACCCAGTTGTCCCTATTCAACGGGTTTCGACCCTATATTTGCCCCTGGGGGACTTAGTGGTTCAAGGTGACGTACCCGTTGGATAATTTAGGGTCCTTCTGCATTTTACTACCGCTAAGGGTAGGAAAATTGCCAATTTACTGCCACCCAGGGAAAGGAAAATTGATAGAATCAGTCGTTTGGGTATTTACAAAGCTCGATTTGTTGATATTTGATTAGGAAGATTGTTACAATGACCTCAAGAGACAAATCATTCAATCCCACCAACAAGCAGCTACCAAAAAGAAAAACCTATACCTAATTAAATGTGCATGACCTTGAGCAAAGACAACTTAGTTTTTTTCTCGCTAATAATTGAAAAATTAGACTCGGCAGTTTCTCTGAGAGTAGCAGAAGCAGATTAAACAATTAGCAACTAGAGTATTTGGTGCAAATATATATTGATACTTTATCTGAGGTGACTGGAGCCCCGCATTTTTGAACACAATGGAATGACGTCACAAAGTCATTGTGTAATACCGTGTAATATAATATATTCAGCTAGAAAAATTAGCAATTAGCAATCAGAAAACCACAGTACTATTCTTTTGTATTTGTCATACAGGAGTACTATTTTTCATGGAACAATCATATCATCCTACGGTTTTTTAGCGCCTTACGGAAAAGTTACAACCCAAAAGACACTACCGCTTAGGCTAAGTGTCTACTACCGCTAAGGGTTTTGGGATTTGTGGCATTTTCCAACAGGTACGTCACCTTGAAGTATTAAGTCCCCTGGGATATTTGCTTGATTGCTTTATAGTTTGACTGACTACTTCAACAGTATCTGATGAGGTGACGTAACAATTTCATTAAATGAAATAGGTCTAAATTTTAATAACACGGTAACTGCATCCTGTCAGTGTCATTGGAGACAATTATCAATGAATTCCTGTTAAAACATCAGTTTTAGGAAACAACTTCCTGCCCAGGCAACAAATTTCAGTATTTTCGCAAATTTATCATATGACCGGGTTTCAGGCCTGGGGAAGATGTAGCAAATAGCAAAATTTAAAAAAATTCACTAGGCACCGGAGTGTTCTTTTGTGCTTCAAAGTGACCAATGTGTCTCCTCCCTTTATAAAATTCAATCTTTCATAAGAAACATAAAAATCAGTACTGAAAATTTTTTACGTGCTCAGCTAATGGATCAGTTTCTTTCAAGGCTGGCCAAACTAACTAACGCGACTCGAACGAGAAAGGGAAACGATACCAAAGATGTTTTTTAAAAAAAGTTTTTTTTACAGCAGATTTCGAGGAGTACGGAGAATTGCGAAAAGTCAACGTTTATGAGTTAAGATAAGATTTTCAAAAAAATATGTTGCTTTTTGTCCTAAGTCTCAGATTGATATTGTATGAGATCAAGGATTTATCGAAGGGTGGAATCATCGTGGCTTTAGAAACAACCTTGACCCCAAATTACCTTTCCCTACATTCGTCCAAAAGTCTTGTTCTCTAAAATTAAAAAAATTATATTTTTGAAGATTAAGAACAATACGTTCAACGACGCAGTCTGCTTACCCGATATCATGTGAACCAAATGTGCTATTTTAGCTGTTTCAAATGCTTGTTGATAAATCATATCCTTCTGTAGGCTTGAAATGGAATATCCCTTTATTGCATTTCCTTGTCCCTTTTCACAGTAGGCGAGAAAGTTCTGCAATGATGTGTTCAGCGAGCAGTCGATTAAATTCGACATCATTTGAAAGAACTGCACAAGCTTGCCCCACTGCTCTCTTACTTCACCAAGTGCGTGTATTCCCTTTATCAGTGTCTCCTTGATTCTTTCAAAATCAATCTTCTGCATGTCATATTTACCAATGTCAGCCAAGATTGCACCAAGCCTTTGATTACTTTCTTTCAACCTCTCACACGCGGTGTCAAATTTGTCTTGAGTGTGCTTCAAATGGGCAGATGCTTGCTCTGTCTTGAACCTTGCATTTTTAATTGTCTGTTGAACAATGCTTTCGTCGCCATCATTGCTGGGAGACCAAGCAGCTTGATTAGGTGCTTGTTGCTGTAGGGGAGTTGTAGAGAAAAGCATTTTCCCTTCTGCTGTGAGCATGTTGACTTCATTTTGCAATGTTATCATGTTTTCAACCATCAGATTCGTTTCTTGCTCATTTCTTTGAAACTGATTTTGGACACCTTTCAATCCTTCACACATGTCAATAACTCGGTTGTATAAATTCAGAGCATCTTGCTTTAGCTGACTGTCTTTCTCCTTACGAACGTAAGTCAAGAATCTTTTACTTTGCTCCAAACAATACTGAGCATGATTGCCTGTAGCCAGGGCCTCGCTGTTAAGATTGCCATCAGAATCTATCAGATTTCCAGCCAGTGGATCAATGCACATCGTTTTCAAAAGATCCACCTAAAATTCACAGAAAATCAAAGACAATGTCTCACTCAAGAAGGCTTTATTTGGAATTTTTTGAAAAATTTAAACAGATTTAGTACAAAAATTGTAAATATGCTTAAATGAATATTTAAATTTCATCTCTAATATATCTTGCAAAGTATTTCACTAAACTAGTATTTCGCCCACAAACATTCTCAACCTGCGATATGAAACAATGCATTGCCTGCGATATGGACGGCTAGTTTGGGAATTGGAAGGAACATTGAAGTTACTTGTTATTTCAACACCAAGAGATGGAGGGGGCCCTTTTTGACATAGGCCACTGGGGCGAAGGCACTATTTTTGGCTCAGTATGGGGCAGGAATAGGGGGCATGGGGGCGAAGGCCCACCCACTCAGAACGTTAAAAACTCTGCTGGCTACACTAGTGCCTGGCTTTGCCTAATGTTTATTTATTTGGAAAGCTCCAGCCAGCGATTGGTCACATTACGTGTCCTGAAAACAGACAGGCCGGGCGGAGCCGTAAAATTAGAGTGGAGTATTTCAGGTACAAAAAATAGCCATTGATTTATAAGCAATCAGATCTGACCATTTCCTGTTCTAGTATAGTAACAAGCGAAGGTAAAAACGCTGGTTTCTTTCACTGAAGTTGCTGAGAAAAGGTGAAAATTTATGCACTAAGGAGTCGTTTCTTTTTATAATAGTAATGAATTGTACAACTGAAATGCAGGTAAATCGTTTAACCCAATTTTGACTGGTGTTAAAAACAATAATTTCTTTTTAACTAATGCCTTACAGAAATAAGAATTTAATATTGTTCCGTATAGCAATGTCTTTATTTCATTTGACAAAACGGAAAGGCAGGTTTTTGAATCCTATCTAGGAGAATTAGGGTGTTCTCTTGGATGAGTTATGGTTCTCTTCTCGGGGATACCGGTTGCCAGTTGATTTCATGAATCCTTGCATTAAGACATGTGAGCGCACTGGTACACCCTATTTCGCACTGAATAATGCAAAAAACAAGTAATGAAATTTACAGCTCTTCCAAACACCACCCAGAACATAATCTGTTCTTCTTACTTCCGATATGTCTTTCCTTTCTCTAACCCAAGCAGCTAATCTTCCCCTGTTTTTTTTTAGATGCGTTGCCTGCGAGAAATTAGATTTCCCAGACCAATCAACGACCGTGAAAAGAACTATCGTGCTGGCGAAATAGGGCATCTTTTCCTTCTTAGACTACATTTCTCAGAAGCAAAACAGAGTTTTTACAATGGATACGTATATACAGAGAAAAGCAAACAAGACAAGGTAAAGAAAATAATAACCTGCTTATAAACCCTGCACAACGATTCATCAGATCTCCGTCCGTCTTTCGAAGCATCTCCTTGTGCTCCAGGTTTTTGAGCTTTCGCTTTCTTTCTGAATCCCTGTTAAAAAGTGCATTTTTGTTTATTCTTACATGCAATCAGCAGTTTTCAAGGATATCAAAATTGAACATTATTGTCGGTGGAAACACAATTCCTGAAAAATTATTTTCCCGATTGTGCCCTGAAATTTCCTACGCCAAAATCATCAATAATTTCAATACCGTTTCTCCAAAAATAAAACGTGCTTTTAACTCTAGCTCTGCTTATGAACACTGCCTTTTTAGTAGAGTGAAATAGTCAGCTAAACTGATACTGTTAAGGAACTCAACATTAACCCAATTAACCTTATTTCTTGCATATAACCATTCGCGTGGGGCAAGTCGTCATGTTAAATAGTTTTTATGGGATGACGTCATATAGAGAAAGCATTATTAAATCAAACCTACAACGCCTGTCAAATTGCGTTGGAAAGCCCCGTAATTTTCAAAAAATATGATTCGTCTTCTTTTTCTTTCTGGAAAATACAGGACATCAACCCCCTCCGCCCAAAACAATGTTTTTCTGTTCGTCAACAGTCTTAACGTTTTTGAAACGCATTATGGGTACTTTTGGGATACTCTTCACCGTCAAAAACCAACATTGCTGGTAGGGGAAGAGTTCCAGCTGATACAAATGGATAATGCCGTGTCTCAAGACTTTCAGCAGGAATCTTTTTTGAGTTAAGGAAATCTACTATGAATCATTTCGTTACTTATTTCGATGCTCTTTCCTGTGAAAACTCAATCATTTGGTAATTGAGGTTTGCGAGTGTCAAGAATTGGACGACAAATTGGTTGCCATGGAGATAGAGTTATGTTATATGTACTGTAGAACAATATAAAATTTGCTAATTTGGATTGTGAAACGTGGAAACTTGGACGTGACCAGCACCAGGGTGCTTCTGGTTGAAAATTGGATAACTTGCCAAAAATGTATTAGAAGGGGGGGGGGGGGGTGTGAGATAGGGCTACGACTGACAAGATCAGTACAAATGAAATGCTGCTGTTTTTTTTTTTAGAAATTTAGCTAGTGTCGAGTAGGTCTCAAATAAACTGTCTAAATTGATCCATGAAGCAACAAAATCTGCCATTGGTGCTGGTCCAATTCAAAGTACAAGAGTTGAATGATATACCTGGAAAGTTATTGTAGAGACAAAACTGCTGAATCCATTTGCTATACTTTCAACTGCTGACATGCCAATCAATTCCCAACCACTCGGCAAAGAGTTGATGGCTTCCTTGAATTGCCCCTCAGCTTCTTTTACTTGACCTTTCAGTGTCTCAAACTGTTCTTTTGCCATTTTCTTTTCTTCGCTGATCGCTTCCTCGTGTTGCTTGGCAACAGAGATTGCTATCTCGGTATCGCGTAGATCTTGTTCGTACTGACCTCTTGCATTTGTACATGCTTCCAGAAGTTCAGCAGTAAGTTTCATGACATGAACGAATCTTTCTTCTACTGATGTAGCAAGTCGTAGGCACTTCTCTGCAGTCATCTTGATATTACCTTCATAACAAAACACGTAAGAACTTAGCAAAATACTTCAATATCAACACAAGAGACGGTAACTGGCTGCTAACACAGTTAGGTTAACACATTCTTCGTGGAATTTTATCCCTTCTGAATTCTGAAAAACTAGACTTCTCAAGCGTCCGATTCTGAATCCCAAAAATGCACTTTCTTGAAAAATGAGGACTTTAGAGAAATTGATATAGAAACTGAGAAATCCTGCCACAGATAATCAGAAATCAATAAAATCAAAAGGAAACAATTTATAGAATTCTGTAGAACAAAGTGTATTTCCCCTCAATAATGGTGGTTTTTCGGTGCCTCCATAAAACTAGCTGCTCAACTAATAATTTAATTGTTAGCTGTTTCATTGTATGAAGATAAAATCCGTATTGCCAAAACATGGAAGCAGCCAAAATGAATCAAAACAAGCCAAAATGATCCAAAATTACCCAGAGCTAACCAGGGCGACCTACAGTCATCTAGAATGAGCTAAAATCACTCAAAACTGAGCGATCAAAATCACCGAGCACCTTAAAATGGACGAGAAAGAAAATGGGCGACACATGGTCTAGCCGTAACTAAAAGGGTTGTCTAGGCCACGAGTTGATTACTTTTGAGTTACAATTTTATGTAAAAAAGACTCTAAAAAAGTAGAAAGAGAAAAAAGTACAGTATTTTCCTAAATTCAACTTTGTAGAATGAATTTGAGTGTTCGCTTTTAAGAACACAATCATTTCTAAGAGTGGCCTAGGCACTCGCCTATCTATTTTACGGCCAAAGAGCCCACCCACAGAAATCCTAATTTCACAGTTTCAGAAAGTTTAACTCAAATTCTAGCATAAATAAATAGCATCTTTTATTCGCTTTCACAAAAAGAGTTTTTGCTTTCGATAAAACAAATATCGTTTCACAAAGTTATCTTGATAACACAGACGGCCTAAACACTCGCCCGTTAGAATTTCTAGACGGCTCATTCTGGCTAACTCAAGGTCGCTCAAGGTCGCTCTAGGTCGCTCTGGATCATTCTGTATCATTCTGGGTCATTTTGGCTCATTTTGGTTCATTTTGGCTGTTTCCATGTATTAGTAATACCCAAACAAAATTACCCAATGGTATTGGAAGCATTTCTTCTACATCTTCATTACTGCCTTTTATTAAGATCTGGACTGCATTTTTCAAGTGAGTTGGCACGTTCAACGTGTGGAGTCGTATCTGATCCATATTTTTGTGAGCTTCATTGAAGGCATCCCAGCCAGAATGGCCCACTTGTGCCAGGCAAGCTCGAAATGATTTAGGCCATTTTAGCAGTTTGAAACCGCCCTCAGGAGGATTTTTGTCAAGTGTGAAGTCAGTGTCGGTGGAAATGAGCATCATTTCACCAAGAAGAGCAATTGAAATTGGTGCAGGTACAAGATGTTCCTCCCATGATGCGTGTGGTGCCATTAACAGGACCATATCCTGTTTCATATCTTGTCCTTTGCTAACGCTTTTCATTGCCTGTGTAATTTCAGTAGCTGTTTTCCTGCTTCCAGAAGCCATTTTTTATATTTTTGAACCTAGAAGTAAAATACTAAATTTTGAAAATGAAACAATATAAATATAAATATAAATATAAATATAAATATAAATATAAATATAAATATAAATATAAATATAAATATAAATATAAATATAAATATAAATATAAATATAAATATAAATATAAATAAAAATATAAATATAAATATAAATATAAATATAAATATAAATGTAAAAATAAATATAAATATAAATATAAATATAAGTATAAATATAAATATTAATGTTAATATAAATATGAATATAAATATAAATATAAATATAAATATAAATATAAATATAAATATAAATATAAATATAAATATAAAATATAAATATAGATATAAATATAAATATAAATATAAATATAAATATAAATATAAATATAAATATAAATA
The DNA here is from genome assembly GCA_014526335.1 of Chrysaora quinquecirrha. Taxonomy (NCBI): domain Eukaryota; kingdom Metazoa; phylum Cnidaria; class Scyphozoa; order Semaeostomeae; family Pelagiidae; genus Chrysaora; species Chrysaora quinquecirrha. Next base: position 565,114 of record JACTAT010000120.1, read on the forward strand.
TAAATATAAATATAAATATAAATATAAATATAAATATAAATATAAATATAAATATAAATATAAATATAAATATAAATATAAATATAAATATAAATATAAATATAAATATAAATATAACTATAAATATAAATATAAATATAAATATAAATATAAATATATATATAATTATAAATATAAATACGGGTGAACAATCATATATTAAAAACAGCAGAAATATCAATTTAAAAGTTTCCCATAACAAAAACCTATCTCTATGAACAGATGAGCTTCCCCAATTCTGAAATGGGGGAAATGCAGATACGCAACAACATAATGAGGGGGGCTTTGGGGGGTATCAAAACCCGAAAACCCAGAATAATAATAATTATTATTATTATTTATTTATTTACAGTTGGTAGGGGCGATAGTTTAAAAGAAACTAATAAATACCAACTATTTACAATACTAATTTTCAATCATTAAAACATAGGGTATGTAACTAATAGATGAAGTGATGAAGTTATGCCGATGTCGCGAATGAAACTGCACACCGAAACACAACCGCACCCCCATACCCCACTCCCAAACCACCCATCATGCACGAATTAACAATACGTGATTTGAATATTGTTAAGAACGGACAACCAAAGGCACAACCCCGCCCAGGGCACAATTCCATTCACGAAACCGGAACTACACATCATCTGCAGATATTGCAAGAACAATTTTCTCCTTTCCAGCTCTTAATCATATTTTTTAATTGTTTTGGGGTGTGGGCCGCTTTTGTCGTGTCAAATAACGTATTCCACAGTATACTTCCTCTAAATGATAGGGAATTTTTCCCATAAACGAATGTATTGGTTTTAAACCCGAGGGCAAAATCAGCCAAACCCGCAACTCGTAAAATCCCAAAGCCCCCCTCCATAATAAGAAGTATAAACATAAAAATAACAAGCAAAAGCACACATGGAAATTATTATATTTTGACAATCACCTTTACGGTCTGTTTCCTCTGAAGATTAAATTCGTTCTTTACCATCTGATACTCTTTCTGAAAGAACAGAAAGATTCTGACTGTGACCTGTTTGACTAACACAGGCGATATATAGCTGCACCCCTTGTTTCGAGACCATGAGCCTCAAGCCTTCAAGAGATTCAATTCATGAGCCGCCGTAGTTCCTTGGTGAAGTAACCCTTTCAGCTTTATTCCTGAATGACTGCAGATTGATATTTTCAGTGCCTGTTCATATCTAGGGAAATGACAGGGAAATTTTAAAATTTCCCAGAATGGGGTACATCCCATTTACACATACAATCTAGAATCTATAATATACAGTAATCATCTATAGAACGGATGAGGAAAGCAAAAATTGCACTCCAATAAGGGCATTTTTAGCAAGAACACACAGTAAAAATATGTTATTCCTAATTTTTCTGCAACAAGCTTTTTTCCCCTATATACCTATTTATCCCCAAATCATCCCCAGATCATCCCTAAATATTGAGAACGATTTTTTTCAGAACAGGTATAAGGGAAAAACTCGATGTCGATCCATAAATTGTCCCTAAATAATGACAAACTGATTTTCCCCATATTATAATGAGGTTCAGTCGGAAAATAAGCCTGTCAGCATTATGGCAAGACATTAAAGGCATGTTCGAAGGGTTTTGGGCTGGGGGTTTCGAGGCTTACAGGTGCCAAAAAAGCTATTATAAATTTTAGATTCCAAGAACCAGTATATTAGTTGTTTCCTGTATAAAAACCGGACCATGACTCTGAAATTTATGAAGAAAACTGGGAAAATCAATACAAAAGACTTCAGAAAAGATGTCCAAGCCACAACCTCAGTAGACTTCCATTGTTGTGATGCTGATGCAGAAAATATAGGTAGGTTGAAGCTTTCTTCTCGTCTGCTGCAACGTTTTTAAGATGCAGCTAACTTCTCCCAGTCTGCCAGACTGGTTTCTTGAGGGAAAGCAATTTGTCCTCGATCGATAAAATGGGTTTGAAACATCATTCTCAGGCAGAAAAACTAAGTTGCCAATATGAATTTTCAAGAAACCTTTTACTCAAAACATTGTACTGGCTTGTCTTTTGATTCAACAAAACAAACACTGAAGTATAAACATAAGATAGAATGTCCTTTTACACGCTTTTTTGCAAGGATCCTTTGGTCTAAGTTGAGGCTGGGATTGTTTGAATATGAATACTAATTTTTACAGCAAGTTCATACAAAACTTGTTTTGTTATTTACTGTATACTGTGCAGTCTGTTCTGTACTTACTGTATTTAACCGTCTTGTTCTTGAAAAAAGTGACTTTTAGTTTTTCATCCGAGCATCGACAGTTTCTTTAAGTTCCTTAATTTTTTTGGAATTTTCAGCCTCAAGTTCCTTATAAAGGTGTTCCTTACATAAAAACGTGTAAGGTAACCAGTCATTCATCAGCTTGACTTCTCGTGGCGTAGTTTAAACTGTTGTTTCCAGGCAAAGTACAAAGGGTTGTTCTGGGGATTTCCCCCTCTTTGTTTAGTTTATCAGGTTTTTCCCCCACTTTGCCCAGATTTTTCGTTCTCAGAAGCAATCCACAAATTGTAGACCCTGCAAATTTGGAATGGAATGCAATGCACGGATTCATCTAATCTCTAGGATTCATAGAAACGAAACCTAAGGATATGACCGGGATTGGATCTCGGCTGAGGTAGAAAATCTTGGAAACTCATAAAAAGCTCAGCGAGGTTGTGGGTTATCTTGGAAGATTAGCAGGCAACCCCCGTTTATTTGGCACTGAAGATCACGTGTCACAGCATAATGGCCAATATTTTTATGAGTACCGTTAGAAACCTATTTATTGAACATCTCTATCAAACGCAAGGCCCCCGACAATCGACAGATGTTTTCATCACAAAGGTTATTTCTTTGTAAAACAATGTCTATACATTGGAAACCTCTCTACAACAGGCACTAATGATGGTCACGTAGGTGCCAGTAGCCATATGGAAATAGAGGGTCCAGGCATTTCATTCCATTCCATCATTCCTTCCTTCCATCATTTGTCAAGTTTCAAACCACTCGAAACTGATAGTGTTCCGTTCCTTCGACAGAAAAAACTGTCAGAAAATCATCAAATTGAGTTGCTAATGTGAAACACTGCATAGAATACCTCTGAATACCTTGGCAATTCGAACGAGATAAGTAGAAGGCGGAAGGTTGCTTGCCTGTGTGTCACTTATCAATGTTGTAAATTCAACCCTTTTGTGTCCAGAAGAAAAGCTGTCGTCAACGAAGGTACAGGTACACTTTTTTTAAATAAGCAACTGGTCAATAAGCAAGTAAGCGCTGAGATTTGCTCAAATTTTTGGTTGAAATAGCTTTCTTTATACAATACACCATTCCAAACTTGTCAATTACATTGAAAAGCATGAAAGGAACCAAAAAAAGAGTTTTTATGGGGTATCCAGTCATTCTTTGAGAGCTGAAAGACCAGATACATTAAGCAACTTCGAGGGCTGGACCGGATGTCAAGTTGCTTATTTAAAAAAAGTGTAACCAAAGTGAGCTTAAGTAAACATTGTAAGTATGTTAGCACAGTACAAATTAATTTTCTGTCGCCAAAATAAACTGGTTCATTGAAATAAATTGTTTAGGCCCTTGTATACCAGAAAACAGCCCCCCTTTTCGTGAAAACTATGATCATCCATCGCATGCAACAAGTGACTCTTGGAAAAGTTGTTTTTGTACACAGCTTCAAGTCTTCAAGGGGCAAGTGAGACGCGGTCGTATCGTAGATACCGCAAAAGCTCTATTAAGCCTACTCTCTCTTTTTATTTTCCCTTTCTATTTAGCCCCCCCTCTTATTTTTGCCAGTAGTAAAACGTACGAAACCCTGAAATGTAATGAAAAAAAGTTGTATATGCAGTTTTTATACCACTTCGCTCGGGCCTAGTTCAAAAGCTTGTTTATTTTTTGACCTCTTATGGCCACCTTTTAGTGGCAAAAGTTGCTTAGTAGTTGCTTAATTTTAACTGTATATTCGTTGTATTTGTATACTAAGAATAGTATCGAGGCGAGAAAAACAGCAAAATTTGGAGAAGTACCATGTCTACGATAGATGTCTTCTGACACAAAGTAGTCCTCACTTCAATCTTAATACAACATCCTAAAATTCACTTGGCGTAACGTAATGAGTAACACTCCGTTGATATGCAAGTTTTGACGGCAAATGAATGGAAATAGCTTCTATGTTGATCAATCCTCGATTGCTGTCAGTGATATAAGTCATCTAAAATTTAAAATGTTGCTTAGGCTTTTTTCCTGTGGTATACACTTTTTTTAAAAAGCAACTTGACTTTTGTCCAGCTCTCAAAGTTGCTTAAAATGTTAGACATTTCAGCCCTCAAAGTTGCTTAAAAGTTGCTAAACTTTTTTCTACTAACAACCACCCCTGACTTCGCGGGTAAAAATCGTTAATTGTTAGGCCTACAACACGACTTTTAGGAGACAGTAAGTGGAAAAGTGTTAGCTATTAACGAACTTCAACATGCAAAACAGAAGAACGAACAATTTCTTAACAACAAGAAAGAGAATAAGCTTGGTTCTTTGACTTCTTAGTTGTTTACAGTAATTCAATTGAGCCCTTAAGTTGCTTAATATTAAGGTCATCAGCCCTAGTTGCTTATTGAATGGTTGCTCATTTAAAAAAAGTGTATACGTTGCTTAAAGTTTTAGGCCTTCTACATCTTGGTTGCTTATAAGCGGCTGCCCTTAAAAAAATGCATGTAACGTGTTTGATATCCAAAACGTGTGTCTTAAACAACTTACACGCATTTTTTATAAGCAACCGCTTATAAGCAACCAAGATGTAGACGGCCAAAAAGTTTATGCAAAGTATAGTACCAAAGGAAAAAAACCTAAGCAACTTTTTTAATTTTTGATAATTTATATCACTGCAAGCAATCGAGGATTGATCAACATAAGCTATTTCCATTCATTTGTCGTCAAAACTCGCATATCAACGGAGTGTTTCTCGTTAAGTGAGGCATTTCATTGAGGGGTTTCCATTTAACTTTCAATACAAAGTCTCAAATGGTAACAATATCAGCAGGGAGGAATGACTCCAGTAATTTATGTGCATTGTTAAATTTTGTTGTTTTTCTAGACTCTATAGCTACTATTCTTACGGCATAAAGATACAGTTAAAATTAAGCTGTCGTAATTTAGCACAAACATTTCTTGCTCAGTTGGTAGGATGGACGTTGCAAAACTTCTGGCAATTTTCTTTTTGTAGCTGAGCATCAATGGCTGGTCGTTTAGTTCGCATTGAGAATTCATTTGTTGCTCAAGTAGGCAAACCTTTCGGAAAAGGTCTCTCCTCACTTGGCGAAATCGTTGACACGATCGATGGAATTGGGATAAATGCGAATGCAAGAACAGTAAAGATTTTTGCACCATCTGTAAAAAGGCAAGCAAAAGATGCGTTTTATCATATGAAGGAAGCCGATGCTAAAGCCATGGGAGTCAAAAATCGTCTAGATATTCTTGTTCAAGAGACTGTTAATAAACAGGGAGAAATACGGAGATCACTTGCTGAAAGTAAATCTCAACTTATCAACTACAACAACCAGCTTGAAAGCCTAAAAAGTGAAGAACGCCAGATCCAGGCTGAATTATCATCTGCGCAAAATTCTCTTGAAAGTGCCAAATGCACCTTATCAGACGCGGAGAATGAGCTTGAGAAAAAGAAAACAGAGCAAGGAGTTGTAGCGGGTGTTGGTGCCGGATTAATGGCGATTCCTATTTTTGGGTGGATAGCTGGTGGGGCGATGCTAGTTGTCAGTCTAACAGCTCTTCAAGATAATGTCAATGCAGCAAAAGGAGCAGTTGGTACCAAATTGATTTATTTTTTTACGGTTAAATATAAATCTATGATTCTGAATTAATTTTCCCGTTTTGTTGAAGATCATTGACTTTCATTTTAACATTTACAAAAAGGTCCCATTCTGACAAAAGATCGAAACTTTATCTAAGCTTCTTAGCAAACCTTGGGGAAATTCTGATAGTATGATAAGATCGTCTGCAAAGAGGAGGTGATTTAGAAAGAAATCATGGAGTTTTATCTTAACCTAATAAAGGATGAAATGCCTTTCCTCCTAGTTTGCCCAATGTATAACCAAATATGAGCTACCCTCTTTGAAACACTTGGAACCCCTCTCATATAAAAACTGTGAACAACAATTCATGGAAATTATGAAATGTCCAAATAAGCAGAGGATAAAACATTCACATATTCTGTGTGTAGTTTTGTTAATGTTTATTTTTAAAACTACAGCCATACCTTGTAACATTAAGGTAGTGCATCATATGCTTATATAGAAATAACTAAAGCTACTTTTGATGCGAAAGTATCTTTTGTCTGTTGCTTTGCGACTTGATCGGCTTGCAAAATTTCACAGAAAATTGTAGAAATTCACCTGGTTTGTTTAAGCTTATTAGTCTTGTTTGTAGGAGATGCCGAGGAGAATGTAGAAAGTGCCAGAAGAAGATTGATTTCGAAACGAGAAGAGCTTTCAGATAACGAAAGCAATATAACAAGAGCCAAGGGATCAATTGATACATTTGAGAGTCAATTGTATAGAAAAGAACAAGAAAGAAAAAAACTAGTTAAAGAATTACAAGAGCAGACGAAACTAAGTGAAGAAATAAAAAGATGTGCCAATTTTGTAGCTGTCACATTTGGAGGGACAAGTGTAATGAGAGACACAACAATGGCAATGTATGACTTCGAGCCACTGTTTCTGTCATTAAAGAGCCTGGCGATTCACTTCAACTCATCCAATCTTCTTGAAAGCAAGATATTCAAAAGAGCTATAAATTTTGGTGACGTCAAACGAAAACTAAAAATGATATGCTCCAAAGAACCTCTGCTTTCTGTTGATGATAGCAGTGCTGACTTTTTCATATGACAATCCATTAGATGACTTTTGCCTAATTTTTCTTTTTTTTCCGAAAATCAAAGTTTATATTTGTGATTCACGCAATTCTAATATAATATATCGTGCTCAAAAATCGACTTCGTTTTCCTGGCACTTTACCTTTCTCAATTACAGGTATTTTTTTTTTTAAAAGAAACTAAAAAATTGATCCAGTACTGAAAGTTTCCCAAAAATTTTCAGATTTTGAGTACTGAAAGTTTCTTAAGAGTTTCTTGATCATCCATATTGGCAACATAGTTATTCTATCTGAATGATGTTCCAGAGCCATTCATCGATCATATTTGAATGTATATAGGGTTCCTGCTTGTCTGTTTGTCACAGAAATGTTTTATTGCAGACGAAACGCGGGAAATAAACGAAAAGTATTCGCTGTCTGAAGTGAAAAGTTTCCTACGTAAAACAATTCTAGTACTGGAGCTTCTTAAATTTTTTTGCATTTCGAGATCTGGGTTTCTTATAAAGGGTTTCTTATAAAAAAATAAACGTGTATAAATAAACCTCTTTCATCCCACTTTATGTGAATATCGATACTCGACGTATGAAAACATAATCAGAACATGTATAACATCATATGGAAGACTTATAGAACTAGCTATAGCTTTTTTATCGGTCCTTTTTGCGTTCGATTCCGTAAATTGGCTATACAGTTCACGTATCTGGTCCTTTAAAGGAAATGCGCTCACATGGGATCGCAACCTCGTCCCCAGGGTGAATAGGCCTCTACGTGAAACTCGGCTGTCCATATTCGACCCTGGTATCGGCCTTATCTATACACAATTTGATTGGCTGTTTAAACAATTGATATTTTAAGTGACGTCACAGTCTCTTCAAAATTTCACACCAAAATAGGCCGAAAATTATGTAAAAACATGTATAAAAACCAAAACTGATGCTACACGAGATATTGTATCTTGCCTTACAGTTATCAATGAAATTCTTTGCATTTCCTTTCTAAGAACATCTGCTTTCTGAATCTACATCTTGTTTTGATGCCTAAGCCAAAATTGCCAGTATTTTGGCAGATTTTGTGGCCGGTACCAGGGCCAAAATCGATTTGACGGTTGAGATTCGAGAAAATTCGATTTGGGGCCTGGGGACGAGGTTGATGGGATCGATCCCGGTTTTTCTCAAGGGCGACATGGTGAACTGAGCATGCGTAACAGAAATCGCGCTAGTTTTCACCACAAGACTAAAATAAAATGGCTACAAAGAAGAAATGACCGAACAAGACTTTAACCTGGACGACAGATGAAGAAAATATTCCGCTCCTGAAAATGACTCTTTTTTCAAAACAACAAAGATGTGAGATGTTCACCAAATATCTCTAATCCAATGAATGGTTATGGATTACAAAAAAAGCTATCGTGAAATTTGCAATATTTTCCAAAAACAATATTCCGGTATAATTACAAATATAAAATACCGAACCAAAAACTCAAATTCGCAACATTTCACCATAGTGAAAATGCCTCGATCAAGAGTTTAAATTCTTAAATACCTCGCCTCGTTTTCCATCCTTGCCAGTTTAGGTGAAAGTGAAAGATGAAAAGGTGAAATGATGTATTTAGCGCAAGTTGCTAGGTGCTCAGTAGTCGGTTAACTAATCGAGATCTCGACCCTGGCTCTGACGTAACCGTGGCTGGGGCTCGAACCCCGACCTCCTTGAGCTTCTGACACAACAAGCCACCTGGATTAGACGACGACCCCCCGGCACCTTCGTATAAAAATGATGGACCCCCGGTTTAAACGAAGTTATAATGGGACCGATCATAAACTGGACCGCTCCCGTTTCCACACTTCCAAGGACAGCAGATTCCAAAGTAGAGCCCATCCGTACCAGTTGGGAATCTCCGCATCTCTTCATGTAAACGTGACTCAGAGGTGTTTTTTTTTTCAGAACAGTCTAAAACGACAGTCTATTAATAAGAAAGAGTTAAAATCATTTGATCCTGAAATTATCCATTAATAAAAAAATCGCCCTACCTAGTCACCTTAATATCCATTATCCATCCCAGCAGGGTCG
>JACTAT010000120.1:574606-589500 GCA_014526335.1 Chrysaora quinquecirrha
AATGTTTATAATCCTGATTTCGTGCATGAACTTGAGGTGAGACCTCAGTATGCAAAATTTTCACGGTAATGAGACAGGATAAAACCGTGTTGGTTTTGCCTGAAAGGCAACAAGTGATTAGCTTCATTTGCGACGTTACTTGGTAAATTTACAGAAATTCTAAACCAAGTTTAAGTCTAGCTAATTGAATTAGCAAAAATGACTACGAACAAAAATGACTACGGACGCCGGTGTGTGGGGGGGGGGGAGGGACTGGCCATGGGTCCATCACACGTGTTAAACTAGGACCTGAAAGTTCTTGAACAAAACGAACCTCGCGAAAGATAACTGATATGAGGACGTTACCTAATGCTCAAATAGATTACGAAATTTCTTTTCGCTGCTGTCAAATTGGCTGTGGTTGGATTTGCACAATATTTTGATACAGCTTCCACTTTGTAAGCAATGTAAGTTGCAGTAGCAATATCTTCAAGCCATTAACTGATAGATGATTTGATCTACGGCTCTGCTTTTTACTTTATCTCTTTTCAGTTTGAAGTTGGGATCAGTCGATTTTGACGCAGGACCTGCTAGCCGTACTTATATTGGGTATACTAAGCTTTTACTTAGACCTTTAGTTTTATTTATTCAGTTTTTTGAGATCTTAGATTAAAATAGAACAATTATTTCATCTACATATACTGCGGCAACGGATAATGAGTTAGTGAAATGTAAGCAGTTTATCTGATCCACATTTTGTGAATCGCATACGGTGGATGCTGGAGAAATGCCGATAGGTTCAAATCATGACTCTTGGGAAACCTCTTTAGACCACACCCTTTATATTGCTTGGAAACGCCCTTTTATATTAGAGAAGCGCTTTTTTTAAGAACGTGAATTTTCCTTATGTTTTTTGTTCCTCCCACTTTCAAAGAAGCTTCAGTTCCTCCCATTCCCAAGAATCCACAAAGGGTCGGCTATACTGTAAATCACAAAATTACAACCCGTACAATCGCGAAACAGGGGAGGGGTTTAGATTCACGCATTTATGAAATTCTTAATTCACGAAATCCCACATAAAAATTGTCCAACAACGGGTCAGACAAAAACGCTTGGGGAACCAATAGTATAACCTTCCCTTTTTGGCAGAGAAAGGATGATCGAGTTGGATGTTCTTTTTTCTCTTGACAATGTGTTGTGTATTTGTATTTATTATGTATTTGTTATTGTTGTTGATATTAGAGTTTGGGCCAGCCAGTGGCATATTGCGTTTTGCATATAATGGCAGAATAATTCGAAGTGTTGTTTTCCTGCGATATTTCTTGCAATCTTCTGTCGGTAATATATTCTTTATTTGACATCAAGTGTATACATTTTCCTTGCTCTATATCTCTGTCAAATTGCTCTTCAACAATTTCCTCTGAATAAGCTCTACGTAAAGCATCAGCAACATACATCTCTCTTCCTTTGTTATAAATTATCTCAATATCATATGCTTGTAGCTGCAACATCATTTGTTGCAGCCGCATAGGAGTTTGTTATATAGGCTTTTTCAGTATCACCTCAAGAGGCTTGTATACTGTCTTAACTCTAATCTTCTTGCCATGCACATATTGATGAAATCAGCTGCACCCAAAAACTATTGCAAGCATCTCCTTTTTAATTTGTGCCAAATTTTTTCTGGCTTACAGTCATGGCCTTACTTGCATATGCCACTGGGCCTGTATCTTGTAAGATAGTTGCTCCCGGACCTCCATAGCTTGCGTCAACTTGCAAGGTTATCTCTTTGGTTACATCATAAAACTGAAGAAATTTAGGACTTTGTCAGCACTTTCTTAACATTATCAAATGCATTGCTGTGCCTTTCTGGCCGAAAAAGGGTCGATTTTGAGGTATTTGTTTCGTTTATCCAATTGGCTGCTTATTAAAGCCTAAAGATATAGCCTATAAAGTGAACTGTTATGTTTTAGCAGGATTTTCGAAGTTGTTTTCACAACAACAGACAATGAATTATTTGTTTTATTTTTATGCTATTCAATTTGAATTGTTTTTCAAAGTTATTGAAAACAAGGAAAAAGCGCATGCGCATTTTCGCGTTTCACTTAACATAATCACTCGTAAGCAAGTGCTTTCCACCCCGCACACGATAAGCAAAATGGCACGAATACCAAAAAATATCAAACATTTCATTTTCGATTTGAACAGGAAAATTTCTGACAGGTTTACCACCTCACACGGGAGAAATTTGCTTAAACAAAATGCCACGAATGACACTTTGCTTAAGCAAAATTCTCCCATGTGCACCAAATATTAGAATTATTTACAAAAACAGGCTCTCAAATTAAAAATATTGCTTTTTTATCAGTTTATCAATACTTTTTCCGCTTGGTTAAAAGAGCTTTTTGAAAGGCGGAAGAATTGTTAGAAAGGCTAACAGTTTCAGAATTCCTAATTGGAGGAGACTCGGCGAACTCCGATTTGAGTTCTTCGAGCCTCCTCGTAGCATCGAGATCGCTGTGCGCAGCACAGCTAATTACGTTCTAACTAGAGATATATTCCTATTGGTTATTCCAACTCGCTCTTGACAGCAATCAATCAAAAAAGTAATGAATACACGCAACGACCCCATTTTCCTCAGTATTTTACAGAAGAGCCATGAAGCTCATTCCTGTGAAGTTAATGGAAAAAAGAGGGGTTCGGGTTGGGTGGGCGCACAGCGATCTCGATGCTACGAGGAGGCTCGAAGAACTCAAATCGGAGTTCGCCGAGTCTCCTCCAATTAGGAATTCTTTCTCACCTCCTCTCCGCATCGAGGCTCGCTGTGCGCAGCACAGCTAATTACGTTCTAACTAGAGACTTCAAAGCTCGTTTTTCCATTACCATCACCAGGCAATGAAAGCAAACTATGGCAAGCCGTAGTGGACAAAAGGGGGTTGAGAATGATTTTATGTGTTCAGTTTGTATTTGTTGTTCGAGATTTTGAAGTTAATGTCTGAAATTTTGCAGTTTAGTGTCTGAGATTTGTATTTGATGTCTGAGATTTGTATTCGATGTTCGAGATTTGTGTTTAGTATTCGAGTTTCGTATTTGGTGTCCGAGTTTTGTGTTTGATGTCCGAGTTTTGGTTCGGTGTCCGAGTTTTTGGTTTGGTGTCCGAGTTTTTGGTTTGGTGTCCGAGTTTTGGCTTAGTGTTCGAGATTTGTTTTTGGTGTCCGATTCCGATACCGAGAAAAAAGCTTGGGTTGCACAAAATCCAAAATGACCGACAGAATCAACAGTGCCTCTGACAGTAGTCAGCGTTTACTGTCTCGAATTGCAAACCAAATAGATGTTCTGTCTTCATCTTTAAATTTTAGTAGCCCTGGGGATGGCCAGCAACCTTCTTCAAGTCGTTTGCAGTCAGGAAATGTGACAGTAGAGGAAGAAGTGGCACGTGTATTTAATCGATCAGCTAGGCCTACTAGGCCAGTATCAACAGATAGGGCTTCACCGTCAGCAAATGTCCAAGCTAACCCAATGTATGCCACGAGGCGAAATTTTCAACAAAGTCAAATAAGACATCCGTATCAAAGAACTGCCAGGGCCAATAGGAAAGTTACGCTTGCGAACAAAGCCAAAGCTACCAACAGCAAAGGGCATTTCTATACAGATGTTATACTGTTACCAAGTCCTGATGCAGAAGAAGTTCCAAGGCAAGGGAAGAAAGTTTGGCTTTCTGAAAATGGATTCGTGATAACAGGGTGTAGAATTGAAAAGGGCTGGTCAGCACTTGAAGCTGAGAACAATTTAAGGTCAGTATTTTCAGAGAAGATCCCTCTTCATGTAAATTTACAGATACTGCATTCTGTGCATACAAAGATTATTCCACCAACTTTGGCACCTGGTCAATCTCTCGATGGAATGATAATGTATAGACTGTTCAAAACAAAGGCTATTTATTTGCGCTCATCTGAAAAATTGTCCGATCAAAGTCATCAAAGTGGAGAAGTTTTGAGCAGTGAAGGAAGTGATATTGAAGATTTCCCACCCTTGTATGTGAATGATACCAGAAGTGGAACAAGCATGATTTTGAAGACAGAAAACACAAGTGATACCAGAAAGTTCATCACAATCAGCTGAAGCTCCAAATAATCTTGCACATGATTCACCAAATGTTATTGATTTAACAGAGGAATACACTGCCTTGTTAAACGATTCATTTCCATTTGAAGATGATATGGAATTTGCAGAGGAAAAAGAACAAAGCAGCAAAGGTTCTGAAGAGGGAAAGAGTACGGATGATCAACCAGAAACAATTGAAGAAATAATCTGTCGACTTTCTTCTGTCATTGGCTATGAGAATATTTCTAAATTTAATGTCAGTAGAAACCATTTGTGGGAGTCAGCAAAGAGGGGCTTCAGTAAGAAGTCATTCTCACCAAAAAACAAGATTTCTGTCATTTTTACTGATGATGCTGGTATTTCAGAAGGAGCAATAGATATGGGAGGCCCAACAAGGGAGTTTCTCACAATGCTCATGAATACCATCAGCAGAAGTTCATTGTTTGTTGGAAGTGAAGAAAACAGATTACTTAGCTGTTTCAGTAAAGAATTGCAAGATGGAGATTATTTTTTGGCTGGGAAGATTATTGCTGTTTCCATTGTTCATGGAGGACCCGGCCCAGAAAACTTTTCACCAATACTCTTTGACTCAATTGTTAAAGGGCCTGAAGCTGTAAAAGTCAGTGTAGATGATGTTTTCGATCACGAAGCAAAACAGCAACTGAGACGCCTTCAAGACTGCACATCAATCTCATCGATTGGTGCGTGTCTTGATGAGATGGAAGCATTAATTGATTTCTCTGGTGTCAACCCCATGGTGCGTCATCCAGATGATAGATTTCGCATAATTGAAGATGTTTCCAAATGGCTTGTTGTTGGCAAGACAAGGCCAGCTCTGGAAAGCTTTAAAAATGGCTTAAACACACTTGGTGTTTTGGAGGCCATCAGAGCTCATCCAACAGCATTCAAAGCAATTCTCTGTTACAATGAAAAAAGTTTCAATGCCAACACATTTCAGTCAATTTTTAGAATTTGTCGCAGTGAACAAGGTACAGAGAAATATGTAACTGAAAGTAAAGTCATCATGCATTTCCGTGATCTACTCCAGGACATTGAGGAAAATGATTCTGATCTATCATACCCAGAAATGCTTGCATTCACAACAGGAAGTTTGCAAATTCTACCTGCAGGATTTATCTCCAATCCAACAATTGAATTTTTGCATTCAAACAACAATGATGAAAGGAAATTTCCAATTGCAAATACATGCTCTTGCATTCTCCGTCTTCCAACATTCCATAAAGAATATTCAACATTCAAAGAATCCATGGAGTTTGCGATAAAAAACTGCAGAGGATTTGGAATGCCATGATTGTAGCAGATAAGTCTTAAACTTGCAAGAGGGATATATTTGCACTTGATCTAAGACAGATCACTTAGTTATCTCAAGTATGAACATGCCAATTACATATAACACTTTATTGTTCCTTTTCGTTAAATGTTTATTTTGTTATGTTTGGCCAACCAGGCCCATACGAAGTGGGGTGTAGATGGGCTGTAGGTGGACCATGATATAATCATATATGAATTATTTTGTGTTAATTATTATTAATAAATCAATTAATTAATAATCTCTAGAATATTATATCCAGAATAATACTCATAATTAAAGTATGACAGCGCATGCTGATTTCTATTGACCAGCCCCCTGTCAATTTCCTCCTACGGTCCTGGTTGGTTTGTTATTTTTATTTTCATAAACAAGTTAATATGTTATTGTTAAAAAATCTTGTGAAAAAAGATAGAATGTGTATATCTTAATTTTACAAGAAATAGACTTTTTTAATAAACAGTTAAGTTTTGAAAATGTATTGTTGCATTTGAGTCATGGTTATGTTAATTGTTATAGATGTAAAAATCATTTCAAGTTTCAACTTTCTGAAGTACCCTAACTTAGGTGTCATAAAAAACCCAATAAAAACAAACTAGCTATCAAATAATGCCTCTATCCTCTAATAAAACATACAAGAAAGACTTCTTAATGCTGCAAAGAACTAATGAAGTCTCTTGTTTGAAGATAAAGATCTATCCCATGATTCATATCATCTGAAAGGGGATCAACCAAATTCGTCAGTGCTTCAAGATCTTCATTGTTTAAATTTAGTGAGAGTTCTTCTACTACTACATTGTTTTCAGTCTCAATTTCTACCACTCCACCTTGGAAGTCAACACCAAAAAGATCACCTTGTGCTTCATACATATTATCACTGTCATTGATTGCTGATTGCAACATGCTTGCTGTCCAAATTGCAAGTGGTGATAAGTGGTTACCAGTTCGCATTCCATGATTATTCCACTGACTTGTGAATTCATCTAAAGATGCCTGAATCCTTGCCAAATATACAAAATGGAGAGAATACAAATCACTCTCATCATGCTCATCAAGGATTTCAGCATTCTCAAGGGATATAAACAGGTCCTTATAATACGCATTTACAACCCTGTTTACATCAGACCAGAGTCTTTCTATTCTTTGATTATGGACACTTCGTCCAGCAATAAAGCTCCTCTGTTCATTCCTCTAATTTCAACCATGTATCTTGCCACATCTACATTTTCGGTACCACGGTCACCTCTAACCCTTGATGGAGTCCCAAATCTACTCACTCCATCTAAAAAGCAGTTAAGGGTTGTTCTTGCCAAATTGTTTGGAAAACACCTAAGATAAATAATAGTTCGACTATGACCATCGATGCATCCATGAAGCACAAATTTCCAAGAAATAAGTTTATGATTAGAGTCGATATGCCAAAGGTTGTTGGCAAATCCAACATTATATATTCTTCTTGCAATTGGCAATCTCTGTCTCACTGCTCTACCAATTGGGTCAACTACATTGAGTCGTTCCTTATTCTCCAACGTTGTACCCTAACGCCTCTTCCTCTAAGACTTCCCTTATCAGAGTCTCCCCAGCATATGGAGTGAGACTAAGAACTTGTCTTATGCAAGTATCTAAATTCTCATTGTTAATATCATCAAAGGCATCATCTATGTTCAGCTCAATGCGTCTTCTTGCAACAGTGCGTGGATGCACACCAAGACAGCTAGCAATCTGCTTCCAAGTCATTCCTGTTTCTCTAAGATGCTGTAACTGCTCTTTCGTAATGTTAAACTTTGGCCTTCCACCTGTTAAAACAATTGGTGCTCTATATTCATCTTCGGAATGTTGCTGATCATGATTGGCTTTCCTACATGCTTCCCTAAGCACACCATGTAATGAATGTGCAAGCTGTTCCAAAAGGGTCTTAATTGAGTTGGAATCTTCAACTATGGCTGCTTCCATGCTAATGACAATCCTGGTATATTCTTCCAGCCTTCTTATAGCATGTTCCATTCCTACCCAATCTGCATCTTCCTGTGTGAGCAATTCTATGCAACGGCTTAAACGAGAAAAGAAATGACGAAGTTCTTGACCGCTCCAGCATCCATGTCCATCTTGATCTTGATCTTGATCTTTCAAGATGGAATCAAAGCAAGATATCTTTGCCCTGCATTACATTGCCCAAATAATTGGTCACCAGCACAGATTTTGAATTCAAATCTTATTTGGTCACCAGCACAGATTTTGAATTCAAATCTTATTTGGTTCTATGTGGTAGAAAGAATCTCATAACGGACACCAAGCCAAAAACTCGGACACCAAACCAAAAACTCGGACACCAAACCAAAAACTCGGACACCAAACCAAAAACTCGGACACCAAACCAAAACTCGGACATCAAACACAAAACTCGGACACCAAATACGAAACTCGAATACTAAACACAAATCTCGAACATCGAATACAAATCTCAGACATCAAATACAAATCTCAGATACTAAACTGCAAAATTTCAGACACTAACTGCAAAATCTCGAACAACAAATACAAACTGAACACATAAAATCATTCTCAACCCCCTTTTGTCCACTACGGCTTGCCATAGCAAACCTAGATACGATATTTGACATTGGTAGCAACACCCACGTAAAATCGTTTATCAACGAGTTTGTCAAATATAATTCAATAAACAAGAAACATACGCAAGAATGATAACAAGCGAAGTCAATAAATCAAAAGAATGCATGAGTCAATAAATTCATCAATCATTCGTTGACGTATCGGCAAAAGTTCTCGTAATTGAATTTGAGAGTTCACTAGATGGCAAAAACTTGTTTACGCGATTGTAATGTTTGTTAAAAGTACGTAAACAAGACCAATCTCCAGCTTGTAAAACGTTGTCAATCGAGACATTATTTTGCAAAGCATATGACGCAGTAGCCCCCCTGACACTGTGTGCTCCAAAGATACGAATATTTATCCCAGAGTCATGTAAAACACTGCGAATCCATCGCGCCAATGTGTCAGTAGATACTGGTCGATGAGGAGGGCGCCAGCTAAGAAAAAGTTGATGGAACTCGTTCTGGCGAAATTCAGCAGTCTTTTCAATATATAACTTTAGAAGGTCGACTGTGTGAAGACAATCTTCCTCTGTTGCTGAGGGAAGAGTAATAACAAAACAAGGTCTCTGACGAGAAACTTTTAAATCAGCATATATATACAAATAAGTCGCATTCTGGTGGAAAAATATATATCTACAATCAATCAAGGATAGTGTATGAACTCTTTGAACAGAAACACAAGCAAGTGTTGTTGCAAGTTTTCGAGTGATGTCCTTCAAAGGCGAAGATGCGGAAATAGTCCACGCAGCAAGATGTCGAAGTAAAGTTTTCGCGTCCCACAAAAGGGGATATTTAGACTGTGGTGAGCGTAAGTTTCTAACACCATGAACAAAACGTGAAATAAGTGGATGTTTTCCAATCTGGATATCCGGATACAAAACTGATAACGCACTACGTGCTTTATTTATTTGCGAGTAGCCAATGCCACGATCGAAGAGGAAAGTTAAAAAACTCAGTACTGATTCTACAGAGGGTTCATCGGAATTAAAGTGTTTTTCACAGCAAAATGAAAGCCATTGTCGAATGATTGACGAGTAGTTTTTCTGCGTGTTTTTCTTCCAACTTGCGAGCATGATTTCGAATGTTTTTTGAGGAAGTTGGCATGAAGATAGTTGTTTGCTGACAATTTGCAAGCCACGAATTTCATTTTCGGTAAAAGAAGATGCTTGATTTCGGGTTTGCCTGGACATCTGAGCAAGGAAGGAAAAGACGGTAGTAAAATAGGATAATCTACAAGGTAAGAAGATAGCATTGGAAACCATGGTTGGCTCGGCCAAAAGGGACAAATTAGAACAATTATGCAAGACAGATGATTAGTTAGCTTGTGTAAAACTTTGCTAATCTGATTGAATGGTGGAAATGCATAGCCATATTTGTTATCCCAGGAATGGGAAAAAGCATTTACTCCGATGCAGAAAGGATCGGGGCGCCATGAATAGAATTGTGGCACCTTGTTATTTAGGCGGGAAGCAAACAAATCGATCTGTGGTGTCCCAAAATGCGTACAAAGACGATCAAAAATGGCTATGTCAAGACTCCATTCAATATTGTCGATAAATTTCCTGGACAATCTATCAGCTAAGGTATTGTTTATGCCAGGTATATGAATAGCAGTTAAGGAGACTTGATTATCGATGCACCAGAGCCAGATTTTACGGCTCAAGTAATTTAATGAAGGGCTATGACAGCCACCAAACTTATTAACGTATGATATAGCTGTTGTATTATCGCAGTGCAATCTAACGTTATGTTCTGCGATGAAATCATGAAATGCAAATAGAGCAAATTGTATCGATTGGAGTTCGAGAAAATTTATGTGTTTTGTTTTCTCTCGTTGTGACCAACGGCCACCCGTTTGTTGGAGTAATTGTCCTCCTTGGAAAAGAGTAGCTCCCCAACCGAGCTCACTAGCATCGGTATATATTTCGTATTGCCATTTGTCAAGGCCTAGAATATCATCAATTGAACGGCCATTGTGGGTCCTTAGATTTTTGATCCACCAACAAAGTTCTGAGCGAATTTTGCGGGACAGATAGACCCTCTCATCATAGTTACCTAAGCGTTGTAGATTTTGTGTTTTATAAATTTCAAGGTAGCGGGTATGGAGCTGAGCATATCGAACTGCAAGAAAAGAAGAGACAAGTAAACCGATAACCTTGGCAAATGAGCGAATTGTTACGTGACGTTGTTCGATCAGTTCCGAACAAGCAAGCTCAATTTTCGTAACTTTATCGTCAGGTAAACTGACAGAGTAAGTTTCTGAATCGATTACAAATCCAAGGTGGTTTATGCTTTTCGCAGGGGTAAAAGACGATTTATCGCAATTTACCGTAAAGCCAAGGCTTTCAAGGAGAGCCATTGCTCGACTTGTCTCTTCTTGCAAAGTTGTTTCGGAATTGTTGATATACAAACTATCGTCAATGTAGTATGTGCAGTTAATGCTCTCTCGCCGTAATTGTGAAAAAAATCGGCTTCATAACTTTTGTAAAAAAGAATGGAGCGAGGCTTAAGCCAAAGCAAAGACACTGATATTCATAGATTTCATCCTTCCACATAAAACGAAGATATTTTCGATATTGTTTTGCAATTGGCAGGGAAAAATAAGCGTCTTTTAAATCAAGAGACGTCATAAACGAATTCCTCTTGATAAGAGGTAAAATCGTCAGAATGTGTTCCATTTTGAAATGAATCTTTTCAACAAACTTATTCAGTTTTTTGAGATTTATGATAGTTCGTAAACCCCCTGACTTTTTAGGTCGGGTAAAAATATTTGAAATGAATTGGGTCTTAATCGGATCGACAGGAACTATCGCACCTTTTTGCAGGAGCGTTTGAATTTCGGTATCGATGCAAGTAACTTCGTCCTCACAAAACGGAATCGGTTTTGGAGGGAGAAGTTGGAAAGGAGTGACAGTAAAATTGATACGAATGCCACGAACAAGGCTGAGTACAAATTTATTTGAAGTTATTTTACGCCAGTTATGAAGAAAACATTTAGTTTTTCCCGTTACCTGTTGTTCTTGAGTCACTTTTGTTGGTTCCTTTTCATGAATGATGGGTTGTTCTGAGACTGATTGGTCGTCTGTTTCTGGCCTTGCTTCGAACGCCAAGAGTTGTTGGTTTGGCCTCGGTAGTTTAAATGACTCTGGCGATTTGGCTGGGAGTGAGAAGGATTGCGAAATAACGGCCGAGGAAGCGTTGCAGAGTTTCCACGTTGTGGAGCTATCGATCTAGTCACTTTTTGTGAAGATTGGATGCTTTTTACAGCTTCTAAAACGTTATCCCCAAACAAAAAATTTGTAATGGGGGTTTTAGAGCTGCAGAGGGAATGAAATCGTGGATTTATGGCCGGCTTGAGAAGGTCTCTTCTTCGATAGGACGATTCCAGGTATGCGTTTCCCAGGAGGGCAACACAAGCATCGAGCTTATCATTTAAGCCTTTAAAAAGCGACAGGAACTTATCCGAATGAGTATTAAACTGGAGAAGAGTCTCTTTGACTTCAACAATTCCAGTCAAACCCTTTGCCAGAAGTGCTTGGGCATTCTGAAGCCTTTTATCATGTTCTTTGCTATCTTTGGGCAACTGTGCCCAGAGATTTGGATTTATGGTCGGCACACTGAGTGCTGGGCAATTTTCTGGCCTTTTTATAGCCTCCTTGAATTTATTGAGCTCTGTATTGAGGATTCGTTTCCTGCAACAGTCCTCAACATATTTTGCGTAGGACTCGGAAATTTTAGGGCCTACTGCTTCGTCTTCGACGAAGTGGAGTTTCACCGCCTCTTGTGCAGTTGTCGGCGGTAGAAATGTTGAAAAATTGTAATCTACGTTATCGAACGTAGGAACAAATTGGCCTTCGGCAGATTCCACAGAGAAAGTGCTGGGAGCTACCGGCGATACGGGGTTTAAAGCCATAGGCATACCCACATCGAGCAATCCAGAAGGATTCTGAGTAGTGGAGAACTGATCTCCAAGTGAAGACAAGGCAAACTGATTGCCGTTAGTGGTGAGAAACTGATTCTCAGTCGAACACGATAAAATTTCTGGTTGAGAAGTGGCAGACTGACTGCCATTTGAGTCGGCGACGGTCGTGTCGCCAATGCAGGCTTTCTTTTTAGCCGGACCAAGGGAATCGTGCAAGAAAGTAACCAAATTGGCCATTTCTGCCCGAATTTCCCCAACGGACGATTGTAGATCAATGAACTCCGTCTGAGTGACGAACTTGCGCTTTGTGGTCTGCGTTTTCTTCTCTTTGCACGATGTGTCGTCTTCTTCTAAGATCACTTCGTTCTCCATGATGACTTGCTGTCTTCTGTTTTATTTCGTTCGAGTTGAAATGACGCTCGGAAAATACTGAGGAAAATGGGGCCGTTGCGTGTATTCATTACTTTTTTGATTGATTGCTGTCAAGAGCGAGTTGGAATAACCAATAGGAATATATCTCTAGTTAGAACGTAATTAGCTGTGCTGCGCACAGCGAGCCTCGATGCGGAGAGGAGGTGAGAAAGAATCGAAAGATCTGTAGGCTCTAAAACAATTTCTTTTTCATCAGTCAATACCTCTTCCGCTCGGTCAAAAGAGCCTTTTTGATAGGCGGAAGAATTTTAACAAAAGGCTTGATCGCGTGGGTGACTTGTTTTCAAAATCAAGCGATCTGATTGGTTCTTAAACACAGATTGTGCAACTGAAAGCACAGCACTTGGTTAAGCTTTCGCTGAATTGGCTGAATGCAGTAATTTGAAATTTCGTCTTGAACATCTTGTCCTAAGGTTGGTAAGGGTTCAAATTCTAAAAAAATCAAATATCTTGTGCTTTTTTTTATCAATCTTCCTATATACCCTTTATTTCTGTTAATCAAGTTGTTTTCGTTTCTACAGGGTTAATCCAAAAGTAAAGAATCAAAGAAAAGATGAAGACAGTTTGGTTTTTGGCCGTGGTTCTTGGTTTTGCCTTGGCCGTGTCTCTGTGCAGTAAGTTGGATTTGTATTCCCATTTTAGCAAAATCTATCATCGAATTAATCATTAATGGATCAGGGATTTGCTTAGCCGTTGGCAATAGCATTTGACATAGCTTTCACCTAAATTAACAAAACTTATGATTGAATTAATCATTAATTCTCTGACACCCTGGCCGCAAATGCTATTGATTTCATGGAAATCCCTTGGAAATCCTTTTGTTCATCAGGAATCTCGTCCGCGTTTTGAAGATAACGAAATAGCCTGCGTGCATGTATTCAACTTTATAGACCAGGTGGAGAAAGAAAGGGGGAATGATCCCCGACGAGGAAATTTTTGAGACCACGTGAACCTGGTCATTTTGGTGTGAAACTTCCACCTTTGGAGACGAAATCGTGTCGAAGACGAAGATGTTCTTAATATAGTTTTAAGTAAGAATGAGGCCTAGAAAGTCTTCTTGTGATCATATAAGGTCTGTTTCCGCATTATGAGTGGATGGGTTTGCAAAATCTGGAAGGCACATCCCCATCCCTCCATATGTCATGTACACGCTTTTTTTATAAGCAACCACTTTATAAGGAACCTACATGTAGAAGGCCCGAAAATGTAAAGAACTTGTACAACTAAAGAGAAAATCACTAAGGAACTTTTCATTGTTGAATATTTTATCACTGCAAACAATCAAGAATTAGAAAGCCGGTTCCATTCATTTGCAGTCGAAAATCACATAAATTGTACTTTGTGCATGTATCAAATGTTTTCTTTCAATAGTTTCGAGCTTTGCTTACATGCAAATGTCTCTGTACAGTAGTCATTAAACTGTATGTGCAGTTAAAATTAAGGAACTATTTAGGAACATTTGGAACTACAATCGTCTCAAAAGAGATCAAAAAATAAGGAACTTTAAGAACTAGGCCTTGAGCTAGGTTCTTTTTTGAAAAAAGGCGTGTATCCCGCCGGGTTTTGTATTCTCAAACTAAATGGCAAAAACTCGGATTTAAGATGCAGAGGAAGAAGATGAAGACTTTGATGTGAGAGATTTTGATGGATCTGAAAATGATATTGAAGAGGCGACTGAAAGTAAAGGTAGGTCTATGTTTTCTCTTAAAAAAGTGGTAGGGTATCCTATTATACTCTTCTATTTCCTTGACCACAATTATCGTATTTCTCATTTCAATTTACATGCTTTCATAGTTTATACATAGTCATGGTTTGCAAATCGCCAAGGTTTCTCCATAATTAGGAAAAAGTCACGGTCACACGGTCATTGACCGGAGAAAGGTCAGTTAGAACAATACAGAATCTCATGCCACACCCTAGACACACCTGTTTGTCATTATAAGTGTGGATGGTTTGCAGCAAGGCGTATTTCCGTCAGGAGGAAGGTTGAACACTTTTCTGGACTCTGGGTTTCTCTTACCCAAACAAAAACCAGTAGAGTCACAGTAGAGTCAAACTCAACTCTGTTCTTTAGGCGAGATTTTGCTATTACTATTCACTACGCTTGTGTGAGCAGAATACACCTTTTCAACTTAGAGCCTCGTTTTGAAAATATACGAAAATTCTAGGATTTGAAAATTTGAAATTTGTTGTATCTAAGAAATATCAATAAGGTCCACATCAGCTACACGCAAGCTGCCAGACTCTTAACCTGCTTAAAATAAATCATGTATGTTCTTTTGGTAGGAGCAAATTGCAAGTAATGGAATTTCACATATATTGCATTAGCAGTGTATGTGGATCTGATAAAGGTTTCTATCAGAACTTTCCTAAATTTCCTCTAAGTTGTGTTATCTTCTTTGTTGAGGTATCTCTTTACATCAAGATAAATTAAGCAGGATTTTAGTTTGCAATGCATATTTAGACCTTGTTTTAGAGCTTCTCTTTGCCAACAAAAAAATGTAAAACAGACAATCTG
>JACTAT010000121.1:0-22553 GCA_014526335.1 Chrysaora quinquecirrha
GCAGGTTCCACTGTATATCTTATTTGCTTTTACTTTATCTTATTCTTGTTTTAATTTGCTTTTGTATTGTTATTCTAGGACCACTCTCTTGTTTCTCTGTACGAACAGTTTGTTCAGGTGATTAAGAACACCTTTTGTTTAGCAAGAAAAACAAAGCTACACTCACGACCATAGCTCCTTGAAACTTGTGTGACTGTCTGAAGCTATAAGTATGGGCTTATCACACTGTTAGGAAAAGATAAATGTGTGACACCCACCTTACTGATTACAGATTTTTTGTAATTATAAACTTTTCTCCACGTTTTTGGACCCTTTCGAGTCTGCGTGTGTCCTAAAATCAAACTAGCTTTGTTCTAGCAGGACCAGGTCGCTTATTGTCTAAAAAATAGGTGCCTGTAGTGCATTGCCTAGTTTCTGAACATTGTTTGTATGGTGCAGTATGATGTGATTCGACCTCTATACTCTGTTGTACGAGTCACACGCTATTTCTCAATGCTTCGATTTTTTGCCTGCCAACGCAACCGGCAAACATATTCATTAGTTCAAAATCTTTCTTGTTGTTTAACCTTTCATGACGATATTTTCGGTATTTATCCCAATTTTAAGTCTTTTTGCTGATCAGATGGACAGAGGAGTGGCTTCTCTAAGTAAAATTCTCGCCGAAATCGCCGAATGTCTGGCCATTTTTCGGTAAAGTTTAAGGATATAAACCAGATAAGAATATCCTAATTAATTAACTGTGGCTTTGTTTTGACTGTTAAAGATCTGAACTTCATACTTCGCTAACGCTCTTCATATAATCTTTAGTCACTCTGGCTCTATTAAGTGGCACAGCAATTCTAACACGACTCGCCCCAAAATACCATGGTGTAATGATGCTGCAACCGTTGTTAAAATTGATTCCTGGTTAAATCCCTTTCCATATGTTCTGTAAGTCAAATCAGTTTTCCTTTTTTCAGGAATTGGAACAATATCACGATTTCTGGAGTATTATGGATGAATTGGATGAAAATTGTTGGGTTCTTGAACCAGAAGCAAGGTCTAGAGGATGTGATTACAGAAGGGTTGCTTTAGGTTTGTTTCTTCAAGAGTGTTTTTCTGTCTCCTTCATTGTCCAGTTCTGTTCTTCATTCTATCTTTGGTTCTTTCATTTTCCTTTCTTAAAATATCTTCATTGATTCGAGTTGATTATTCTATCTATCCTTTTTGTTTGCTTTTTCTTCTAAATAAACTTCTTTTTTATTTTATTCTTTATTCATCTTCTTCTTTCTTTTCTTCTTCACTTTAAAAGTCGTCTTTCTCTTTTTTATCATCCGCCACTTGTTTGACGTTTTTTCTTTTTACTTTATCATCTTCTTTCTTTATCATCTCTTCTTTTCTTCTTCATCGAAATTCACCGCCTTTTCTCATCTCCTTCGTCCTTTTCAACTTTAAATTGGTCTTTATATGAATCCATCTTTATATGTTTTCGTCATGTCTTCATGTCATTTTATCGTTCTCCCCTTAATCCAAGTTATTTTAGTGTTCTTTCTTCATCTTCATCGTCATTTTCATCTTCTTATTTTTCTGTTTTTATACATTATTAATTCGTTATATTCTTGTTGCTTACCAATAAAAATCATTCTGAGTTTAGAGAATCGCCATAATAAAACAAATATTTCTCTTAGGTAATAATGCCTCTGTGTTACTCAACATCAACCCAAAGCAGCCAAAAAGTTTTCCTGAATGCAGATTTCTCGGTGCAGACCATGGTACCAAACTTGACTATTTTTCTTTATATTATTACATTATGAAGAATATAACAGTTTATTATATATACACTGTATTTCTTCGATTAAGCGCCCAAGGTGCTTATAACTAACTAACGTTTAGACCCCGTTTACACTATGCCGGTATGAGACGAATACGGTACAAAACTATACCGTTTTGGCCTTGCGTCTACACTATGCGGGCATATGAATACGGTAAGAAATGAATACGATACGCTAGCCGGCTCCATCTGAAAACGGCACAGTGTTAACGGATGAATATGGTACAGTTTGATGCGGCTTTGCTGAATGAATTGGAGAAAAACAATTACTCTTTGTTCCCGTGGACATGAAACAATAGATTTTAGACAAAAGCCGATGACCTTGCTCATCGTATTCATTTCATACCGGCATAGTGTAAACGGGGACTCCCGAATCCCCATTCGACATGAAATCATTCCGTATTCATTTCATACTGGCATAGTGTCAATGGAGCCTTAGACAATAAGTAAACTTTGCAGCAATTGACAAAAGATGTCTCTTGATTTATGCCAACAAGAGCTTGCATCACATACATTATTAAAGGTGTGTCAGGGACCAGGCTGATAGGCAGCTCAATCCTAAGGGGGGGTTTTTCGGGGGAGGGGGCTTATTCAAGGAAATACGGTATTACCTCTATCTAGACCGATTCATATTGAGCTTGATTTATTTTGACTTTTCTTCAATTCTTTAAAAATTAAACCCCAGCTAAAATTTGACGATCATTCCATCTCATTTTGCAGTGATTATCCCTTTACGTGAAAAACTCAATTCAAATCTTCTTCATTGGTAAGCCCATGATTTGTGTTTTCTTAGCTATCTATCGTGTGTATCTATGTTTTCCATTCCCCTTGCAAAACGTTCAAACAGGATTCAGAAACATTTCTTCGCAAGCAAAAAATGTTTAACGAATAATTTTTTGCGACATGGCCAGGCGCTCAAAAAATTTCAATTAGGCCGCACGCAAACCGTGCAACATGTTGGCCAACATCGCCGCCAACAATTGTTGGCTAACATCGCCGCCAACAATTATTAGCCAACACGCTGGCTGGCATGGTTTGCTATAGATGTTGGCCAAAATTTTGGTACGGTATGCTATGTCTCGCCAACATGTTGGCACAACATTTTCAATTTCAGTCGTTATTTTGGAGACCTTGAATTGTGGGAAATAGATTTCAGCTGGCCCTTTGAGTTGGACCACGAGTTTTGTCTTCTTTGTCTTCAACGAAAAGAGCGAGCAATGTACAAACAGCTGCTTCCTTTTCGGCCATGTTTGCAAAAGATCATTTATAGATGACGCCAGCAACCCCAGAAATCTCAGATGCTGTGATGGTATGGCAAACCCTACAAACATGTTGGCCTATTTTCAGCCAACATGTTGACCAACAATGTTGGCACAGATTGCTCCTGGCTTTATGAAATTGCGTAACGGATAAAGCTTCTTAGGTTTTAGTTGATCTTCTAGTCCATTGAAAGAAAGTTCTTATAAAATGTTTTTACATGCCGTTTGGGTGTTGTATAAAAGAAGATTTTATATGCAATAGGTTTCTTAAAGAATCGAATGTAACCGGTAGATAACTGATTTTGCAGGGATCAAACTAAATCAGTACTGGAGAATCTAGAAGCGTTGTTAGAAATGAAGCTGCCATCACCCGAGCAAGCCAACAGTCAGGTATGTAAAACATCATACCATATCACAAGAATAAGGTCTTTCCCAGAATTACATATCCTTAATCAGGACAACGCGATTCTATGCGCCGTTTCCCTCCCGCCCTTCAGGCTCCCTGGTCTTTTCCCTTGCCGAAGCCCGAATTCTTTCCAAATATTGCTGATATTGCCTTTTAGTTAATCCTTTTAGCTTTGGGGTAACTTAGGGGGCTAAGGGAAGTAGCCCTTGACTAATTACTTATTTATCAAAACTAAGCTAAAAGTCCGCATTAGCTTTTCAGCTGCCTAAAGCGGAACCGTGTCGGGTGTTTACTTTTAAAACCTACCTGACCGTAAAGGCAGGCGCAAACCGTGCCAATATTGGCAAAAATGTTGGCTAAAATAGGTCATACGGTTTGCTATACCATCACAACATGTGAGAAGTTTTGGGTTGCTGACGTCATCTACAAATGATCTTTTAACTGCATGCGTTTCGGTACCTTCGCCCAGGTACCAACCTTATATAGTAAAATGATATTTTGCAAGCACGAACGAAGAGGAAGGAGCTATTTATGTAGGTGCCCATTTCTCGCTCTTTTGGTTGACGATGAAGAAGAAAAAACCCAACTCAAATAGCAAACCGTGCCAACATGTTGGCCAACAGTTGTTCGGGATAGGCACTATCAATCACGTAATAAGGCCAAATTTTAGCTCTTTTCACGCCATAACGCCAAAAAAATGAAACGCCAAAACATTTCATAAGGGTCATGAACAGTTCATGAACAAACTGATTTCACGTATTCACACACACACAAAAACATTTTTCACGTAATAACGCCTTAAAAATGGCTATTCATGCTGAATGCAGAAACCTCTAATCACGTATTCACGCAAAAATTTTGCCTTTTCACGCAATAACGCTCAAAAAATGCTCCATAACGGGTCACGTCAAACCTGTCGGGGGACCCATTGTTGGTGGCAGTGTTGAGCAACATGTTGGCACGGTTTGCGCCTGGCCTAATTGTGAACCATTTTCCATTTTCATCAAGGCAACTACTGAACAACGCCCTCTTATAGCTTTAAAAGGGGATTGAAAAAGGCTATAAAGTCAATAACGTCAATGGAAAGCTTCTCAAACAAGATAATCAACAAGGCTTTGAGCATTAATCTGTGAAAAAATCCTTATCCCTACTTCGAAATTCATGAATTCAATCTATAAAAAATGAGTTTCCCAACAGGACTGCTTCCAAAGCAGATTTTCATTACTGACACCGCCTTTAAGATTCTCATGAGAGAGAAAGCAAAAGGTACCGAGCTTAATTTACAAACATCTGCCCCCATACTTCTGCTATACTTTCCATGATTTCACTGATGGTATCTAAATAACATAAAAATTTCACTAAAGTTGCATTATGAGGGGGTGTTTGGGTTTTACAGTTACATTTTTGCTCGGATTTTCGGTTTTCGTGAAAAATTACGCGGTTTTTCGGTTTTCAAAATCTCGTCGGTGAACAGTTTTACAACATTTCTGGCTAATTTTTCCGGTTTTTGATTAAGAATTTGCATTTTTGGTACTGAATTTCGACTCAGTGAGGCTACAGGTTAGCCTGCCATGAAAACTAAAATGTTATTGGAGGAAAACGTCTTAAAAACGTGAAGTGCACGGTAAAAGTTGAAGAACCTATAGTTATAATAGATTCTCTGTGCAATTTTTGTGTGTGAAAATTGAGGCTTAAAAATTCATGCCATACGGTTTTGTTCAAATTATCGCACGGTTACGGTTTTATGGTTTTTGAGCAAATTTTGAGCGGATTTACGGTTTCCAGACCCCCCAAACACCCCCTCCATTATGGTAGACAGAAAAATCCTGTCAATCTAAACTTTCATCCCTACCATCTTCTCCACCATTTAAAAATTAAAGGGCGTTCAGATAAAAGGGTTGGATATGCAAGCAAAGCAAGGAAAATTGGGGTCTGGGGGCTTGCCGCCAGGAAATGTTTTAGGAGCATGTCCTCCAGAGTGTCGGAAAACGATCTTTATTACTAGAATTAAGAGTTGTGTTCTCGCAATTCTATAGTAGTTAGGACACGTCAGAAAATACGTCTTGTTCGGGAAGCACGTGTATTCAAGTTATCGCATTCTTAACATGAAGTACTTATAATTTATGTGCATAAATTATACTAATTATCACTACATTGCTCCTCTTTTTTTTAGTTCTAAAATAAATCTGAAATAAATGTTACGACACGTCCAAGTTTACAGTCCTCTCTGCAGCTCTTTTCTTCAGGATAGGCTGGATGGTATTGGGTTACCATATCGCAAAACTGGAATTCGTGATCTTTGTGATCTGCGAGGAATATTTACGAATTGCTCATTCATTGGTTCTTTCTGTTTATTCTGATTTTCATCTTCGTCTTCTGACAGGCTCATATCTTCTGCATCTTCAGCTGGTCTTACCTTTTAAAATGAGATACATTTCTTGTAATTACTCTGTGATCATTCTTTGCTACAACTTTCGTTCCAGCTCTTTTCACAACAACATAAGTTTCTGGATTAAATTTCGGCGTTAGTTTATCTTGCTTCCTTTGCATGCATATAACTGTATCTCCTTTTGTAATATTAGATTCTTTGGTGTTGTGTTTTTGATCATAGTATTCTTTATTCCGTTCTTTACTCTCTATAATATTTTCTTTAGCTTCTGTATGTTTGTTGATGACTTTCTTTGATGGAATCTCAGGTAGTTGTCCTCTTATCTTTCGATTAAACAATAATTCACTCGGCGATATCTTTGTTGTCACATGCGGTGTTGATCGATAATTAAGTAAGAAACGTTGCAACTCTTGTTTCCAGTTCTTTCCTCTATCCTTGCTGTTTTAAGTACTTTTCCAATAGGCTTCATTATGCTTTCTGCATTGGAATTTGCTTGAGGCCATAATGGTGTACTTGTAATCCATTTGATTCCCAATGCTTGCGTATAACGTTTGAAATCTTCTCCGTTGAATGGAGGGCCATTGTCTGACTTTAACTGTTCAGGAATTCCATGTGTTGAAAATATGCGATCCAGTTTTGGAATAACAGCTTTTGCTTGTGTTGACTTTACTATTTCTATTTCTGGGAACTTGGAATATGTATCAATAACAACTAATAGATATTGTCCAGTTCCTGGTATTGGACCATAGAAATCTATTGCAACACTGTTCCATGGAATATCAGAGGTAGGTGTTGTTTGCATTGGTTCTGGTTGATTACCTCTACCAACAGCTTGACACGCAATGCATTTTTCCAAAAGCTCGCGTACAGCTTGGTCCATTCTGGGGTACCAAATCTTTTCGCGTAACAAACTCTTTGTTTTCTCAATTCCCTGATGTCCAACATGTGCGAGTTTAGTAGCTTTTTCTTGTAACTTTTCAGGAATTACTATTCTACTTCCTTTCATGATGATATTGTTACTTTTATTCACTGTTAATTCATCTTTACAAAGTTTGTATGATCTTATTGAGGTATCTTTTTCATCCCAGTGTCCTGTTTTCAGTGCTGTTTTCACTTTTTGCAAAATGGGATCTTCACTGGTTGCTTTCTGTACCTCTTCTAGTGTCATGGACTTTGGTATTGTTTGGTGTATGATGTAATTTACATATTCTTCTGCAATTTGTTCATGTTTCTTGTCATACTGCTTTGAATGTGAGGGATGTCGGCTCAAGTAATCTGCTTCATTCAGTATCCCTTGCTTGTAAGTAACATGAAAATTAAACGGTTGCAATCGTAGCATCCATCTTTCGATACGCGCAGGTGGTTTTGACCTTGGATTATTGAAAATTGCTTCTAGAGCTTTATGGTCTGTTACTATTTCAAATTCTTTGCCAATAAGAAATATACGAAAATGTTCAACAGCCCAAACTAGAGCAAGTCCTTCTATGTCCGTCTGTGAGTATCTACTTTCTACTGAGCTAAGTGCTCTACTTGCATAGGAAATAATGTGATAATCTCCAACCTTGTTTCCTTTTTGTGCCAGAATTGCACTGATACCATAAGGAGATCCATCTACAATAACCATAGTCTTCTTATTTGTGTCAAAATATGACATAACAGGTGCTTCGGTGAGCTTCTTTTTCACTTCATTGAATGCTTTCTGTTCAGTTCTTGTCCACTTGAAAGCTACATTCTTTTAGTAAGTTCACGTAATGGTAATGTGATGTTAGCATAGTTTGCAATATAGTCACTGCATGTATTTGCCATGCCAAGAAAACTTCTTACTTCTGCAGCAGAAGTGGGTGGTTGAGCATTTACAAGACTTGACACACGGTCAGGATCTGGCTTTGTTCCATGCTCTGTAAATATTAGTCCATAGAATTTGATTTCAGGCTGTAAAATTTACATTTTCCCCTTTAGCTTTGACATTCAGGTGTGATAGTCTGTTCAGACAATCTTCAAGGGCTTTGTCATGTTCTTTTCTAGTTTTGCCATGTATAATGATATCATCTGCTATATTCTTTACCCCTTTGATATCACTTAGGTTTCTTTGTAGTATATTCTGAAATAACTCAGCAGCACTGGTCGTACCATAATTCAGACGCTTATATTGGTATAAACCATCATGAGTTGAGAATGTTGTGATAAAACGGCTTTCTGGCTCCAGTTCCACTTGGTGATAAGCTTGCTTCAGGTCAATTTTTGAAAAGAATTTTGACCCATTGACTTCTGATTTGAAATCGCTTAAAGTTGGCATGATGTGCCTCTCTCTTTGTATTGCGTTGTTTGCTTCTCTCATATCAACGCATATTCAGATACCACCATCCTTTTAGGTATGCAGACAATTGGAGAAACCCAGGGTGTAGGCTGATCATTGACTTTTTCAATAATGTCTTGCTCTATCAGTTTCTTCAATTCTTTAGAGACAGCTTTCCTCATATGATAAGGAATTCTTCTTTGTGGCTGTACCACAGGAACAATATTGTCATTGATATGTAATTTGACCATCTGTCCTCTCAGTTTTCCTTCTCCTTGAAAGACAGTTTCATATTTGTTTATCAGGTTTTGAATGACTGCATCAGAACTTGCAGGAATTTTAGAACTACTTTGCCCATTTTCCTTTGTTTGCATTTCATCTGTTCTGACTTTTGCTTCAGACTCTGGGTCTTTGTGCTCGGTAGGAATGCTTTTTATTGTATTAACTATTTGTACTAGTCCCAAATCTTGTGCAGTTTTAGCACTTAATAAATTTCCTCCAGGGCCTTCAACAACATAGAAATGTGTGACTGCATATTTTGTTTTTGATTCCAGCATTGCTTGAAAACATCCTTTTAGCTTAATTGGTGTTGCTGCTCCATAAGCATAAATTTTGGTGTTAGTAGGCTCTAACTTTACATGATTCTGTAACTTGCCATATGTATCTGAGCTTACTAGATCCACAGAGGCTCCAGTATCAATGAGAAACTTGACTTCCAAACTTTCATTGATTTTCAGTGTAGTAGTTGGATCTTGTTTTCCTAGATTGCCAACAGCATAAACATAATCTTCTTCTGAGGAACTTATGTCACTTTCTTGTTGTAATAGGCCAATGGCTCGTGCATTGTGTTTTGTAGTAGGAGTTGATTTCTTGTTTGCTGGCTTAGGCCTTGTGGTTGATTGACCAGGCTTTGTTTTTGAACGGCAAACCTTTGCAAAATGGCCAGTTTTTCCACATTTTGAGCAAACGGCATTAGTTGCTGGGCACGGTGTGGCTTTGTGTGGAAACGAAAAACCACATCTGTAACAGAATTTCTCTGGTTGACGAATTTCTCTGACGTGCAAGTCTTCGAATTGTTTTTCAATACCGGACGCTTGAGCTGAGCTTGTTTCAAACTTTCTTCCATCTACGATCATATCTTTTAAAGAATATTCTTCATCACGTAGGGCCTTTCTTCGGATTCTTGCTGATGTTCCGTTGCAAACAATTTGCATTTTGATTTCGAAATCGACATCATGAAATCGACAATGTGCAGAAAGTGTCCGAAGGCGAGTGTGAAATTCATCGATAGTTTCGTTTGGTTTCTGTTGTGCATGACGGAAGGTATAAATTTCGAAAATTCTGTTTTACTCGGCTCAAAGTGTTTTGTAAGTGCATCGACGGCTTTTTGATAATCTTTACTATCTCCTGTATCGGAGAGAGTTTTGAATATATTGTAAACTTCAGGTCCAGCTTGGTACAATAACAGCGCTCGTTTTCTTTCGTCCGACTTGATGTCCGCTGCCAATAAGTATGTTTCGAATCTTTCTAACCAATTTGTCCACCGTAAACCTGCATTTGTAACATCAGATTTTGGCTCAAAGATAGGCATAGGTATAATACTACTGGAAGAAGCCATATTTCGAATGAATGCATTGATTTAACTTCGTTTATCCTCGTCGCCAATTATAGTAGTTAGGACACGTCAGAAAATACGTCTTGTTCGGGAAGCACGTGTATTCAAGTTATCGCATTCTTAACATGAAGTACTTATAATTTATGTGCATAAATTATACTAATTATCACTACATGGGGTCATAGGCTTTGTGGGGTCACCAAAAACCTGTAAAACCATAGGGGGGCCAAAAACCGTACAAGCGTACATGTGTTTGGTTAAAACCGTAAAACCGCACCGAAATCGCAGATTGGAAAACCGTAAAACCGTACTTTTTGAAGGTAAAAAACCGTAACATCGCTCTCAAAATGTCAAAAAACCGCAAACCGTCATGCCCAATGACCCCTCGGAGATGCTAAGGGGCTTTGCTCGGGCGTCCAGTACGCAAGCGACAGATCCAGTGTTGAGAAGGGTACTGGTGAGATCCAACCAGGTGACATTGGATTGTTGTTGGTTTGTTTGGGCGTTTCTATTTTGTCAACGTCGTCGGGGAATAGTACCGTGAAAATCCTCTTCTTCGGGCATGTAAGAAAAGGGGAGTGCTGGTTAATGACGTATCTTCGTTTCTCTGTTTGGATGTTGCATTGGGTGTCAGTGTCATCAACATTGATCTTTGTAGAAACAGAATCCTTAGAATCCTTGATTTCTAGATGGGCTTCACTCACTTCGTCATCAGCCTGTGTATTGGCATGGTTTTCATGACTGATATCGTCTGTTGGAAGATGTATTACTATTTGATGTCCTCTTCGTTCGTAGATCTTCTCGCTTTTTTGTTCCTTTTCCACTACGTTATCTTCCCTTTCATCACAATTTTCAACAGTTATTAGAGCTGTAGCATCTGGCACTTTCTTCTCAGCTGACGCGATTCTATCCTCCTTCTTTGCTTTTTTCTCTGTCTTATTCCCTTTACTTTGCGTTGCGGCTCCTATTTTGAATTTTCGCCCAAACATCAGCCTTGGTGATTTCGATTGATTTTTATTGCTTCTTGACTGAAGAGCGACGCTTTTTCCTGCAATGGAAAGATTCGGCCCCCCATTATTTAGTGTCATATTCCCCCCTAAAGACCGCGCAGAACAATGAATTTCTTGCTTGAGCTTGTAACTGTTATCCACGCTAGACGAAGTTGTTGTGTTAGCTTTGCTTAAATTCCCATAGCTGTTACAGCGACTTGAAAGCAGCGACGAATCTCCATCTTTCTTCGGATCCGTACCAAATTTCCTTGACCCATAATCATCAAAGGCTGTAACTTCACAAGAATGGCTGTTTTTCTTTGGAGACTTCTGACTCTTCCCAAAAAACAGCCAGGCTCGAGTGCTTTTTAGTTTGCTTGACTTGCAGTTCTTAAAGGAAAAGAACTTGCCCTTTTCTCCACTAACATTACTAATATATGACGGTGATGACAGCTCACTTACTGGCAAAGATCTATCTTGTTCGTTTCCCTGCCAAGAATGAACAGAATTTGTACCCAATGATCTTCCACTTCTTGTCAAAATGCTTTTCTTCTTTACTGAAATTTCCGGCACATTTGAGCATCTACTTTGGGTTTCTAATCTTGGTTTCACTTTTTCTCTTCGTGGTTTATTTTTAAGATTTCCAGAGATAAATAGATTTTTGCCATGCTTGTAATTCATTTTTCCTAGCGCTTTTGTCACTCCTACAGCTTAAAGACTATTTAGAATTCTAGGTTATCTGTAGCAAACCTATTTCAAGCTCATAGCTCTTTCAACATCAACCGTCT
Source organism: Chrysaora quinquecirrha (assembly GCA_014526335.1). Lineage (NCBI taxonomy): Eukaryota > Metazoa > Cnidaria > Scyphozoa > Semaeostomeae > Pelagiidae > Chrysaora > Chrysaora quinquecirrha. The sequence goes on from JACTAT010000121.1 coordinate 11,553, forward strand.
TAGCTACTATGATTTAGTTGTCTTTAAAACGTGTTTTTTATATGTGATTTGACCTGAAAGACACCCACATATCTATATGTACTTATAACTTATTTATAGACTTTAGATGTCACGGGCACTAATTAGTATTCAAAGTACGTATGTCGCCCCATCACCATCTGCAATCGAATGTGGTGACTTTCCCATGTGTGAGAAGCAAAAGTACTGTATGTCAACTAAACGAAAGCTACAGGTCCTTGTAGGGTTCGAGCGCTATCAACTAATGATCGTTCAGGACTATTGAAAATATACAGAGAATTAGCTACCCAACAAAATACTATATCTAACAGAAATTATGGGATTAAACCCCCGGGGGGGGGTACTTAGTATAATTTGGGTACGGGTATGTGCCGACCATATGGGTGGGTTTTTGGCCCTGAAATTCTCTAAACATGGGTATGATTTTAACCAAAACCCCATAAAAGTGGGTGGCAAATTGAAGAAAAGTCGAAAGTTTGACTTTAATTCGGTCAGAAAAGTGGAAAAATCGCGTCAAAGATGTTCGTAGTATAATATCACGCAATAATAAGGCCTAGAAAGTCTCATTATTCTTGTTTTCCGATTATTTTTACTCATAAAATAGGGTCTGTTTCTGCAAAGGTCTACATTATAAGTGGGTGGGTTTCCGAAATCTGGACCGCACATCCCCGTCTATTCATAAGTCAGGTACCCCCCCGGGGATTAAACAACCAAATAGGTACAGTTTTTATCAGGCCCTCGTTTCCATCTCTAAGCCCCTTTTTAATTAGCTTTCCTAAGAGATCTCCAAATTGAATTGTCCTTCTGCGGGAGGGGGGCTAAATAGAACCGTATCTGCAGGAATTTTAGAACGTGAGAGCCGGTGAGAACTAATTGTCTACATTACTGAATAAAGTGTAGCGCTTATGGGATTAAAAGCCAATGCTCAAAAGTTTACAAAAGTGATGGTCCCGATTTCTCGAGAATTCAGCTTAGTGAAAATATATATAGTACAGGTATATAAATATCCCTGAACAGGCTGTAGTTTTAAGCCATTCCCCAACCCCCCTACATACATCGAGAGCAGCTCTCTATCCTGCCAGCTGATTGGTGTTGAAAACACAATGCCACTTCGGCTTCACTTTCTGACTGGTGCATTTCGATTCGCATCTGGGTATAAATTTCAGCCGAAGTCGATTGTTTCGGTCTGTTTCTGACATATATACTCGGAGGAGTGTCGGAGGAAAAAACTTTTAATTATGTCTAAAGGTATCCCTGCCATTGCTTGCAATTTGGAAGTTTTGCGCAACTCAAAGACTATTGATAGTATAATTCAGAGAGCACTTTGATAATGTCAAGACTTTTTTAGAGATTTTAAAAACGCAAAATGAAGTATAAAATATTTAATAGAGTTTAACACACGCACAACAAGTTGAGTAATTCACTATATACAGCTATTCAGAAAATTAATTATCCATATTTTCGGTTGAACCGTCCCATTTCTACCAAACTGGGTACGCTTGTGATATAGGGATGGCGCTAATTAAATTTTCAAGTCTTGAAGTTCAATGTTAATAGGTGCTTTAGTATTGAGGGTGCGCTTAATAGAGCATTCACTGTACGCTTAACCTCTATTTTATTTTCCCAGCTTGCACAATTTCTCAATTTTCATCCTTTTTGTTTCATCTAATCCTTTTTTACACAATTCTCTGATAGTTTCTTAACCTAAGATTTTACTTAGCTATAGCTGATATTAAGGACAGTTCTTTAGCATTCTCATTTTGAGCTATCTCCTCGCAAAACAGTAGCTACCATAAACGACCGCATATAAGCCCATCTGCAGGTTAGCTTAGCTCCCTCATTTTCTTATCGAATTCTCGTATCTATGATAAGCCCACCCTAAAATTAATTCACCCATGTAGACAACCCCACCCTTGCATAATTATATTCTGGGCTTTCTCCTCGCATACAGTACCGTAAATGATCACACATAAGCCCATCCGCGGACTAACTTAGCTCACTCTTTTTCTTACCGAATTTTCCTATCGGGAGGCCTCCTGAGGGTGGTGCGAAATTTTACGACACACGCTGGAGCTTGGATCCCCTTTACGCATTCACGCAGAACCGCCTGGGGGCCTCTTTCTGTAGATAAGCCCGCCTTCCAGAATTAGTTCACCTGTGTACCCAAGCCCGCAATTTTCATACTTATACTTCACTAAATTTTACAGAGAAAAGAAGAGTTATCATTGTTCCATAATTTTCTCCTTGATATTAGTAGAGCTTCTTGCACTCCAGCTTTTTTATGGCTCGCATAAGGTTATTTCAAGAATTAGTTAGGCCCTGGACAAATGAACTGAAAATTTCATCGTGCTTAATTGAAGTTAAGTGAAAAGTCCAGTTCATTGGCCACCTTTGAACATTGTCCAGTGAATGTTTGATCGGAGTCAAATTGGTGAGCATTTATTCAGTGGTATGTTCTGTTCATTTGCCCACGGCCTTATTGTCGTAAGTTCTGCTTATATATAGCTATTCCCCTATACATAGCTTCTTTAAGATCTTTAGTTGACTTGTATAGTTTTTCTATAGAAGACTATTAAGTTTCTTATCAATTTGTTTCTGGATTCGAGAAAGAAAACCGGGGTCCAGTATGTGGTGTGGCAAATGGACTGTTATCTGGCGTTTTGCAAACCATGTCCAGATTTATCAATGGTACTGATGAAAGCGAATGAATACTTGACTGCCTGCTGGATGGTCTTCGATTGAGCTTCCAAAGCTCGTTAGGGAACATCACCGATGTGAATCTCCGCTCGCTTGAAAATAGCGGCGAATTCATGCAGACCATGTATGAAGTCTTGTTGTAATTATCTGCGCTTTCAGGCTCCAAATGGTCATTTGTGGTGTAGCGATTTTCGATTGGCGGTAATGTAATGGTGATTCCAGGACTTGGTCTTCGTCGAAGGCCGTGGACTTTCTTAGGCTGAGAGTACTGCTCTGATCTGTTTCCCGGCAGAGATTCAACTGCAGATTCGTTCTCTGCAAAGTTGCCTCGGGCTGTGGAAACGTCGCCGTTGTCCGCTTGAACTTTTTCTTCATCCTCTATTCCATCTTCATCATTTTCATTCTCCAAGACAAGGTTGTCATCTAAGAGGTCTTTTGTCGTTTGGTCTCGGTCCGGAATTTCACTATTACTTGCAACGGCTTTGGACGTTGTTCTGCTTCTAAGATTTATTTTCTGCCCTTCCACCAATAAGCTATCCTCATTAAAAACAGCTCTGGGAAGCCGCAAATGTGGACCGTTGTTTTCACGATACAGCCAAATGTTCTGAATCCTGTTTTTCCTTTTCGGAAGCCTCCAGTGACCAAAGGGGGATTTTTCTGCCGGAAGATTGTCAGTCGGAAAAACTGCAGGAAAACACTCACCCTTCTGCATGTTATTTGCGTAAAAAATGACCGATTCAGTCCTTACACTGACTGCCAGAGAGTTGAAAAACTTATGCATCTTCATTTCAAAAATCAAAACAGATTCTGCCAAAACAACAGGTGAAGATACAACAGATTTTTGATTCGTCACCAGGAGTATTTTGCTGAAGGAAAAAATAAGCTTTAAATTTTTAATGGTGTCAGATGCTTTCTTCAAAACCTTACTGGAAGTGACCATACGAGTGATTTCATTTCAATAATACTCTCTCAACATATGTATTTGAGCGACACGTGTTGTACATGCTGTCTTTAAGATAATTAAAAGAGTATCATAATGTCTTCAGGACGCTGATAGAATTCATCTTCACGTCAATGTATGTAAATTTAGAGGCTAACTTGCTAGAATGTTGATCTCCTATGCAGATGGTTTCCATGGAAATTTTCAGAAACAAAGAAATGGTTTAACCGGCTAATGTTAAAGGTTAAAGGTATAGAGCCTCCTAGCTCTGGGGACGTTGAAAGGCTCAAAAACATCGTTTCAAAGGAATAGATAGAAGTTCAAGTTTGGACCAGCAAGTTCATTTGTGTGTTTTTAGTACCCCAAAACGGCAAAGTTAGTCGAAAAACATACATCAATTGACACTTTTGCAGTAGCAAACCTGCGAATATAAAAGATATCTATATATAATGTACTATACTATACTATACTGTACTATATACTATATTACACTATACTATACTATACTATACTATACTATACTATACTATACATTATTACTATAATTTACTCTTTTGTTTGTTTGTTTGTCATCTTTTTTTAATTCGATCATTATCAATCAATAGCTTCTACAGAAACTAATCTAAATCGAATATCTAAATACCATTAAAATGCCAGAAGATGTTAATACAAAATTTCTATTTTAACGAAAGATATCGGTTATTAGGATCTCAAGTTGTTTAAATTTTTGCATACGTTACAAGTACATTCCGGGTCTCCCCACTGTTTGATAGCCCTCTTAAAGATTTGGATATTGTCAATCAGTTGTAGATCTTTGGGCAAAGCATTCCAAATTTGTGGGCCTAGGGATAAGAGACTTTTCGAACCAAAAAGTGACTTGATTAGGTCTGTGGTGAATTAACTCTTACCTTATACTTTCACATTATTATACTTGACTTATATACATCACAACAATAAGCGTTAAACGCTGTTTAGTTAGTCTAAATAACTAGCTTTGGATTCGTAATGAATAATCAACTAAGACTCTCTGAATAGCTCTTTTAAGAATCAAGTTTCCCAGTAAATGCAAAAGTTTGAAGCAAGAGATGCCCTCTGAGTGGTATTCTCTTAACGGCCCCCAGATGCTCCATTACGCTACTGAACGAAACTACTACTCAATGAAATGAGTACCGAAGTCTGCTCTAAATGAGTTTACTTGTGTTAAGACCCTTTAGCCCGGTATGCTTCAAAAGTATCTGAAACCAAAACAACTAAACAAAAAATCCCAATGTCCCTTGGTTTAGGGTGTGTTCTTTTGGAACGTTTTTCTGCGTCTTTTTTGGAGACTTCCGAAGTGTTCTGAAATCTGTCTACTGTCCTAAATAGTCCCAGAAAGGCACACCCTTAGTAGTAGATGTGCAATGTTTGTAACCTTTCTATTCGTCAATTTTTATATGCGCCTTATGTCTTGATTGCTGATTTCTTTCTTTGAATTATCCAGGAGTCTTGTATGGACTGTAGCATCTGTTACGCTTATCGATTCAACGATGAAATACCAGAGAAAACTTGTGATGATGCTAGATGCGGTAAAAGCTTCCATACGTCATGTCTTGTCGAGGTAGGTGCGATTGATTTCGTAGAGGTAGGTGCAAGAAATAACTATTTACTGCCAATTTTGTATAGGCAACAATGTCATGCCTTATTAAGGTAGACAGCATTCCCTCGTGCCATATAGATGAAGATATGAATTTTCCATGCTCACAGATGCGTACATTTTCATTTAACTTTTTTGTGCCGTGTGCTGTGATAGATGTTAATACCGCTGTTACTGTAGTTGTTGGAACATCTTGTCTTTTAGTAGCAAGTACTTCATACTTGTGTTCTTCTCAATGCATACCAAGGTACATGCAAAAGCTTCTTGTAGCTACGTTAGGTAGATGCTTCGTCGTCAAGTCATTTCAAGGAAAGTACCAGCGCTTCCTATAGGTTATGGATCATGGAGATAGATGCAATTTCGTCATATCATGTAATGGTAGATGCAAATATACTTAAGGCCCATTTTCACTTCGTTCGCATTCGCTGTTCGCTAGCGAATTTGCGGTTCGCCGCTCGCTAACGAACAGAATACAGCCTTCGTGATCAAGCTTGAGCTTAACTTGCAGCAGAAATCGAAATCGCTTCGCGTTTGCCTTTTTTTATGGCTAGCGAACAGCGAATGCGAACGAAGGGGAAATGGGCCTTTATAGAGCATAGGTAGATGCAATTTTTCTGTAGCTACTTGGAAAAAAACATGCAACAAATTTCTTTTAGGGTGAACGTAATTGCAATACCTTAATGTAATTCATTTGTAGATGCGAATACTTCTTGTATGTTAGTAGATGCAGGATCTTCATGCCATGCCGATTTGCCGATCAAGATGCAAATACCCCTTGTATGATAAAAGTAGATGTGATATGCTCAAACCCTTAGTGCCAGCTGCGGATACCTCTTGTGTAGGGGTTGATGCTATTTCTTTTTAGTTTTGCCGAGAAATAGCAGTTTAAACCTAGATGTATCTGTGAGTACTTCTTTCATTAAAGATGCGGCATTTTCATGCCAGCCGAGGTAGCTACAACAACGTCTTGCATGGAAAAGGTATATAGGTAGATGCAACATTTTCACGCCTTGCCGACGAAGATGGTAATAATTCGTGTATGTTTGAAATAGATGCAACTAGTTCATGCCATGCCGTGGTTGTAGGTGCAACTACTTATTGCATGGAGAAAGTAAATGCAGCATTTTCATGCCATCCTGAGGTAATTGCAAGTACATCTTGCACGGAAAAGGTAGGTAGGTAGATGAAGCTTTTTCATGCCCTTCAGAGGTAGATTCAAATACTTCCTTACGCGTACATAGAAGATAAATTCCTTTAATGGAGTGGTAAATACAGATACTCTCTGCATGGTAAGGTAATCTTATTTGATTAACCTGTCGCTCAGCGTTTTGAAGATGCATATTTCTTTTTTCAGTGGCTTCGGTCTCTGCCCAACTTTCGTCAGAGCTTTAATGTACTATTCGGAGAATGTCCACACTGTTCAAAGGTGAGTTTCACCAACAACCAACCAGTACACTCATTATTTCATCAAGATTTCAATTAGTAATTGTATGTGAAAAGGGGGACGGCGACATGGTAGAGAAGTGGATCGTAATTGTACGTTATCGTGCGACTGGTTTCTCTTTGATTCCCCTTACCATCGTTCTCTCTCACTCGCTCTCCCGCCACTCATTTCATTTCATCTCATTTCGCCACTTTCATTCTACAGTAAAAACCCACATATAAGAAACTGCAGGCTGGGTTTTTCTTAACGTACTATCATGGTATACGAGCCGAAGGCCCTGGTCAGACCGACAAACATTGTTTGTAAAACATTTGAAATTGGCATGTCAAGCAAAATGTTGTCGTTTGTTTGGTCAGATCACAAAACATTTGTTGCTTGTCAAGTAAATGTCTAGGGACGTAGTTAAACGTTTTAACATTGTTTGACGAGCAGATTTTAAATGTTTGACTCATCAGAGTCTTCTGTTTTTCAGCCTTTAACAGTAAAAATGGGGCAAAGAAAGCAGCGAAAGGGTACAAGCTGATGAGTGCAAACCAACTGTTGAAATACGTTATGGTAAGTCCTGTCTCTACTTCAATGCCCCCGACGTGTAAAAAACCTTTCGTTATTCTTTTCGGAAGTTTTTAGCACTATGCGATTTTCTAATTTTAAACCACAAGATTTGGTCGGTTCGACATTTTTCTGGAAGATCGCGGGCATCTTGAGCAGGGGAAATTGCAGTCGCTTAAGAAAAGATGATGCAGCAAATTTGTCTTCAAATTCACGAATGATTGAAAAGAAAATGAGAGAAAGGCATCTGCGACAATAAATGTTGAAAACGTTTGAAGAGAGAAAGGATTCGTTGCACGCAGAAAGGATTCTTTCAATCAAGATGTCTCTTACTCAAGATATCCGCCATCTCCCGGGAAAATGTCACGCCGATCCATACCTCTATTAAAAGCTCTATGTGATAAATCCCTGTTTAAGTTCAACCGGTCTCATACAGCCGCTATTTAGAACTGAAAGCAGAAACATTGACAGCAGATTTCGTGAAATTGCTGAACGCAAAATTTATGAAAACAGATCAGATTTGGAACCTGATCTAAATTTTTCAATTTTACTTTACATAGAGTGATAAGTTATTTTGATAATATTCTTAAATGTGCATGAGGTCGTTTCATAGATTAAAATTTTTATTATTTCAGTCAGTACTCAGGATCTCCATACATGTCGTAGCTCTCTCCATAATCTAAAAGAAAATGTCTCTAATTAATGAAATCTTCATAGAAAGTAAAGGAAGCTATAGACTTATGACACGACGCTCAGTTTGAGTAATCGCCTGGGTATGTCGGTGTCGCTGTTCAGGTTGCTGTTGTTGTGTGAGCTTTGAGTGAAAACTGAGACGAAATGTAATAAGTCTAACTAAGGTCTATCTAGGCGTGACAGAGTTGCACTATGCAAGAAAGCTCCCAGCACAACACTGACCCGATAATTGGGGATTTAAAGAGATTCGTAAGTTGTTCAGTCAGCTTGGGTTATCGGACCACCGAGGGGTTTTTTGAGGCCCTTGGGCAAAATAAAGCCGCGAGCAAATCGAGCTGAAAACATGTTGAAAGGCCAAATGTCTCAAAACAAACATATCAGTATGATATAAAAAGCACTTTAGAACATCTCTAAACAATTTCAGCAAGAGATATTTCGGTTATCTGAGGGTTTTTGCTTTAGTTTTTGAGTTGTTCAAAACTTCAGAATTGCGATAAACAGCGGAAACATTTTCGGGCATACTTAAAAGCTTTTTTCGTCTGACACTCCCCAGAGTATAAACGTCAGAAACAGACCGAAATAAATGAGTAAGGCAGAATTTATACCCAGATGCGGATCGAAATGCACCAATCAGAAAGCGAAGCCGAATTGGCATTGTGTTTTAAACACCAATCAGCTAACGGGATGCAGGGGGGATCACCAATAGAAAATTAATTGAAAAGTCCTAGTGAGAAAACGAACTCTCTTTGTCTACACAGAACCGGCCTTTTGGTTTTGATGTGGACAGATTCCAAAACCCCCAAATGGAACAAAGATCTTGCTTTGCAAATTATTTTAAAACAATCCTCGCTGTAATTGGATTGGATAACACAGTATGGGATATTTGCTTTCGTTTGCCACATTGGGCTCTTTAGACAAGATTTTCCTTCCCGAGGTCCTGGAGCTCACTTTCCCCTTCGCCCCAATAGCCAGCCCTGTTTGTCACGTAACAAAAGGAGGTTCTATTTCCTCTTAGATCCCCTATAGCCTGAGTGCTTTAGAGTGCATTTAAAAATAATGCAAGCACTCTAAAAAATGTACTTTCTTGTCCGCTTTTTGTAAGCATCCTCTTTACGAGAGGCGGTAGTTCATTAAAAGCGAACAGTATAGCTTTATGTGATTATGCAGATTACTTACCGTCCTCATATTCGCCACGCCCAAACAACTGCGATGCACTTATGTGCTCATCAGCTGCCTCATTGTCTTCACCACCCTCTTCATCATAATCATCATCATCTACATCTAAGTTCGTCGATTCATTCTCCGTAATAACAGGTCCCGTCTCCACGACAACTGGCTTCCTATCGACTTCTTTTGAATTATTCTCTGTTGAAGGATTTCTGTGGCAGATGGCCTTTTCCGATGAATCATGTTTTTCAACTGTTGCAGCCTCAGTTTTGATGAATGAATGAGATTCTTTTGATGGATGTGATCCCGTCTCGGTCTAAAAACAACAAAAAGATATTTACCGACGAATGGTTCCAAACATTTGGCTGAGCAAGGTCTTTCCTTCATTTAAGAGGTTTCAGAATATTTCAATATCAAAACCAAAATCCGATTCTGTGTAGCCAGGGAGAGTTTGCTTTCTCTCTTGGACTCCAATTCGTTCTATTCGTTATCTCGCTGTATCCTGTACGCTGATTGGTGTCCGAAACACAGCAAAAGTCTTAGTGTTCAAACGACAACATAAACCCAGTTTCACATTTCTGATAGTTGCATCGATCTGCATCTGGGTATATTTTCCCTCATGGTCAATTGTTTCCGTCTTTTCTAATGTTCTATATTCTGAGGAGTGTCAGACGAAAACGCTTTCAGCATGTTCCATGATTCCACTTTTTATCGCAATTTTGAGGTTTTGTACGACTCAAAAACTATAACTTGATTTCCCTTTATAATTTGCCTTTATCGAGTACAATACGGTGCACTCCATAGCCGGAATCTCCTGAATTCGAACGTCAAAAAACTGTTCATATACAATTTCGGAATTCAGCATCTATCAAACACCTATACAAAGTATACTATCTAAGTCTACCGATTTCACAATGGATCCCAATTTAACCAAGCCTAACTAACAATTGAGAATATTAGCAAATGTATACTGGAAACATCATTGTAAAAACTATGTCCAGTATTATCCTAAGAAGTTTCCGCTATTTCTTACAATTATAAAATATATATTGCCATTGCAATACCTTGATTTTCTTTCTGATCAGGCTAGCATCAGGAAGACTTGGTGGCCTAATATAAAAAATTAACGATCAAATAGCACATCATTGAAAATCAACGAAAACGTAAATGATAGCTAAGACAGTCGACAGGCTCTATAAAGCAACACAGGTATACTATAAAGCTATTCTTGTATCAAGAATATATAATTTCAGCCTCTCAAATTCATCTTTATTGTGTTTAGTTTCAATGCGTTTGCCTTTGTCATACTGGTACCGTACTGGCTCAGAACCTGTTCTGTCATTTTATCAGGACAAATTTGCTGATACTTATAAAGCTGGTTTTCCAATAGGCTGATTTTTCCGCGCGCAGCGAAGCGGCTGTTGTTTTTGAAACAATGCATGTGTTAAAAGTTGTCAATTTTCACTTGAAATCAGGCACCAAAGTGGTCCAGGTAGGATACTGCTGTCGTGTGGAAAGCTTCTGAGCCATTTGATTGGCAGGCGCACTCGGACGCCGCATAAAAGTTGAAGTCCATCCAACTTTCAAAAACGCACAATTACAGTGCAAATACAGAGTCAGGAAAAACTTACGGTCACACGGTCATTGACCGGAGGAAGGTCCATTAGAAGAAAAGAAAATATTTTGCCACACCCAAAATACGCCTATTTTGCATTGTTAAGTGAGGAAGGTTTCCAGCTAGGGGTATTTTTGTCTGGAGGAAGGTTGAACAATTTCCGGACTCTGTGCAAATACAATACGATACCGAAAAAAAATATCATGGACACAGTCACATAACCATGGATGACGTATGTGAGCAGA
>JACTAT010000121.1:23053-43079 GCA_014526335.1 Chrysaora quinquecirrha
GGGTTCTAAAATACCCTATTTTCATGAATGTGTAAAATATACAGATAAAAAAATGATTCCGTCGACTTTAACAATAAACTCTCACTACATTACGTCCACAAATTTTCACTTCAGATTTCAGAACTTAAGTTCGAATTTCCCCTTAAATTGGCATTATTTTTTTAATTTGGTCCTACATAACATGCTTTCATGTCAGGAAAATGTAGTTTATATAGTTCCATGTAGCATGTTGGTCTTTTGGACAACGTTCATATCAAAAACTTTTGATTTTTTTCTAAAGAAACATTGACTAAAAAACAAAAGATAGAACAGGAAATTTAAAAATGTACAGTTTTCCTGAATAGTGAAGTTTTGAAACATTTATTCTAAGCGTAGCGTAGTGCAGGTGTAGGCAAGCCTCTCATTGGCCCTCCTTTGACTCGTTCTCGACAGCTTTGGCGGTTATTGGGCCAGGGGCAGTTATAAGGCTGTATCAACAAACCTGGCTCAAATAGTGTACACAGTGCTTAAAATGTAGTACTTTATCTATTAAAATGTATTTAATCTTGGTTGTCTTAAACAACAAAGAACTAAGTACATTTTATTTTACATCTTTGCCCTTCTTTATGGGTTCTGGCAAACAACCTTATAAGTATTAGGTTTCTTTACTGCATTCTGTCTTTAAATACAATTTTTTAATTTCTTTTCATTATATTTGATCTTGTTGAGACTTAGTTTGTTTGATGTGCTTCAGAAAAAGAGTTAAAATTCCTGTCAGAAAAGTGTATTCTGTGTAAGAATTTTATCAAAATGTTGCTATCTTTCTATATCTCTTATCTCCTGTGTCTTTCAAAGTCTGTATAAGCAAACAGATCAGTGTAATAAGATTCTTTTTCTTCAAATACTGTTATTTCTTTGTTTTCTGATATTTCAATTTCCACAAAAACAATGCTCAGGCTCCTCGTCATACGAGTACAGAGCTGCAGCTGGTGATTTCTGTGGTAATGTTTGTAATAACTTCATGTAAAACGATCATAACAATAAGCTTGACTTACTACACGAGTCTTTAGTTTACGCTTCCCAAATTTTGATTCGTTACACGCACAGAGCGTTTCCTCCAAACTGAGCGATTTTAGAAAATATCAACAACAACATCTTGTGAAGAAGTGAGACTTCTATAGTGAGTCTAACAATAGGCTCGAAATGATGACATGACATACGCCTTATTTCTGTTACGGCAACAAGTAAAGCATCACTGCCAGAACCTTCGGGTTTCGATGAAACAGTTTTTGGACTATTTCGGGCCTTTGCTGTTTGATTGTCGCCTTGCTTACCAAACAGTACCTTGACCATTATCATTACTGTTTGCCCAGGGTGCCGGAAGCACAGGGGCAGCGGGGGCGATTGCCTCCCCCTTGCCCTCATGAAAATTGTGAAAATTGATGTTTTAAGGGGGGCTTAACCCCCTTGAAATATTTGCGTTGCTTACTTTCATGCACCTTTTTAGAAAGCTTCATTAAATTCCGTTGCTGTTAGACTGTCGCTAAATCTCTCAGGGTGTATACTGTATGGTACATAAGACTTAGATACTGAGTTACACCCGGGTTACACCTATTTCGTTACCTATAACTTGAAGGCACACTTTAAGTTCTAGGGTCAATTAATGCACCACGTCTCACAATCCTTCCCTTAAGAATTACGCAGCCAAGTTTCGGCTGTGTTCTATAAAAACCTTATGTTTTAACTTCTGCACCAGAAATCGGTTATGTTACATCATAGTCAACGGTTGCATACTTATTAACAAGACTGTGTTCATAAAGCCAGTGAGCTGGAGTTTTCTTTTGTGACCTCACCCAATTTTGTTTATTTCTGATATCTCCCCCGTCATGAAAAACACTCTGAACTGCTTCTAATTTTTTGATGAATGCAGATGTAAACATAATCAACTTGAAAAATCAACCGATGCACCTGTTTCGAAAAATTCGTTCTCGAATTCCGAAAAAATGTTTGTTCGCATGTGGCCTAGATCTGTTTCTGCTTTCCCACACCTTGCTTGTTTGTTCCAATATGTGTGAATTCATTCATGATATGAAGCAATTTTGTTTTGATTAATACTTAGTACTTTTTAAAGAAAAGTTGTTTTCGATAAACGAAGCCTCAAGAAAATTTTTAGCAAATTTTAGACCTTACTATTAACCTCTGCTCTTGAACCACTGTACAGGATAATGTTTCTTCTCGGGAATTACCCAGGGTACTCAGGAATCCACACATTAGTGTAAATGTAATTGTTATGCACATATATTGGTATATGCTACTGTTACTCTGAAGCACTTTGTTCCTGTCCACTAACGATTAGCTACGAAGCTTTCGCGGCTGCGAAGGAGGTATCCCAAAATCCTTTGGGGCGAGCTCTTCTCTAAGCTTCTCCAAAAAATTCGAAAAGACGTTTTACATTCGTCATAGTCTACGCTCCTCCACATTCCAGCGTCCCGCTCCTCCACATTCCAGCGTCCCGAGACTATTCCATTCCACTCTGAGGCAGCAGCAATTATGTAGTTGTGGGAGGTATATAATAAGCCTAAAATTAGAATCGGTAGCATGTGCTCGGTAGGTGCAGGAGCAGGCAGTATCCTACTTCCTTTGGTGGGAAATATTCCGTAGTAAGCATCTTAGATTAGTATCAGCGCTTAAAGTTGCTTTTTACTCCAGCTATTCCAGCATTACAGATTTTTTAATAAGTGATTTTGAAATCTTGAATCCAAGCTTTACCTTCATGAGTTAAGAGAATAGAGGTGAAGAGAAGTGGGAGAAGAGTGAATAGTCAACTTCAGTTGTTTCAAGGACTTCTTATCCCTTGGTCCATCGAGCTGGTGAAGTAAGGGCACACTGAATGCTGAGTAGGTGCGGCAAAGTACATTTTATTGACCAGATTCCACAATTCACAGACAACGTATAGACCTACCCCTAGATGCCAAAACCCCCTTTTTAACTTCATTCTTTTCCACTGATGGTGCAACATGCCACGTAAGTCCCCTTAACGACAAACACGGCCTAAACTTCCCTTCCTAATAAGCTGCCCATACGAGCAGGGGCCTTCAACCTTTTCAGTCGAAGATAACAGTAATTCATAGCACATGTAATATGAACATTTTAAGTCTTGTTATTTCTTGAAGTTCCCCCGCTTACTCTTCGCTTAATTTGATCAGCATTATCTCATAATCTGCACTGTTTTCAGACTTAAGCTAATAATGGATAAACCATACAATCTACTGCTTTAGAGGGGTTTCAGTCGTTGCTTAAATCCTTAACTTCTAATAACTTTCGTAATTCATTTTGTTATACATTCTTCCTTTTGTTAATGCGAGATGACCTTAGAGTTCTCAAGGTTTATTAACTCGGAAAGTTTTCCTTAATCACTTTTCTCTGAAGATTATCTAGTCAAACACTTTCTTCGCTTCCCTAATATTCAGTGATTATAGATACGGTTTGAGGTTATTGCACGCTTGCTTTAAAATTCTGATTCCTATCTTATCAAGAACCACATAAAGTAGCTTTTTGAAATGCAAACCAATTTCAGCATTTCTTGGTTAATGTCCTTCATTTTGATAAGTTATCAACCACAGCTGGATTTATTTTCTGTTTCTAAGTCTTTGAAACATTTTTTTTGTCATGAATAATGGAGAAATTATAGATTCATATCTCTTTCTGATACTGGAAAGCTTGGAACTTTGCCTCTGTCGGGTTTAAGATATTCGCTGCGAGTTTAGCCTTTGCTCTCTCTAAGACATATGTTTAAGACTTTAAGAAGTCTAAGTAAGGTTTGGCTCGCAGCTAATAATGTTGGATCTCATGTTAGCTAAGAAGTTTGGATATGTCTTGGTTACGTTCCTCAGCCACTGTGGCGCAGTGGTTAGCGTGCAGGGCTCACACAGAAAATGTTGTGGGTTCAAGCCACGGTCTTTCCACTGTGTTTGCAGAGATACCAACCTTGGGCAAGTTGTTAACACATATGTGCCTCTCCTCACCATGGTGCAAAATTGGTACCTCGGCGATGACAGCAACAAAATTTCAGAAGCGCCGAATGTGGCTGCAGGCTGTTCAAAAATATACTTCCCAAGGGAGATAAAAAAATTCTTGAGTTGAGGGGGTAATAGAATTGTGAAGCGCCTTAGAATATTGAATTATAGTTAGAGCGCTATATGAATGCAATAACCTTTACCTTTACCTCCGGGTTTCTTGCTTGGCTATATGTCAGCTCTTAACATTGTTCCCAACGCTAATATGAACAGGCTGTCTTCCCAAATCTTTCAACCACTACTCCGTTATCTAAGCCTTTAACAATCGTATCTTTATCTGGTAAAAGGGTAAAAGTTTGTGCAAAGAAGCAAAGCTTTATTGATTATCAAAACCATACTTTTGCCATGATGTATTTGAGGAAAAACCCCTTCGGCTCATCGTCATTGTAGTATATCCTTGACAAGGGAAAAATGACAGACTCATCCCATAAACTGTGCAAAATATTGCAAACTAACCTACAATTCGGCTGGCACATGTACACCTAACCTCCTATAGGAGTTAACCTCCTCGGACTACGATACTGGAATGAACACCATATGGCCCTAACTCCTGCTCGAGTCATGAGTTAAAGGATACCCAACCTCGTCCCCAGGGTGAATAGGCCTCTACGTGAAACTCCGCTGTCCATATTCGACCCTGGTATCGGCCTTGTTTATTCGCAATTTGATTGGCTGTTCAAACAATAGAAATTCTAAGTGACGTCACAGTTTCTTCAAAATTTCACACCAAATAGGCCGAAAACTATGTAAAAAACATCTATAAAAACCAGAAAATGATGCTACATGAGATATTGTATCTTGCCTTATAGTTATCAATGAAATTCTTTGCATTTCCTTGCTAAGAACATCTGCTCTCGGAATCTACATCTTGTTTTTTTGTCTAGGCCAAATTTGCCAGTATTTTGGCAGATTTTGTGGCCGGTACCAGGGCCAAAGTCGATTTGACGGTTGAGATTCGAGAAAATTCGTTTTGGGGCCTGGGGACGAGGTTGAAGGATACCTAGCGCTTTTATCCCGCTATGGCTTAGGTAATTCAAAGAGCTGCTCCATAAACGTTTAGAAATGCCTGTATTACCTTTTTTCAGACAGCTCAATGGAGTCTCATAGTAATCTTACGCGCAGGCGTTCGAACCGTGTCAAACTGTTTGACACAGAGAACGAGGGCGTTTACTGATACACACCACACAGTATCATGTGATGTATCAGTCAGAAAATGCTTCAGTGCCCTTTCTTTAATTCTATGCCTTTACTGATAACAGTTTCAACCCGCCTTCTTAATGGTGACTGATTCAGAAGGTAGGTAATTATTACAAAATTGCTTCTATACATGGTAATAAATAATGATGTACGTTTTTTGCAGTAAAACCATCGACATCCCGATTATCGACCGAGAAGAATACGAGAAAAACCGAAACTTTGAAATAGTCATTTCAGAGCCGAAACTTGTCCATTCGGAATCACAAGCGCATATTCCAGACCTCAGAGACGTCAAAGATGCAGAGATGAGAAAAATCATCGAGGCAGGAAAACCTACATTGGGTGAGTACAAACCTTTGATAGACGATTCCGCAAAAGATGGTGTAAGGGCATTTGACCATGATGTATTACGTTTAAGCATCAAATTTCCCATAGAACTACTGCAGACTTCATTACAGAACGCAGCGCATTATGGTCATGTGCCCCCCCCCCCAGTCCATCTTTTGCAGAATTTACTACTCTATGGCTCGGAGAAAATGTCGTTGGCTCTCTGGTCTTGTAGCCCATCCATTGGTAGGCCACTTGTGGAAAAATCTAGCTATTTGTTTGAAATCAGATGCAACTTTTTGAACAATTTGTATACCATCAAAACGGGTACATTTTATTTAATAAGAAACTGGACTTTTGGTCCTGCCCTAACAGTTGCTTAACTTATTTGGCCTTTCAGCCCTCACAGAATAACTGGGTACCCCCCCCCCCCAAAAAAAACTCTTTTCATTCTGGTCTAGGTAATTGACAAGTTTTCAATGATACATTGGGGTGTATTGTATAAAGAAAGTTATTCAACCAAAAATTTGAACAAAATATCAGCCCTGAGCTAAAAAAAGTGTATGTTCTTTGAAGCTTCAGTGGCACTTTCCCAACAAAATCTAGTCAAGTGTCCAACCCAGTAATCGCCTGTAAAATGTGATTAATGTTTTCATCGGTCCATCGATCATATAATTCTTGAAGTGATTAAGATGGTAGAGTAGGATTTTGATTGCTGCTTAGATGCTTTGCCGCAGGTGGAAAACAGTTGCAATTAAAGCGGTATCAAAGAGAATACACAAACATAGCGGTACCAAAGTAACAGAGGCTCTCAACAAAATATTCAAAAATTTGTGAGATTTGAGGCGTAACTATGTTTGAGGTGCATTATAATTAAAGAACGATGGGTATTTCAATGGTAAACACGGATAAAACACAAACTACATGGACAAGAACACTCACATTTAAGCTAATTCAATGGTTTTAGGCCTAATTCAGGCGCCTTGTAAGAGTCGCAACGGCGCATGCTCGACACCTGGCACGACGATTGATTCAGACGTCATGCTGTGCCCATTGTTTCTTCTGTCTTGGCTTTAACTTAGACTTATTTCATGAGTCGCAGTTTTTGCTCCTCAGGCCAATCTGATTGATATACATAGGTCGCTCAGAACCACTAGACTTGTCCTAAGTTCCTAACATTCACTAACATTGAATTGAATTGATGTTGTTGTTGTTCGCTTCAGTGAGGTGTGTTGTTGTCGTTATTGTAGTTTGAGCGTCCAGCGATTCAATTCAATAGCGATAACTGCGACTCAGGTAATTAGTCTACAGAACCACTCTGACCATTAGGCCATCCAATTCAATTTTTTTAAGAAACAGTTGTTGCTGTTGCTAAAGGCTGCCATTGCTGTTTGTGAAGAGTGGGACCTATGTAATGAGTCTAGCTTTAGTTGCATGCTGTATTCTATTTCCCGAGCTTGCAAACGAGACAAAGGATTCGGGCCTCGCAGTCTTCACAACTTCACACTTGAGAACTTCTGGCACGACAGTTTCTCGACCTCTGAATCAATGTTGTGCTAGTGTCGAGTATCTTCTGTACGATACGGCAAAATGGATCGTGCCAAAATTTAAGCTCGATCAAGAATCACTGATAGAATCGGACATCATGCTACTCCCGTGCTTGAGGTTATTTCTCTTTAGCGATGCGGCTCTGGTACGACCTTGGCAACAACTGAACTATAGGCCTTTGCTGCGCTGCTCTTTCGTGTCAATGCTTTTAGTCGTTACTCTAAATGCTGACTACCCTAATTGCTGGCGCTTGTTTTGGAGAATTTCATTCAGGATCTAATAAGCAGGGAGCGGGAGACTTTCAGCCTTCAAATTTTTGAAAAATCGCAACGCTCCACTTCGGAAAAGAAACCCTTAGCAATAAGGTCAACCCGTACCTTTTTGTCAAAGATCTAATGTAATTAAATTAAAAATTCTCCTCCCTAAATCAAATTCATTTTCAAATAAGCATAAAATAGCGCTAATTTTTGCGTAAATTTGAATCAGCATGAGTCATAAAAAAGAGCGGGCAGTTAGAAATTTAAAGAAAAAGTATAGAATGTGCACAGGTGGGCGGGAATAAGGCAACTAAGAATGAGATCAATTTCATCTTTGGAGTCGCCTATTTTTGGTTAGAGCAACTGCTAGCAGTCAATAGAATGCTCATTTTGTACAAATGTTCTTCAAATTCCTAAAAACACCAAGGTCAGTGATTCAACTTGCATCTGGGAAGTCCGTATCTTCTTAGATTTGTGTCGGTGTTAATCAGTTCCAGTAACAATTAAGTAGCATGAAGCTGTAAAAATGATAGTTGCTGTATTTTTTCATAATTAGTGAACGTTTTTCTTTGTTCATTCAGGTGATATCAAGACAGTCTCCGTGAATATAACTGAATGTAGAGAATTCAAGAACACGATTGACAAAATGTTGAAGAAAACCAACCTCGCTTTGCTACTTGGAACAAGCTCTTGGCGTGAGCAGTTTAGCGAGGCTGTTACCGTGTCAACAGGTGATGATGATGATGAAGATGCGCAACCCTCATACCTAGATTACGTCATGCATTACATCACTCTTTTCTGGAAGCTTCTTTTCGCATTTGTTCCCCCAACTGATATTGGTGGTGGATGGGCCTGCTTTGTAGTCGCCATTCTCATGATTGGAATTCTAACTGCACTGACTGGTGATCTTGCTTCGCATTTCGGCTGCACTGTTGGACTTGCAGACAGTGTTGTTGCTATCTCCTTTGTGGCTTTGGGAACAAGTTTGCCAGGTACTTTAAGTTAAATTAATTAATTATTCCCCTCTTTTGTTCCTGTACTGATGCTTTTTCGTTTGGAAGGCTGCTCCAAGTTTCGAAAGCAGTCCGTCAAAAGGATTTTCATGTCAACCATATGTAAAGATGCTATGACTTCTCAATGGCTCTTGATACGAGATTTTCTTGTTTTTTAACTTAGCAGAAAATTATCCATAATCTTCGTCCTGATACAATCAAAAATGAATTTTCCCCTTAATAATTATGCACAGGGAAACAAACTACCTTGACTTGTATTGCAAATCCCAAGAGCAAGGCCTGAGTATTCGAAAGGCGGTTTCCATTTTGAAGGAGCTGTAGCGTAGTGGCCTAATCCAGCTGGCCCGTAATGTCGGAAGCTCAGCGAGGTCGGAGTTCGAGCCACAAAAAGGGTAGTGTAACAGCCGGGGTCAAAGTCTAGATAAGTTAACTTACCACTGAGATCCTGGCGACTGGCACTAAATACACCATTTCAATTTCACTTTCTGCCTCTGGGTTTATATGAGACCCCGTTCAGTATAACATTATAACGAATACTTCTCTAACTGGCTACAATCAGGCAAATTTCTGAACAGATAGTACCCAAACAAGATCCTTGGAGAGCAGGAGAGCAGCACTACTCTTACGTTCAATAGGCTTTTCAGAGAAATTAGGAAATTGATTTATTCGCTTTTCTAATTCATAAATATCTGTATTAGCTACTTGGTTTTTTCAATATGTATTTGTGTTATTGCTAAAGGGTATCGTGTATAAAGTCAATTAATAAAAGATGAAATTAAATGAAATATACGATGAAAGGACAATGCACACTACTGTGACTTGTACTCTTCATCATGGTACATTACTTAGCCGTTCCTTCCATTATTGAATACATGCTTTTATGGTAAATTTCCATGGCTGAGTGTTCGAAGCATTCGGCTCACGATAGGTCATGAGTTTGATTTTCATCGGGATTGCTTTCAACATGTCTGCGATTAGGACCAATGTCATTATTCTGTTCCTGGGATACGAGCTGCAGGTCCACTTCAGCTTTATAGCTGCAACAATCTGGTTGACCCGTGTTTAACACAAAAGGCTATAGGCTACTGTAGCACACCTCTATTGCAGTTAACCGATTTACTCACTTTTGTTAAGCGTCTTAAAGCTGCAAAGATCGAATTTTTGCACTCTATTAATTCTTTTAGGGGATTTTTTTAAGCTTTGTTAGCGTTTCTTGTAAAACGTAGCATTTTGTAGCCTTTTCTACCGTTTCCAAGTTAAGGCCTTCGCGAATGTTTCTATTCCTGCTTTCTGTATATTAAAATAATTACTGTTTCTGTTCTAGATACATTCGCCAGTAAAGTTGCAGCAATAAACGATGACACCGCGGATGCTTCTGTCGGCAATGTCGCTGGCAGTAATGCTGTCAACGTTTTCCTTGGTATTGGAGTGGCATGGTCGGTTGCAGCTATATACCACACTGCTAATGGTAATTCATTCAAAGTAGAAGGTGGCTCACTTGGCTTCTCTGTCCTTTTATTCTGCATTCTCGCTTTGACATGTTTAGCGACAATGATGTGGAGAAGATTCAACAAGAAGATTGGTGCCGAGCTCGGTGGACCACAGCCATACAAACGTGCCACGTCAATTTTCTTTATCGCGCTATGGATGACATATATTCTTATGTCTGGATTGGAAAGCTACTGCTATATTCCTTCATTGTAGTTCTCAAAATGGTTCATTTAAGCACGTTTTCAATATTTGAAGTCTTCGTAATCACAGTATTTTGCACTTCGGAATACTGTGTGTACCTCCTATTTCTTACAAACAAAACTACATTCTTGGCACTTGGTTATGTCTTTAATTTTTCTCAAGATTGTTTTGCCGTGTGTTTAACGTCTTCGAGTCCAGCATCATTACATGATGGGCGTATTAATTAAACTCCTAACTTATAATGAGCTCCATTGTTACATTGAGCAAGACACAAGACTTGAAGAGCGTGATTCGTTTGTCGTTATGGCGTGTTACAGTTGTAACAGTACAGAGTTACTGAGAGTGTTTTCGTCTAATATTCATAATGACATTTTCATATACCGTGTTATAATGATAGTCATCATAGCACAAAACCTTAGAGGTTCTACATTCGCAGCTTCAAGCAGAACACCAGACAGCAAATACGTCTGCACATTGCAGTGACACTAAGAACAAGAGGAATAGAAAGTAACACAGATATGGACCTCATTTCTCATTAGTAACGTATTTCAAAGAATTGGACATTTTGGTGCTCTAGCAAGTGTCGGTGTGCGATATAATGTGAAGAGACGGCATTTATTGGCCTAGTATGCTAGGCCTCTAGCTTATCGTTAAAACTTTTAGGACAATTTCGAGTCTGCTACACATGCAAAGATGAATTAATATATCACGTTTTAATAAACTGAAAACCATAGCTGCAATGGCATTATTAGAACAGTTAAAAGTAATCGAGTGAACAGACATTTAGCCAATATTTCAAGTATTATTTTAATCAGTATACCTGGACAATGATTTTTGTGGTCGTGCTACAGTTAGTCGTATTTTAGGTTTTCTTTAATAAGTCTTTTCATGACAGAGGGTATAACCAAGCTGAAGGACTTTTCTTCAGTTCCCACAGATCTGCAAGGGTGTGGTTTGCTTTTCCAAACAAACTGCATTGATTATAAAATCATGCATTATCATAACTTCAGTACGCACACTGCTGCAGTGTGCGTTTGGTACGGCAGCTCACACCTAAGAGTGCCGGAGATGCAGGAAGATGGGACATCCATCCTCCTTTTCATCTGGGAGGCAGGAAGAAAACAGTTCCCTTTGATAAGACACCTTTAGGCAACAATAACAACGATTATGAGAAACTTAGGTTGTGTCACTTGATTGCGGTATACAGTGGAACCTCCACTCACGGACACCTCTGTACATCGGACATCTCCGTACAACAGATTCCCCCGTACAAAGGGCACCTCCGTATAACGGACAGCTTCGTACAACGGACACCTCCGTACAATGGACATCTCCCGCACAACGGACACCTCCGTACAACAGAGAGCTCTATACACCGAACATCTGCGTACAACGGAAACCTCCGTACAACGGACACGTCCGTACAATGGACATCTCCGTCTGTACAACAGAGAGCTCTATACAACGAACATCTGCGTACAACGGAAACCTCCGTACAACGGACACGTCCGTACAATGGACATCTCCCGCACAACAGACACCTCTGTACAACAGAGAGCTCTATACAACGAACATCTCCGTACAACGGAAACCTCTGTACAACGGACACCTCCGTAAAATGGACCTCTCCATACAACGGGCACCTCCGTACAATGAATACCTCCATACAACGAACATCTCCGCACAACGGACATCTCCGTACAACAGAGATCTCTATACAACGGACATCTCCATACAACGGAAACCTCCGTACAACGGACACCTCCGTAAAATGGACATCTCCGTACAACGGACACCTCGGTAAAATAGGCATCTCCGTACAACGGACACCACCGTACAACGGACTCCTCTCTACAATGAACAATGGCGTTGGTCCCGCATGTGTCCGTTATATGGAGGGCTTACTGTTATAGAAACTTTGGAAGCTATAGACTTCAGCCGATGTCTCATTATTTGAATGGATTTATTTGCATCTGATTTTTTTCCTAAAATCTTCACGGTAAATATCAGCTTTTCACTTTCGAGCAGGCTATACTCAACATCAGTAAGGAGCAACGTAGTCCCTATAAAGGTTTTGCTTTGCATTATCTAATGGCCACGTCTTCAAAAAATTTCGAATCACAAATGGATCAATTTCCTTACTGATATGTATGGTGTTAGCTACAGTAAGCTGGCCGCTTTTCATGTGATCGTCGATGATCCCAATGCTAAATTTTGTATCTTTGTTTTCATATCCTTCGGTACTCTTTCATCTTTTGCTTTCGGTTTAAAATCCATCATTTATTTACGATAGCCCACGATTACATACTGTTTCATACATCCCAAAAGCAAGCCTATCTAAGTTTCAGTGATCACCATTATCAACGGTCATCATCGAAGGTCAAATGGAAGCCCAGCTTTATGAATAATTTTGTGTGTTTGACGGAGTGGTATCTTTTTAGATGAACGCCGTTCCCAACAGTCCATGAACTACAGAGTATGGCTCAACAATGTTTTTATCACGAATTATTTAACCAAGACGGAAGATTTGAATTTCTCGTTCGTGTTGGTCCAAAATCCCCAAAAACTCTTTAATTAACGACTTATCCTTTGCGTTTTCTTTAGTGAATTGATTTTCCCTAGGAGCGAATCACTGGCTTAATCGCATACGCTTTTTTGATTAATCAAAATTGATGCAAGCAATCAATAGCAGATCCCCGTTTTGACGCAGGTTTAGCCTGATGTTTCATATTTTCTTCCATGAGTATAGCAAATTGATCAGCAATGAATCAAGAAACATTGATTGACCATTGATCTCAATTGATTAAAAATCAAGAAAACTTTTTTTTAAGTTGTGATTCGCTCCTCAGATTTGCATGCCTTTAGACCTTTAGATTATGGAACAATTAGCTAAGGATTGCGTAAAATGTTCGCTTTAGAAATGCAGCAATATACATTTAGCTACAGAAACACCAATTATTGGCGGTTGTTAAATTCAGGATTAAAACAACAAAATAGTAAAATCTTCAGATTGTGATAGGTACAGTAATTAGTCGTTCAAACAAACTTGCATTCGATAATCAAAGCATCTACGCTTCACACTCTAAAGCCGGATCTACACTAAGTGAAATTGTTCGCGCGAAGGGATCCATTAGTTCGCGACACAAGGAACTGCACTTTCTGTTCGAGCGTTAAGGCCTGGCTAAACTAGAGGACATGTCGCGCGTGAGATGATCGCCCGTGACATGCTCCCGCGACGTCTCCCAGTTTAGCCACCCCGGAAACTTTTAGCGCGATACAAAGTTTGCAGCGAGAGACATGCAAATGTTTCTGGGAGACAACAGAAACATTTCTTGTCGTTGCGACCCGGGGGGACATGTTGCTCGTTTTCTCGTTTGCAGGTTTATCAACCCTGGGAGACACGACCAATACAATGTCGCGTACGTTTAGCCATAGCTTTACAGCTAATGAATATTTGTCAACAAAGCCCTTTGCGCGCCTATTCACTCGAATAATTTCACTTGATGGAGATCCGATTTTATGCTCAGAAGAGGTAGCTATAGAAATGCTGCAACTCCTAAGTGAAAAATGACATTCAGTAATTTGATGTGAGGTGATATTATGACTCGCCAAATAGCAGAAAAGCACAAAAATATGACGCAAAGGGATTCTGTCTTTGAGTAGTTCTATAAAAAACTTCTTGTGTGAAGCTTAGTTTAAGTAGTGTGTATTAGATGACTAGTGACGATTTTTCTAACTATTAAATTTGTCGATCAATCAATATACTATTTGTCTTCTTTCTTTTGCCTCTTAATTTCTTTGTATGGCAACACCTAAAGTGGCTGATATTTTCCAAAAAGGAGTTTTGAAAACCAAGCATATTGGCGCCGATTTAGATTTTTAGCAGTTTTTGAGGGGTAAAATTATAAAAAGTGACTACCTTTTTACAACTACAATCTTGGACAAAATATATTGGAACAGCCTAAACAGTTTTGTTATTCTGCATTGATTTTCCCGTCCCCCCATTACAATATTGTTTCGTACAAAAGTTGTCTTGTTCTACTACCAAAATTGTTTTATGGATAAAAGGGGGAAGAATTGGAGTTATGGATACACGTTTCTAAGCGTCTTTTCAAGGGCTACAATGTGGTGTAAAGCATGAAGATTTTCACTCCTTGTTGACGGAGATATTGGGTGGTGAATTTTCGGAAAACTGTAAAGTTCAACGTGCCAAAACTTTTGCTCGTCTTAACACAGAAACATAAGTAAATATTCATCGTGTTGGCCGTGATTTGCGCTTCAATTTGATCCTAAAATCGCCAATGTCTGAGTTCGTTTTGCATGAAAACGAGCAAGCTGTTTCTAATGAAAAAATGGTGAAAAATTTTCCTGCTCAAAATTGCTTGTGTTTAGTACCAATTGAAAGACAGTGACCAAAACTATCGTGCCAAATTGGATTTTGTTCAAAAAGGCAAGAAAATCGGCATATAAGAGCAGTTTTTCTTCTGCGTATTTCAGAATTGTTTCGAAGAAATGGCCTAAAATCTACTTTCTAGAAAAGAGACGAATTCTACATCATATGAAAGCTCATCAAGTACTGAGCTGAACGCTGGGTTTTTCAACTTTATAGCGGCAATATTACGCATTTTATGCCACTTTGACTTATGGTGATTTTTAGTGAAAAATTGAATTGGATTGAACTACTGGCTCCGGAGGCAATGAGATCTCATTGGTAGTGTCATGCAAAAAAGGCTAATAAAGTCATCAAACAAGATCAAACTCTAGCGATCTATATATCAAATTGAAGCTCAAGCTATGCGCAATAGGAAAGCGTTGAGAGGAGCAGCTTATCTCTAGAAATAAAAAAGTTACCGATTTTTGAAAGTCGACAATTTTGCAAAAAATCGAAAAATTATCTCCTCGAATGTTCCTTGAAATAAGAGAAATGTTATACGAGCTTATAGATCTTTGAACACTGATTAAAATGGTGTCTTTGGTTTTCTTATAGCGTCTCTGGAAGCTGAGAAATTTGCTGTCAAAGTCCGGAGCCATCCCAGATGCTCGAAAATGCTCTAATTTTAACCCAAATCCTTAAAAATTTGCTTGTCAAAAACGTAAAAATATCCCAAAAATTTAAATCACGGAATTGCTCCGAAATGGAAATTCGATTTTCTCAGTTGCTAAAAACAATTTTTAACAGATAGATAAACGTTTCTAAGCGTCTTTTCAAGGGCTACAATGTGGTGTAAAGCATAATGATTTTCACACCTTGTTGACGGAGATATTGGGTGGTGAATTTTCGGAAAACTGTAAAGTTCAACGTGCCAAAACGTTTGCTCGATTTAACACAGAAACATAAGTGAATATTCATCGTGTTGGCCGTGATTTGCGCTTCAATTAGAACCAAAAATCGCCAATGTCTGAGTTAGTTTTACATGAAAACGAGCAAGCAGTTTCTAATGAAAAATTGGTGAAAAATTTTCCTGCTCAAAATTGCTTGTGTTTAGTACGAAATGAAAGACCGTGACCAAAACTATCGTGCCAAATTGGATTTTGTTCAAAAGGCAAGAAAATCGGCATATAAGAGCAGTTTTTCTTTTGCGTATTTCAGAATTGTTTCGAAGAAATGGCCTAAAATCTACTTTCTAGAAAAGAGACGAATTCTACATCATATGAAAGCTCATGAAGTACTGAGCTGAACGCTAGGTTTTTCAACTTTATAGCGGCAATATTACGCATTTTATGCCACTTTGAATTATGGTGACTTTATTGAAAAATTGAATTGGATTGAACTACTGGCTCCGGAGGCAATGAGATCTCATTGGTAGTGTCATGCAAAAAAGGCTAATAAAGTCATCAAACAAGAACAAACTCTAGCGATCTATATATCAAATTGAAGCTCAAGCTATGCTCAATAGGAAAGCGTTGAGAGGAGCAGCTTATCTCTAGAAACAAAAAAGTTACCGATTTTTCAAAGTCGACAATTTTGCCAAAAATCGAAAAATTATCTCCTCGAATGTTCCTTGAAATAAGAAAAATGTTATACGACCTTATAGATCTTTGAACACTGATTAAAATGGTGTCTTTGGTTTTCTTATAGCGTCTCTGGAAGCTGAGAAATTTGCTGTCAATGTCCGGAGCCATCCCAGATGCTCGAAAATGCTCTAAATTTAACCCAAATAACTTGTCAAAAACGTAAATCCTTAAAAGAATTTGCTTGTCAAAAACGTAAAAACGTATCCCAAAATTGGGTGGTGAATTTAAATCCCGGAATAAGGCTGATTTGCGCTTCAATTAGAAATGGAAATTGTTTCTAATGATTTTCTCAGTTGTGTTTAGCTAAAACCGTGACAAAACTATTTTGGATTTTGTTCAACAGATAGAAAACATGGCCTAAAATCTACTTTCTAGAACGAATTCTACATCATATGCTCATCAAGTACTGATCTGAACGCTGGGTTTTTCAACTTTATAGCGCCAATATTATGCATTTTATGCCACTTTGAATTATGGTGATTTTTATTGAAAAGTTGAATTGGATTGAACTACTGGCTCCGGAGGCAATGAGATCTCATTGGTAGTGTCGTTCAAAAAGGCTAATAAAGTCATCAAACAAGATCAAACTCTAGCGATCTATATATCAAATTGAAGCGCAAGCTATGCTCAATAGGAAAGCGTTGAGAGGAGCAGCTTATCTCTAGAAACAAAAAGTTACCGATTTTTGAAAGTCGACAATTTTGCCAAAAATCGAAAAATTATCTCCTCGAATATTCCTTGAAATAAGAACAACGTTATACGAGCTTATAGATCTTTGAACACTGATTAAAATGATGTCTTTGGTTTTCTTATAGCTTCTCTGGAAGCTGAGAAATTTGCTGTCAAAGTCCGGAGCCATCCCAGATGCTCGAAAATGCCCTAATTTTAACCGAAATCCTTAAAAATTTGCTTGTCAAAACGTAAAAATATCCCAAAAATTTAAATCCCGGAATTGCTGCGAAATGGAAATTCGATTTTCTCAGTAGCTTAAAACATTTTTTAACAGATAGATACATGTTTCAAAGCGTCTTTTCAAGGGCTACAATGTGGTGTAAAGCATGAAGATTTTCACTTCTTGTTGACGGAGATATTGGGTGGTGAATTTGCAGAAAACTGTAAAGTTCAACGTGCCAAAACTTTTGCTCGTTTTAACACAGAAACATAAGTAAATATTCATCGTGTTGGCCGTGATTTGCGCTTCAATTTTAACCAAAAATCGCCAATGTCTGAGTTAGTTTTGCATGAAAACGAGCAAGCTGTTTCTAATGAAAAAATGGTGAAAAATTTTCCTGCTCAAAATTGCTTGTGTTTAGTACCAATTGAAAGACAGTGACCAAAAATATCGTCCCAAATTGAATTTTGTTCAAAAAGGCAAGAAAATCGGCACATTAGAGCAGTTTTTCTTTTGCGTATTTCAGAATTGTTTCGAAGAAATGGCCTAAAATCTACTTTCTAGAAAAGAGACGAATTCTACATCATATGAAAGCTCATCAAGTACTGAGCTGAACGCTGGGTTTTTCAACTTTATAGCGGCAATATTACGCATTTTATGCCACTTTGAATTATGGTGATTTTTATTGAAAAGTTGAATTGGATTGAACTACTGGCTCCGGAGGCAATGAGATCTCATTGGTAGTGTCATGCAAAAAACGCTAATAAAGTCATCAAACAAGATCAAACTCTAGCGATCTATATATCAAATTGAAGCTCAAGCTATGCTCAATAGGAAAGCGTTGAGAGGAGCAGCTTATCTCTAGAAACAAAAAAGTTACCGATTTTTGAAAGTCGACAATTTTGCCAAAAATCGAAAAATTATCTCCTCGAATGTTCCTTGAAATAAGAGAAATGTTATACGAGCTTATAGATCTTTGAACACTGATTAAAATGATGTCTTTGGTTTTCTTATAGCTTCTCTGGAAGCTGAGAAATTTGCTGTCAAAGTCCGGAGCCATCCCAGATGCTCGAAAATGCCCTAATTTTAACCGAAATCCTTAAAAATTTGCTTGTCAAAAACGTAAAAATATCCAAAAAATTTAAATCCCGGAATTGCTCCGAAATGGAAATTCGATTTTCTCAGTAGCTAAAAACATTTTTTAACAGATAGATACACGTTTCTAAGCGTCTTTTCAAGGGCTACAATGTGGTGTAAAGCATGAAGATTTTCACTTCTTGTTGACGGAGATATTGGGTGGTGAATTTGCGGAAAACTGTAAAGTTCAACGTGCCAAAACTTTTGCTCGTTTTAACACAGAAGCATAAGTAAATATTCATCGTGTTGGCCGTGATTTGCGCTTCAATTTTAACCAAAATCGCCAATGTCCGAGTTAGTTTTGCATGAAAACGAGCAAGCTGTTTCTAATGAAAAATTGGTGAAAAATTTTCCTGCTCAAAATTGCTTGTGTTTAGTACCAATTGAAAGACAGTGACCAAAAATATCGTGCCAAATTGGATTTTGTTCAAAAAGCAAGAAAATCGGCACATAAGAGCAGTTTTTCTTTTGCGTATGTTAGAATTGCTTCGAAGAAATGACCTAAAATCCACCTTCTAGAAAAGAGACGATTTCTATATCATATGAAAGCTCATCAAGTACTGATCTGAACGCTGGGTTTTTCAACTTTATAGCGCCAATATTATGCATTTTATGCCACTTTGAATTATGGTGATTTTTATTGAAAAATTGAATTGGATTGAACTACTGGCTCCGGAGGCAATGAGATCTCATTGGTAGTGTCGTTCAAAAAAGGCTAATAAAGTCATCAAACAAGATCAAACTCTAGCGATCTATATATCAAATTGAAGCGCAAGCTATGCTCAATAGGAAAGCGTTGAGAGGAGCAGCTTATCTCTAGAAACAAAAAAGTTACCGATTTTTGAAAGTCGACAATTTTGCCAAAAATAGAAAAATTATCTCCTCGAATATTCCTTGAAATAAGAACAACGTTATACGAGCTTATAGATCTTTGAACACTGATTAAAATGATGTCTTTGGTTTTCTTATAGCTTCTCTGGAAGCTGAGAAATTTGCTGTCAAAGTCCGGAGCCATCCCAGATGCTCGAAAATGCCCTAATTTTAACCGAAATCCTTAAAAATTTGCTTGTCAAAAACGTAAAAATATCCCAAAAATTTAAATCCTGGAATTGCTCCGAAATGGAAATTCGATTTTCTCAGTAGCTAAAAACATTTTTTAACAGATAGATACACGTTTCTAAGCGTCTTTTCAAGGGCTACAATGTGATGTAAAGCATGAAGATTTTCACTTCTTGTTGACGGAGATATTGGGTGCTGAATTTGCAGAAAACTGTAAAGTTCAACGTGCCAAAACTTTTGCTCGTTTTAACACAGAAACATAAGTAAAGATTCATCGTGTTGGCCGTGATTTGCGCTTCAATTTTAACCAAAATCGCCAATGTCTGAGTTAGTTTTGCATGAAAACGAGCAAGCTGTTTCTAATGAAAAATTGGTGAAAAATTTTCCTGCTCAAAACTGCTTGTGTTTAGTACCAATTGAAAGACAGTGACCAAAACTATCGTCCCAAATTGAATTTTGTTCAAAAGGCAAGAAAATCGGCACATAAGAGCAGTTTTTCTTTTGCGTATTTTAGAATTGCTTCGAAGAAATGGCCTAAAATCTACCTTCTAGAAAAGAGACGATTTCTATATCATATGAAAGCTCATCAAGTACTGATCTGAACGCTGGGTTTTTCAACTTTATAGCGCCAATATTATGCATTTTATGCCACTTTAAATTATGATGATTTTATTGAAAAATTGAATTGGATTGAACTACTGGCTCCGGAGGCAATGAGATCTCATTGGTAGTGTCGTGCAAAAAGGCTAATAAAGTCATCAAACAAGATCAAACTCTAGCGATCTATATATCAAATTGAAGCGCAAGCTATGCTCAATAGGAAAGCGTTGAGAG
>JACTAT010000121.1:43579-115182 GCA_014526335.1 Chrysaora quinquecirrha
AAGATTATCTTATTGTGAAGTATCATTACAACAGAACCATTTAACAGACACTTGCAGGTCTTTTGTCATTTTCCGTTGTAGAGAGGTTTATTTTTGTTATGTTTTGGGCCATCATATTTGTCCCTTGATCTGAGGTAACGTCTACCAAGGTGAAGGTGAAGGTTATATGGTGTTTTAGCGCCAATCGCTAGGATCTCGGTAACCGGTTTTCTAATCGAGGCCTCAACCCTGGGTGTGACTCTACCGTAGCTGGGGCTTGAACCCCGACCTCGCTGAACTTCTGACATAGCCGAGGGGCATTTCACTCTGCAAAAAGGCGTACGAGACTTTCATTAAAACAAAAGGACTTTCAAGGGACTTCCGAGAAAACAATAGGACTTCCAGCAAAGGTGTACGAAACTTTCAAGGAGTGAATTGCCCCTCGGACACAGCAACACAAAAACACTAAGCGGTCAATTTCCCTCTTTATCTAGAATCATTTCTTTCGCAGAAGCATATTCGCTTCCATGACAGAGCTAGTCCACCGACTTGAATATATTTTGTAGGAATTTTCAGGAGAAAAAGTAAAGGGAAATCATGCAAGCACGACACGATGTCTCCTTGTTCACACATCTTATATGCTCAACCCTGCACGTTTAGTTTTCTCCTTTTTGTCCACATTAAATCGGTTTTCCTATGATGTCCAGCTTCAAACGTTGATTGCCATACAACCTTCGAAAGTTACGTTCCTAATTAGCAGAAGCCTTGCTTAAACGTGTGCCATTAAGTCCAATTAGTCTCGACATTGTGTAAAACAGCGTTCTGTAAGTTCTGTAATAAGAATTTCGAACATGTATCTCGTAAGACATCTAGCGAAAAATCCTAGCTATGCTTCAAAACTTGTTGTTTTGTAGCTACAGTAAATATCTAAAGAAACGTAAACTGTTTCTTGCCAGAAACCTCCTTGCCTACTAAGAAATGATTGCCCTCCGATCGGTTGATCATGATTGCTATCTTGGCAAACTAAGATCAAACATTGTTTGTAAAACGATCAAACATTGACGATCAAACATTGTTTGTCAAACGATCAAACATCGACGATCAAACATTGTTTGTCAAACATTTGGAATTTGCTTTTGAAGCAAAAATTTTTACTGTTTGGCCGTGTCGCAAAACATTGCTTTTCAAACGTTTGTTGCTCCTGTTAAGCGTGGACAAGCAATCAAAACATTGCTCATAAAGCTAATCTCAAAGGTTTGATCAATTGTTCGATCGTTCGTTCGATACAGGGCCTAAGGACTGTAGCTCGAATCAGATGTTATACCCAACAGTCCTGTTGGATGCAATGCGTGGAAATTCCCGTGTTGGTAAATCTCTGAAGGTAGATGTGTACTCCTAATTTGAGGTGGTATACCATATGCTGCCCCTGATTTTGGGTTATTTGCCGATTCGTTATTTGCCCTGGTTATGAACCCCCCTCGCACACACCCACACCTCCTTATACTTTCAAGTATACTCAATTTTCTCCGAAGAACTCGACATCACATCAAAAGGGCATGATCCTTGGAGCACTAAATACCGGAGGCCCTGGCCACGACCCTTCCTGAAGGACAACTAAAAGCCTATGCCTATGATTAGAATGAGAGGTTTAGGACCTTTTCGACGAGCGATAATTCCCCATTGTCTCGAGCTTCAAATTCTCAATACTTCGAGCTATAGAGCTTGCAATACCAAATTCGTACAAAGCAGTCAAACTTTAGTCGCTAGTTTCAAAGGCGAGCGGTATTTATTTCCCTCTTCAAAGAGGTGTACGAGGTTCCTGTTGAAACAAAAGGATTTCCATGGGATTTCCGTGAAATCAATAGAATTTACAGCAAGAGTGGACGAGAGTCCCAAGGAGTGAATTACCCCTCGTTCAGAGCAGTGTGGCTCCCTCGTTTGCATTGACATAAACGGAGCTGAACTTGGTCTGCATTGTCACCTCCTATAAAAGCACCGAAAAACGTAGAGCGCTCGAACTAGCGACATTACCTCATAAAGAGTACGTCAAACATCTCTTGATATTTGTCGGCTTCGGTAATAACCGTAATAACCCACAGTTTGAGAAATCAGCTTTGTACCCTTGCTCTGCCGCATGACGCTACATTCGTTTACTTACGATTAAGTCTGGCGTGATCCTTTGGCAGTGATCGCGAAGATCCAGCCTGTTCAGAAAATAATTGAAGCGTTTCCAAATGTTCAAGCGATGTAGCAATAAACATGTTACAATTATTTTCATTGTAGCAACAAATAAAGCAAGTAGTTCTTGGAAATAAGATAAACAGCTGAAACATTTTCCGGGCATAGCTACTAACGGACATAACGGGTATACATTTTAGGGCTGTTTATCGCAATTCTGAAGTTTTGTACAACTCGAAATCAGTTCTTGGAAACTCTGGTGCATTAAATAAACGTGAAATCTATTGTATTACCTGAAATATGTACTTGGACATTGTGGTGAACGCAGCTTAGCCTCCTTTAATTCAAGAAATAAGGCCCCTTAGTTCAATGACTAACAGCCCCTGACTGAAAGGGGCCCCCGAAAAATGTTTCGTATTGTGTCCGTTTTGCCATACTTTGCTAACACGCTTCCTAAGATCCCATAAATAAGGCCCCTTAGTTCAATGACTAACAGCCCCCTGACTGAAAGGGGCCCCCGAAAAATGTTTCGTATTGTGTCCGCAGCCAGAGTCCAGAAAAAGCCACGGTTCCACGGCTGCCAGCCGGAGGAAGGCTTTGCTTGCTTATATCATATTTGAGGAAGGTCTGGGTGTCTGTTTTTCCATACTTTGCTAACACGCTTCCTAAGATCCCATAAACAGTCATTGACAAGGGGATCCGTAACGTGCATTTTCCAATGTTTTAAAGGGCATTTTTAGGGCATACATGGGCACGTTCCTCTACTCCAAGCCCCTTCCCCGACAGAGATCATTTTGCTCCGCCGTCCCTGTATAAGGGCCCCATCTTTCTAAATTCCTACGGGCCCTCGGCGTCTCCGTTACGCCATTGCTTAGAAATCCCTTCTTTTTCTTGGAAATCCATGCAAGCATTCAATATATTGCTTTTGATAAGCCGTGGTACGCATCTCTCAGAGCTTTGAGTTTTGGCTATGTTGAGCCTTCTTCAGCACCATCTATATTTTTATGTATTTCTCGTGAATGGCATACACTAAGGGTAGATTTTGCCACGAGTGAGATACCACAATAGATGGGATTCGAACCTGGACTATATAGTCATAGAGCCGGTATCATTTCCACTTCCACTAAGCTAAAGAGCTCAGTAAAGTTGTCGAGTAACTCTACAAGTCATGCAGCTCAAAGCTCTCCTCTCATTTGGCTTAAAACAACCCAAGGCTCTCCTCCCATTTGGGCAAACATTTGAAATGTTTCTGCTAGAACATTCACAGTTCGAAATAAACGTTGACGTGGCGGACGGCTGCAAAGGGTCGAGGGTAAACGTCCAATGTACTTTCGGACATAAAACTGGCTGCATTCTTCACAAAAAGAATGTACACTTGGCAATAACATCATGTAATTGCAGCCTAATAAGTCTAAATCATTTTGAAGGTATTTTAATGTAACAAAAATAAAGAAATAACATGATTGCTATTTAACTTAGCTTTAGCTCGGTTTTCCTTGAAAATTGTGAGAGGATTCGTTCGAATAAGTTTTCTGGACGCTTTCTCTGGACGTCAAAATCTTGACTAAATAGCATTGTTGTTGCGGTTGTTGTAGTGTTGTTGTTGCTGTTTAGTAGTGAAATCATGAAGTGTAGTAAATTGAACTAGTGAGGATTTGATGAAACATCTATATATATATAGTATTATATATATAGCATTCGAATGATTTGGAGTAGTTTCTATCACTTTTCTCAGCGTTTCTGTTACAAAAGCTGAGGGGCAATTCATTCCCTGGGAAACTTTGTATACAACCTTGCTGAAGTCGCTATTGTTTTCACGGAAATCCCTTAGAAATTCTTTTGTTTTGCATAAATCTCGCACACCTTTTTGAGGAATGAAATGCCCCCTCGATAAACCCCAGATCCGGTATGCCAGTGGAAGGTTACAACGGTGAACTGCATTCATGCCTCTTTCGGCCCCTTACATCATCGGGCGGGTCCGGGTCGGACATTGTACAACTCCGTCGTTTTGGAGAATTCACTTGTTGAAATCTCGTACACCCTCAGCTGGAATCACTTATGTATCGTCGGTATCTTGTAAAGATCCTTTGTTTCAATAGGAATCTCGTACATATCTTCGAGGAATGAAATGCCTCTCGATCAGCGCAGCGCCTTAGCGTCAACCTTGCTTGCGTTCGTTTCGAGAGATGCCACTGCTGGTCTGTGGGGAATGTGCCCCCCCCCCCGCATTAGGGTAACCATCCTAGCAGGGGTGTTTGGCTTGACTTGGACACGAATATATGTTCTGAAATCTGAGTAGACAGTTGTCTGAGGAAATAGAAGCTATAAGGAGTTTTTTCGCGTACAAAGAATCTAGACGAGAGTTGGAAAAAGGACAGCTCGTTCGAGCTTCTTAGCTTGAAAGGTGATACAGGAGAAGCGAGGAGAATTTGGCTCTGCTGAAGGTACTGCTAGCCTGCGCACAGACTTTACTTTGGAATTGGGGAGTAGAGAATTGGGGAGGAGGAAAGTATAGCCTGTGCGGGTCTGTGCGCAGGCTAGTAGCTGCTGAATGGTCACTAATACAAAGCTCGCCTTTATCAACTCAACCTACGTCACTAAGCTGTCTTACGAAGACTAATCCGGGAACCTCACCGTGCGTTTCAAAATGGCGGCATAGATCAATTATCTTGAGCTTCTTCCTGAAAGTAATACAATAAATAATACAATTACAGAAAACTCTTGAATTTCGTGATAACTGTTTCATATTGACTTAATCAGAAGATCTCTTTTTTCGGTGTAATTTAATGCGCACTTTGTCTTCTCATTATTGCCGTTCCGTTAAGGCATTTTCGATGATTGTACAGTAAAACGTTGCTAGCTAGACAAAGATATGCATATACGCTTCCTGTCCTTGCAAAGGAAGGCAAAAATGTTACTGTTCTTCGTACCTTTGGACAACTGTATAGCCCAATGCAAGGCTGTAAGGGCATTTCATTTGTCGAAAGGTGTGTGGATTCCAGTTGAAACAAAAGGGTTTTCAAGATGATTACGAGATTCGAAGTAGTGAATTGCCCTTCGCGAGGCTGGGTTAAGCAATGCGACCCGAATCCTACGTCAAGCTCACTCCTAAGCAAAAATTTTGCCGTTTTTCTATCCATAGCGTGCAAATATTACGTTAATTGTAGCGTCCAGGGAGTTTAATCTAGCTCAATGGCCTATAATAGCCTATATGGTGGAGAAAACCTTAAAATATGCTACAGTAACGTTTTAAAGAGGGTTGAGTTTGTTGAAAAGGTAAGACTAACAAGTGCTAAGATACAGTGCAAAGGAAATAAACTGATCAATTTTGGAATCTGTCATTTCTGCGACGAAGATCAGGAGAGAAAATCGCGAACTGTTTTTGCCGGTTTTTGCGGATACTTAAAACGGACTCATAATAATTAAAAGACCAAAGTATACGGCTCAAACTTTTTGCGCTGTTTCTTTTTGTCGGTTTTTCTGTCACATTTAGCGGAGTTCAGGTCATATTGTCAAAGCTACAGTTAAATGATTGTCTCTTTTAAAGTGAATTTTAATTGTCCCTCTACTTCATAAGGGCGGCCGTCATTTAGAGTACCGTAAAACCCAGCTATGTTGGGGTTAAGGGAATTAAGTACAAAGTTAGTACATCATCTATAGCGCTCCCCTGGGAATAAACCACTTACGCCATGGTCGTTTTCCGACGGCTGGCTGTAAACTTCTGAGGGAATACGAATTGCGGTTTTCCTTTACAAAACGGGGCTTTCTCTTTACGGTGTTTAGGTACCTACATAGAGTCCATTATTTCAATGTTATTGATGTATTCTTAGTGGAATAATGCTCTGCATGCGAAATATGGAAATATAAATGTATTGTCATGCTATCGTTTTCGGTCATCTAACGTCGCAATGATATCGGCTGCTTACGAGCCTTTGAAATTTGCGACATGCCGAAATGGGCACCTCGGCGAAGACCCCTTAGCTTGTGCTGTGGCGTTGTCTACGTCTTAGCCAACAAGCAATCTTTGTTAAAAGATTGGGGGTTCTGGAAGCTATCTAGCTGATGTAGACCTGCACTGTAATTCTGCGGAAAACATACGGATCTAGTCGTCAGTACCCTGCCTTCAAAACTTCAAGAACATTTGCAGTTGCTTATAGACTTCTAATAGTCCCAATAGTTCTAAGCCTACTGATCCTTGTTTCTCGTTAGAATTTGCTGAAGACCCTTTATGCTCATGAATTATAGAAAGGTGCCCAGTTGTGGTCATGGACTCACTTGGAGTTTGTTAGCGTCAAAATGAGGCGGCATTTTCCAAACGAAACTCTCAGTGGAAAGATTTTTTCGGTTTGTTTCTAAACCATCCATATAAAAACAAAAGCAACTTTAAAAGTCTAAATTGTTTAATATACGTCAGTCGAGCTGGTATAATTGAGTGGCTACGTACGCGGGCGCAAGTTTCTTACTGCGTCACTTTCAGAGTTAAGTTTGAAACTTCTAAGAAAACTACATAGACAGAGTAATCATGAAATTTCTAAGTTTGTATGCGATTTGTTTGCTGGTAATCTTATTGGAGTATGATGATGTTGATGGAAAACGTCGAAGATCTAAAAAGAAAAATAATATCCATCGTCATTTAAGGGGTATGATTCGACTTTAACTTTCTCATTTTGTTGTTGTCGTGTTTCTACTGTTTACCCTCTAGATCTTTTAGTAATACGGTCTCCGTAGGGTTCTGGGGGTAGCCCTAGAGTTTCTATAGCATTTCTTTATTCTAGAGGTTGTCTGTATTTCTATATTCCGAGCAATTTTAGTTAACATTAGTAGTTTTTCTGAGAAAGATTCTAGGGTAGCACTTGTTGATTTGCGATTCTATTCACTATTCAAAACAGCGTTCGAGTTCTTCAAGAAAACAAAAAGGATTTCTCGGGACTTCTGATTAAAATGGTTTTCTATATCGTGATTCTGATTGGATGTACAGAATTGCTAGAGTCATTTGTCCCTTTCTACTGTGATGCACGTTATTTTACAATGCTTTATTTCTTTTTTACAATGCAGAAATGGCACTTTATCTATGATTTCAAGAAGCAAATCGCAAAGCTTTTTAGTGCAGTCTTTTTAGAGCTGCAAACAAGCAATATTACAAAACTGTTGCGCTACGCTAAATTTGTGCCAAAGATTGCCTGTGTAGACGGTGGTTAGTTTATGTAACCGAAACATCAGTTTTGTAGAACATACATTTAACCATTATATAATACGGTGGTCTCTGTGGCGCAATGGTTAGCGTGCTGGACTCACAACGAAAATGTTGTGGGTTCGAGCCACGGTCTTTCCACTTATGATTGCAGAGATAACAACCTTGGGCAAGTTGTTAACACAAATGTGCCTCTCTCCACCCAGGTGTATAAATGGGTACCTGGTCCGTAATTATGAGCGCCGTGTGTGGCTACACCCTGCTATATACTAATGCATCCAGACCAGGGGTAAAGTGTAAAGTCGACTGAGTAGCCCTAGGCTAGTAGTAGACTCAAAAACCGCAACCTTGCTTTTACTTTGCTTTAATACAATATTTATTTAGGTATATTTAGCAACAATCCTATGTATATCTTCCGCAGTTCCTATTTTTACTCTTCAAATCTTGTGGGAAAAATTTGGTTCCTTTTGGGTTCACCAGTATGAAGGTGTCATTTCCTTACGATCTTGTTCTTTTCAAAATCGTTCATCTATTTTTATCTACTAAGAAACTGGGGTTCCCGTGAAACTTTCCGTCAACTTTTTATAGGGTATCTATACTTATGCCAATGATTGCCTGTGTAGACCGGTATAAACTTATAAAAGTCATAAGCCCTTTTGGCAAATGAGAATTTGCTGAGTAATGTTTTGTAAAATTTCGATAATATTTGTTTGTTTTGATTAACTATAACATGTTTGATAATAAATATTTGCGATGTGGCCAAACGATGAAACATTGCGCTTGACGTGCAAGTTTCAAACATTTGACAAACAATGTTTGATTGTTCGGCCGGGACCCTAATCACTAATCAAACAGATTCTGTCAACTAATCATCCCTGATCACTGTCTCGATTCTTTCCAGGTATAAAGCCAACAAAATGCTGCGCTTGTGGAACTGCAACGTACAGACTGAAATTCATGGGTAAGTGAGTATGTTAACTGATCATAGACTGATTAGTTACTCGATCATGACTTCGTTTAGGCGTTGCTCTGAGACAAAAGTTGCGATGAAAGTAGTTAGCATATGATGGCCAATGATTTTATGCGTGCCCTCAGAAGTTCTTGGCTATAACTATGGATTGTCTAAGCTTAATTTTAGTACCGTAAGGCCCGTTCGCACTGCGTTTCAGCAGTTTGCCGACAAAGTTTTCTTTTTCCGACCGAATTTTTATTTTTTATTTTTCGATAAATTCCGACCCCCCCCCCTTTTTATTTTATCCCCCGCCAATTAGATCCTGAATGATGTTTCAGTCCCCCTATTCCAAACCCCCCAGCAATTAGGCACCTAAGAGTCGCAACGTGTTGATAGGGGGTTGATAGTTTTTGAGCTGAGGCAAAAAGTTAGTTACAATGTTTTGCCGTTTATTTTAAGGTAAAAGTTTATTATTTATATTGACTTCAACTAGTGTTAGCTTCTCCTATCTTATGATTTTCATTTCCCATCAAAAGAGGTATAATTTCATTTACTTTAAGACAATGAATTACAATTTTCGATTCCTCCACAGGAAAATGGACAAGCACACGACATCCCAAAGATCATCCGGGACGTCTGGCTTATTTCTCATCGCTGATTGGTGCGTCACATGCTAATGATTTTGTGCTGTGGAGAGTTGGTCATTTTGCCTCGTCCGGTATCAGAAAGATGAGTGAATTCGGATCTTCTGCTGAACTGAAAAGGGAAATTGAATTGAATGGCGCAAGAATCAAAAGGTTGGTTGTGCAGCAGTTGTTGTAGCGTAGTGTTGCGATAATCGATATTGTGGATTTGAAACAAGAAAGTATTGATTGAAAATTTGCAGCGGAAGAATTTATTATCTCAATAACTCCTTGTTACAAAAAGCGATCGCCTATTTTCAAGAACCAAAAAATCAAAAAAAAATCCAACGGTTACACAAAAAAACGTGCTCTGACCCAGTCCTCCACACTCTCCCCCTCTAAAATAAAGAAGTGGTCCAGAGGACAGAATGTTATAGCTTGAAGCTAAAAAGTTGTATTTATATAAAGAGTCCTAAGAGTCCTTTCTTGATCTTCTTTCTTCTAAAAGTGTTCTGTGTAACATCGCAAGACGGTGGTACCGAGTCCGTTGTAATGTTCTTCACACTTCAGAAACAAAATCTTTGGCAAGTCTCCAGTAAGTTTTCTCTTTCCTCTTTGCCAACTGGGAATACGAATGCGTAAGTCGCGTTCAAGATAGTTCTGTTCAAGATCTAATGATCTCTGACTATACGAGCAATTTACTCTTTAAAGGTAAGGAGTGCGAATTGAAGTTACGGAGGTTCTGGAACAATAAGTCAGCAGTTATAAATACCATAAAATACTAGTTCTCCTGAGCGTCGTATCGGTAAGGAACCACAACTTTTACGAAAGTATCTGACGACAATGACGATATCGTCTGTGACGTTGACTTATGACAACGAAATAGCTAAGTGGGTGCTTAGGATTGAACTCCTCTTACAGTCACGGTGGAAATACGTGCTTTATAGTTCCCTCATTTCCGACAGGTATGACGACAGGTCTTTCAGAATAAATGTAAATATTGTACTTTTAAAATAAATAACGCGAATATCAATAGCTTTTCAATGCTGAGGTATTTTAAGTCGTAACAAGTGGCGGTGGAGCTGGGTGTCCATAAGGTACAAAACCATACGCAAGTGGATACCCGAAATTCGGATAGAAGAGTTTCGGAGTGCAAGCGATGTTTTGGACGTTATACTGTGGAAACGAAATCGGATTTCCCAACCTCGTATACTGCAGGGTATCTGGAGGACGACGATAACGTTGCGGATGCACATACTCGCGTGGTGATGACACTAATGGTGATGTGGGACTTGAGTCACCGACTACTGGGTCTAAGTCTTCTGCAGGAGTATCAGGAGATGTCTGGTGCTCATGTATTTCTGGCGTAGCCGGCAGTGCTTCTGGAGTTGGTCCACTCTCAGCAGTATCGGCATTGTCTACAGCTTCACTCTCATTGCTAGCATTTGACCTAGCATTGCCAACACTTTCTTGCTGCAGGCTTTCTTCAGGATTTTGGGCTGAATGTCTTGCTGGTGTTACGGCGTCTAAATGGCGATTTGGAACAAAGATCAGAGCGTCATCTTCATCGTCAGAAGAATACTGTGTTTCAACAAACCTATTCTGGTCATTCCTTGGCTGACGTCGCCTCTGTTGGTTGTTACGGTTCTCCATCTTGTTCCTCTTATTTTGGCCGTTGCTTGGTGGGATCTCGATTGGCAACTCGTTGCACGGTAGAAGCAAGTTGCGATGCAAAACACGTTTTGAACTCGGATCTTTCTCAGAAACAACTTCGTAAACGGGACTGCTTTCATTCAAACGTCGGACCACTCTATGTACGTCCTGTTCCCAATGGGCTCTTAGTTTTCCTGGCCCTCCGCTCACTGAGGTTGCGAACTAGTACCCGATCATTTTCTTGTAATATACTTGATGGTACTCGAGGGTCATAACTGTGCTTTGCTCTTGCCTGTGAAGCTTGTGAACGGTCGGATGCTATTTGGTATGCCTCTTTCATTGCTGTTTTCCATCTTTTCACATATTCCGAGTGAT
The DNA here is from genome assembly GCA_014526335.1 of Chrysaora quinquecirrha. NCBI lineage: Eukaryota > Metazoa > Cnidaria > Scyphozoa > Semaeostomeae > Pelagiidae > Chrysaora > Chrysaora quinquecirrha. Next base: position 54,531 of record JACTAT010000121.1, read on the forward strand.
CTGCTCTCCTAGTTGAACTCCATGATCGACCTGTTTTAAAGATCAAATCAACAGGTAGCCTTGGATCACGCCCAAAGAGTAAGAAAAATGGTGAAAAGCCTGTACTAGAGTGCTTGGTACAATTGTAAGCGTGTGTAACTTTGTTCAGGTAATCAGCCCAGCGAGACTTTTTGTTTTCTGGAAGTGTTCTTAACATGCCTAGCAAGGTTTGGTTGAAGCGTTCAACCTGGCCGTTGCCTTGTGGGTGATACGGTGTTGTTCGTGAGTGGCCCACACCACAAAGTGCCTCAAGATTTGCCATCAGCTCATTTTCAAACTCCCTCCTGGTCATGATGGAGGCGGCCAGGAAGCCAAAGCGTGGGATAAAATCATTATATATCTTACTAGCAACAGTCTTGGCCGATTTGTTCTTTGTAGCATATGTTTGCGAACCTTGTGAAATGGTCCATAATAACCAGCACATATTCATAGCCTCCCACACTTTTTTCGAGGTGAAGAAAGTCTATTGAGACAAGTTCGAATGGTTGGGTGGTCACAATACTCTGTAATGGTGCTCTTCCTGGGATGTGCGGCTTTCTTTGTTTGATACAGGAACAATGTTTGGCAATGAAAGTCTCAATGTCTTGTCGCATGTAAGGCCAGTAAAACCGTTGGACTGCTAACTGTATAACACGATCACTGCTCAAATGACCCATTTCACTGTGTAATTCTTGATATATAACACGATGAAACTTCTTTGGCAGCACAATTTGATTGTTTTCACTGGTCTTTCGACACAGAAGCCCTTCGTCTGAGATGTACAGTTTCTCCCAATCCGCATCAATATTCTGACTCCTGGGGCTGCATGTGTGATTACGTCCTTTGAGGGCTTTTCTCCCTTGGCTTTAAATCGCAGCACCGGAGCAATAATGGAATCCGACTGTTGGGCTTGCAAGATATCATTTGATGTGATGGTCGTAAACACGAGTCCATTTGAACTGACTGGTTGCTGATCAAGTTCTACAGCTTCAGCATTGGTGGGTAGACACATTATCCAGGGCACTAGGCCATTGTGCTGTGCCGACATAGCTACAGCTGTAGCTTGAAGAATATCAGGTGACAATTCATTTGTACACAATTTCATCACATCCTCTATGTTACTTGGCATTCTTGACAGAACATCAGCATCAACGTTTGTCTTTCCTGGTCTATACTTTACTGTGAACCGGAAATCAGCAAGCTCTGATACCCAGCGATGCCCTGTCGCATTCAATTTAGCTGTAGAGAGGACATATGTAAGGGGGTTATTATCCGTGAAGACTGTAAAAGATGGTGCGTAGAACAGAAAATCACGGAAGTGATCGCATACTGCCCATTTCAGTGCTAAGAACTCTAGTTTGCCACTGTGTAAGTGATAGTTCTTTTCTGCAGTTGTCAAAGTCCTTGAAGCATAGCCAATAACACGCAATATGCCATCTTGTTCTTGATACAAAACAGCTCCTAGGCCTGACGCACTAGCATCGGTATGTAGGACAAACGGTAGATTGAAGTCTGGGTAAGCAAGCAATGGCGGTGATGACAGGCAGTCAATAAGCTTATTCAACGCTTGCTGATGATGGCTCTGCCAAGCAATCGGTGCTGTTGACGGAACAGTAATTTGCTTCTTGTGTTGACGATTAGTCTTTAAATTCTTCTGTGGGCTGGACTCCTTATCTTGTTGCGGCCGCTTCTGCAATAATTCAAATAAGGGCTTCGCAGTCTGTGAAAAGTTCTGTATATACTTCCTGTAATAATTGAGAAATCCAATAATCCGTCGTACATCACCAACAGTTTTTGGTTTGCTATCTCGCAGCTGGTGGATAGCTTCTATGTTTGACGTGTCCATGTGGTAACCTTGTTCACAAATTATATGTCCCAGGTACTTAACTTGATGCTTAAAGAGTTCGCATTTCTTTGGTTTGAGTTTAAGTCCGTTACTTCGTAATCGCTCTAATACAGTTGACAAGTGCTGAATGTGTGACTTAAAATCCGGACTGAAAACGATAAGATCATCAAGGTACGGAATACAGAATTGGCCACGGATTCCTCCAGGCAATGTTCCATGTACCTCTGAAACCCCCTGGGGCATTGGTGAGGCCAAAGGGAATCCTGACCCATTCGTACAGGCCCCAGGGGTAATGAATGCAGTCAGGTGCCGAGTCTTCCTGAACAAAGCCCTGGTGGTAGGCCTTCCCTTGGTCAAGTAGGGAAAACCAACGATTTCCACCAAGACTTTGAAGCGTTTCATCTATTCGCGGCAATGGATGACGGTCTTGTATAGTACGAGAATTCAATAAGCGATAGTCCACGCAAAGCCGTAAGCTGCCATCCTTCTTCCTTACACAAACCACTGGACTGGAATAATTTGAGCGAGATTTGACAATCCAGCCTTTATTCAGCAAATCCTCCAGATGTTGCTTAACTTCAGCATATAATGGCTTTGGTATTGCCGTGTAGGTTTTTTGGACTGGTTTTGGATCTGACAACTTAATTGGTAACTGCAGTTCCTCAGCACAACCAATATCATTTTCAGACGACGAAAATGACTCTGCGTTTGACAGCAGCATGTCTTCAGCAATTTTTCGCTGTTGACCATTCAAACCACTCAAGTCAAATTGTTTTAGGAAGTCAGGATGGATGTCTTGCTTTGCAGCCTCTGGAAGATCCATAGATGGTTGCTGTACATCAGATTGCATTTGATTACTCTCAATGACAGGGGGGCTGCGTAATTTGGTCTCAATGGGAACTACTGATTTGACAGGTTCTAACCGTCCCAAAACAGTACGAGCTTTGAGCAGAATTTTGTGATTTGTTGCGTTATAGATAGATAAATTGACTCTGTGTGATTGACCCTTCGACAAAGTCAGTAACACTTGGTTTACTTCTAGACCATGAGGCCATGGTTCAGTTTCATCAGGCTCAAACAGAGCTTGAGTTTTAAATTCATTTACTACACAACCTGTACGGCATGAAACTCTCACACTTTGCTTGGGTGCAATCCAAACATTGCGCTTGGGTGTTTTTACAGTACCTAACTGGATGTCTTTATTGGCTCGCAGAAATGACATAAGGGCTTCAACTGTCTCAGGTTGTTTCTTAAACGAGGCTGTCATTGCATTAAACAACAAATTTGAAGACTCCAATCCTTGAATACCATCGTTTTGAGACACAATAATTGGATTCTTGACTACTTCTTCAATGACATTGTAGCCAATAATAGGGTTTGCAAGGCTGTTTCCAGTCACCAAGAATGGTACAATGATAGGAGAAGGGTCTTGCTCTCCTGAAAGGCTAAATGCTAATTCCACATACCCACAATAAGGAATAGGGGTGTCGTTTGCAGCTCTGACATCAAGCCTTGTATGTACACCTAACAAAGTTGCTAAGTTTTTAAGTTCTATTTCTCCAAAATTTGATCTGAGGAATGACCTTGAAATCACTGAAACTTGGGAACCAGTGTCCCATAGTGCTTTAGTTTTTATACCATTCAGATTACAGTCAATAATGCATTTATTACCAACCAAAGATGAGATTTTGGCATATTCCTTTGGTGATAGATGTGTCATAGAGTCACTAATTTGAATTTCATTGCTTTTAGACAAAATATTAAGTGCCTTACAACAACTTTGGTGTTGAGACCAGTGTTTCTTTTGGCATGACACATTACAATATTTTGCAACACGACACGAAGCACAAATCAACAATTCAATACCCAATGTCCCTTGTTTTCTACAAAAATGGCAAGCTTCTAATTGGGGCTGATCTACGACTACACCGTGCCCCCTGATGCAGTCGCGGTTGGTTTCCCTGGGCCAGTCTTTTCTACAGCCATAGGAAAATGGTCATCTGAGCCACAAAAGAAGCAATGGTCACATTTTTCAGCTTTACTTTCTTCACAAGATTTACATTTTTGCTTAGGTTTTCGTATCTTGGCCTGGGACATCTCTCTTGCAGGACTCTGGGTACTTTTTTTTAAAGCATCAACATCTGATCTTAATGCATTTAATGCAGCCAAAATCTGGTCCTGTTTTGGTTGTTTTGGGTGTACTTTTTCAGGTTTTTCCACAGGTGCAGTTGAAACACTTGCAGCTTGCACCTTCTGCAACTTTTTATTAGCGCTGGTGAATTTGTTGACTCTCTCTTTTTCAATTGACATTGCCAAATTCATTTCCCTAATTAGGGTTTCATCAGGAATCCTTTCATCTTTGAGAAAGGGTCTCATTCTGCTTCGAATTGTATCATCAATGAGGCCTGTCTCGACTGAGTGAACAAAAACGGTTTGAACATGATTTGCATCAAATTTTATAACAGCATTTTGTTCTTGGCTTGAAACAATGATTTGCTCACGCAATTTTAGACAGCGCATTAGAAAATTCAAGGAGGATTCATTTTTTTCTTGCACTATGTTACTTAATTCCTGATAAGCTTCTGTGGGGGTCTTTTCACAGTAATGGCTTTGCAGAATTTTTCTTAAATCTTCCAAAGTCAGGCTTTTTTTGCTCTCAAGATAAGACTTTAAATGTAAGGCTGGGGAAATAGCTTGAATTACCCCATCTACAACATCTCTTTCAGAATATCCCTTGGCTAGACCACTTTCTATTTGCTTGTTTAAACTATTAAATGAAATGTGACCTTTATCATTTGAAATGTTGCCATTGATTTTGAAATCTTTGACCCTCAACATAGTGCCAAGAGCTTGTAAATTCTTATCTACTTGAGGCTTACCTTTCTTTGGATTAGCATTACTTTCTGCTTGATTTTTAGGAATATTTATACTAATCTTTTCAGTGACTCTTGGGCTTTATTGATCTGTGCCTCCTTTTCCTTGAGCAATTTCTCCATGGCTTCATACTCTTTCTTCACCTGCTCCACTAAAGCTTTTCCTTTCTCCAATTCTCCTCTTTCTCTCTCCATATCTTCATCACTATTTCCTTTGTCCTCTGTTTCTTCTAGGTAGGACTCCTCTAATGGTGGTGGGTCTCCAACTATTGTCTTCATCAATGCTTCCAAGAACTCCATGTTATCTCTCTCATCCTGGCCCAAACTTTTCTCGATTGCCGTTCTGATCAGCCTTATAACAGCGATTTTTGACAACTCTTCTTGCAAATCCACAATCCCCAATTTCACTGCAACTTCTTTCAGATCGTTCAGTGTTAATTCGAGCAATTTGGACTCCACACTAAGCTGCAAATCCTCTGCCATGACGAGACGTAAAATCCAAAATAACTTAGGCCATCAGCATGCAGAACCCGAATTCACGCAGGCATTTAAAAATCCACAAAACAAACTACCATCAGCTACCAAATGTTGCGATAATCGATATTGTGGATTTGAAACAAGAAAGTATTGATTGAAAATTTGCAGCGGAAGAATTTATTATCTCAATAACTCCTTGTTACAAAAAGCGATCGCCTATTTTCAAGAACCAAAAAATAAAAAAAAAATCCAACGGTTACACAAAAAAACGTGCTCTGACCCAGTCCTCCACAGTAGCAAGGTGGGGCAGGGAGGGGCAAGTGCAACGACCCCTAGGAAGAGCAGCTTTAAGGTTTTGATTTAATGTGATATTTAATACCTAAGATATTGACATTTGATATAATTATTTATGTAAATTATTATGATATATTTTACTAAATTTCGTAGTAGCTGATAGGGCATCGTGCCAAAATATTGATACAAAATCGGGTGCCAAGTCATAGAAGGCGCACAATTGCACCATCGCACCCTTAATTTCGTGTTTTGAAAGCCCTATAAGTGCAAGGCAGCTCGATCATCGATCATAGATTGATCATTGATCATTGGCAATCATGGATTGATTTTTTTTTCATTCATCACCCGATTAGGGTCTAATAGATTACATATCTACCGTTTACATAGACATAGAGGAATACGTATTACAACGGTATTTATGGAAACTACAGAACGAATAAATAAGAATACAATAACTAGATTTTAAAAGAAAGATAGAAAAGATTAACCTACAATACAATTGATTGATCATAGAGCGATCATAAAGAGAAAGGAGGACATGCTTGTCTACTATTGTTGACCTAATTTTGATTCATTATCACTGACCACTAACTTTTTCTTATAGCTCTGTTCATACATTACCAATTTCTTCATGCTGTAAGAGTGGAAAAGCCTCATTCCAAGTCGACAAATACAGACATTTGTTTTCGGCGATGTCACGACTAACGCCGAGTCCCGACTGGAATGTCGGCGTTGATTCGTTAGATCTGTGCGATCACGATAATTGCAGTTGGAAGAAGAAGATTGAATTGGATCTTGAACCATGGGATGCTGGTATGCCTTTAGTTTATTTCAGTATTTGATTTAAGCTTTTGGCTTAAGTTTACACGCTTGTTTATAAGGAACAACTTTTTAAGGAACTTACGTGTAGATGGCCGAAAAATTTAAATAACTTGTTGACCCACAAAGAAAATGTTGTGGGCTCGAACCACGGGCTTTCTACATGTGATTGCAGAGATAACAACCTTGGGCAAGTTGTTAACACAAATGTGCCTCTCTCCACCCAGGTGTATAAATGGGTACCTGGTCGGTAGTTATGAGCGCCGTGTGTGGCTGCACCCTTTTACATGCTATATGCATCCAGACCAGTGGTAAAGTGTAAAGTCGACTGAGTAGCCCTAGGCTAGTAGTAGGCTCAAAAACGGCAACTTTACTTTACTACTAAAAATTAAATCGCTAAGGAACTTTTCAGTTTTGAATATTTTTATCATTTCAAGCAATCATCAGTTGAGAAGCCGGTTCCATTCATTCGCAGTGAAAATTTTCACAAATTATTTGTTACGCATGTATCAAGCGTTTCTTCAGTGATTTCCAGCTCCGCTCACATACAAATGTCTATGTCTCTGCCTAGTAGTCATGGCACTAAATATGCAGTTTAAATTAATGAACTGCTAAAGAGCTTTTGGTACTAGAGGGTCATACAATTTGATCAGAAGAGGTCCAAAAATCAGGAACTTTAAGAACTAGGTCTTGAGCGAGGTTCTAAAGATTTTCAAACTTACATGGCATGTATATTCAAGAGGGGCATTAGATAAATTATCTTCGATACATAAAACAGACTGTAACCAAAGGATAAACCTAATTGTACCTCAGATTCTGTGATCGAGCGTCAATCGATGATAATTTATTCCATAGGCACAGACAGTGGTATCACGTACAAGGCTCCAAATCAAGAGACAAAACCAGCTGAATTAATTCATTACATTACAAAACGAAAGGATCTTCATGCTGGCAGCTCCTTCTACATGCAAGGAGGAAAAGTTCCACCTCTTGCCAAAATGATTCTTCGGTTGGTCGATACAGAGGGTGAATGTTCGAAAGATTCTCCATTGAACCCAACACCATCTCTAAAAGGTAAGGAAGAAGAGATATCTTTCTGATTTAAATTTATGTCCTGGCTCATTCCTGTCATTCAAGTGCTACGCAGAGTGTAGAAAAATGTATCCCTCCATTGTACTGAGTATCCTCCACAGTACTGATGGTATCCCCCCACAGTACTGATGGTATCCCTCCACATGTACTGAACACCCCCCACTGTACTGGTGGTTTCCCTCCAAAATACTGATAAAATCCTCCCACCATACTGAACACCCTCCAATGTACTGATGGCATCCCCCACAGTGCTGATGGTATCCCTCCACAATACTGATAATATCCCCCACCGCACTGAACACCCTCCATAGTACTGCACAGACGTTCTCCAGGGTGAAATTGAGAGCCTTTCTCTGGTGAAAAATTGCAGCCAAGTCTCCAGCCAATTTTGGCTGAAAAGGTCTTTCTAAATAAAATTCCTTTTAAAAATTACCTTCCTAAAATTCAGCAATACCAGGCAAAATCTTCCTCCGCCTCGCAGGCGTGTAATCGCCACTACTTCAGCTGTCTCAAAAATCTTTGCCATTTAATTACTGTTTGGAGGCTGGAGACAAATTTTTGTTTATTTCTTGTTTTTTATTGTTTATTTTTGTTTTCTTCTTAGTTGGAATATCACCTGGTTCGTGTGATGTGTCAGTCTGGTCCTCTTGGACCCAATGCAGTGTTTCTTGTGGCAAAGGGACAAGAAGTCGAGGCAGAATAATGATGAGCAGAGGGTCAATACAACTTTGTCCACATTTAAAAGAGACATCAGTTTGCAATATGGGAAAGTGTGACAAAGGTTAGTAGACGCTTCTCTAAATTTGTAACGACTCTTTATATCTTTATTCCAGGGAAATTGGCAGTAACATTGCACTCAGTTTTCTTGTAAAAAACCGAGGACGGGGCTCTGTCAGTGGCATAACGCAGTCTAGACTCCCTTAGTTCAAGAATTAAGGGCTTCCGACCAAAAGGGGCCCCTGACAAGATTTTCGTATGCAGTGGTGATTTCTAAAAAGATCAACAAAGGGGGCTCTAGCGATGACGTCATAGGAGAGGGGTTTTGTTTCTTGGGACCACACCCATATTTTAATGGATGAAAATATGGTAACTGTTTGTATGAAAGTATGGTACTGTTTGTATGGCCTGGTTTTGCTAAAAGGTTTCTTTAGGCCACCCCATTTACAGTCATAAACTACTGGACACGTCGCATGCATTTTTCAATGTTCTTAAGGGCACGTTTTCAAACATTTGCCCACTTCTCCGAGCCCCCTTTGCTCGTAGATTCCTCGTAAAACTCAATTCGCTTCGACGTCCCAAGGGCTCCAATATCCTACGGGCCGGGTGTTTTCCATTAAGCCACTGGATTTTGTACTCAAGGCCAACGAGAGGCAGTGCGGGCCCCGGATTAATGTGATCGTACCCCCCTCTCGATTGTCCTGTCTGTACTACTTAGGCTCTGTTCAAACGATCAAACATTCTTGGTCAAACATCTGAGATGCGCTTTATAGGCAATTGTTAACTGCTTCGCCGCGTCATAAAGCATAACTTGACTAGCAGAATTGGCTCAAGATATTTATTAATAGACCTTATAAATGCCCCAAAGATTTAGTAGAATTGGAAACTGCCCCTTAACTTCTCACAGGACCAGTTTTTGTCAGTGTCCCTAAATTTCTAACATTCGTTGGTCTAGATTCCCACTTTGTGCTTCTCTAATTCCTAAGAACATCATTTTTAGATGGACCTCGAAGAATGACAATTGATTGCCAAGTATCGAAATGGAGCAGTTGGACAAAATGCAGTGTGACATGTGGATTAGGTCGAATGGTAAAAACGCGGAATGTCATCCAGTTTCCAGGCCGTGGAGGGAAGCCTTGTCGGCGACTCACGAAGTTCAAAAGTTGCTACATGGGCCAGTGCCCTCCAGGTAAATACTAACGTATTCTTAATTATTTAAGAGCTGTAAAATTTTTACACAGAAGATCCAGGGGGGGGCGAAAGGATGTAGTCAATGTTATGGCGTTGTTTAAAGGATAAGTACCAAGTGGAACCAGAGATACAAGCAGAATTCCCGCAGGAATGTTTTTAAAAAACTTGGAAAACATATTTATGCTTGTATCAAGCTAATTATGTTTGACGAGCAATGTTTTGTGTATGTTGTGGCCAATTAGCTAAACATTTTGCTTGATTGGCAAAACGCAAATGTTTGACAAACAACTCTTGATCTTTGGTCAGAGACTTCTTTTTTTGAAAAAGACTGATTCTCGTCTTAGGGCAAAAATAACACGAGAAAGAAAATGATGAACAACCTCTAGTTGATGGAGATGAAACAGAGGCTATCCAGCATTTCAGTGGAGGTATTTGAAATAGAAATTCGACAATTTGGTTAAACCATAAAGCTTGTAAATAAATCAGATATATAGTGAAGAAATGGAAATTGGAGGAATTGCACATTATCAGCTTTACTGCCTTTCATGCGGACCTGACTTCGCTTATGGACAGCTAAATGATTTCACCGCGATAGGAAACTAGCTAGCTGTAGTAGCTATTTTTCATCGTATAGAAGAAATAGAGTTTCCGCAAAATCTTTGCTTATAGTCGCACGTGTAGCAGCGGCTTAACCTTGAAATATTCAAATAGTAAACAGTCAGTAATTCAAGTTTGCTGTAACGTTTAAACCAAACCAGTCCATGATAGATCGTATAGTATTGATTGATTGATAACGGCTTATTTCAGAATGAAAATAGTAACTGAAATTGCCCCCGGCCAATAGACCTTTTCGAGAAGGTCTGGGCCGGGGACACATTTCTCTGGAAGATGGAGGACATCTTGAGCAAGAGAATTCTGTCCGCGTGCAACGACCTAGATTGTTGTCGCTTCAGGGGAGGTATTGCAGCAAAGTATGCTTCAAATTCACGAATAATGGAAGACAAAGAGATAAAAGGAATCTGCGACAGTAAATGTTGTAAATATGTATCTGTAGAAATACAAGAAACAAGGTGCAAATAACTCACTAAAAGGAAAGGACAATATTAAATGCCTCCTCGAGCTGATAAGCTTGGATTTGAGTCCTTTCTTTCATTTTTCCTTCAATTAAACGTGAGTTTGAAGCAAACTTTGCTGCAGTACCTTCAATGAAGCGACTGCAATGCAGGTCGTTGCACGCTTCACTTGCTCAAGATGTCGACCATCTCCCAGAAAAATGTCGCGCGATCTCAGACCTCTTCTAAGAGTTCTGTTCTTCAATCCTATATTTCGCCTGGTTTCCAGCGGTTTGCATCACAACAGTTACCATCACCCCGAATGTTATCTTTTAAGCCTGGTTTTAAAATCATTACGATAATATTATACAACAGCTAATACCCATGATTTTATTAGACTTGTCTGAGATTAAATTTTGAAGGAAAAGGAAATACTGTTCGGGATTGAAACTCAGAAATCCTGAAAGTTGAATCATGCTTTCAAGATTCTTGGATCAGCCAGGGTCATGACTTCACGATTGTTTATAATCTGAGGGTCATTTAGGGGGTTACATTTCCCCTGTTCCCTTGAAAAAGTCCCTTTGTTACCTGAAGTTTTGTAGGATTATTTTCAGATTGGTTGTCAAGCGGATTGATATAGAGGATTTTACCTGATCCCTGTTTCCCGGTGCTCCCTTGTCCCCCTTTAACTTTGGCCAAGTTCCATTGTTCCTTGGATGCATTTTGCGTGTTCCACTGTTCCCTGGAACCCTTAGAACCCCTAAACGACCCTCGGTCTGATCGACAATGATCGATCCAAAGATCTCAGAGTTCTATACTAATATGTATATGGTTTTCATTTCCATTGATGATCATGCTGTGATTTTTCGACCAGGAAATCTCCCGGTCAAGTCACTGTGATCATGCTGACCCTCCAGTGTAAGGTGGAATGCATAATGTATCTCCTATACACTTGTATTAATTGTAGCTTTGTAGAGAACTGCTAAGAAACTTAATTTATTAGAAAGAACAGTAGATAATTTAGTAAAGTTATTCTTATTTACTTATCAACTGTAAATAAAGTATGCAATGATACATGTGACGATGAAATAGATTGAACCCTACGATTGTTTTCTGTCAGTCTTCCAGAGATCCAAGTAGTTTATTTTCACTTTGGCCAATTTTCAACGTTCTGTCTGTTTATAATCTGTGTTGGTGAATTGGCGTCGTGGTGTAATCCAGCTGTCTCGTGGTGTCAGAAGCTCAGTGTGGTCAGGGTTCGAGCCCAGCCACGGTAGCATCACAGACAGGGTCGAGGTCTCGATTACTTAACCTACTCATGAGATCCTAGCGACTGGCGCTAAAACACCATTTCACCTTCACCTTCATCTTGGAGTTTTTATGATTATGGTTTATGATTTTCGGGTGGTACAGAGCTTTAACATTGCGAAAAACAAAACTTCTCGAATATTCGCTGTCTCGAGCCAACTTTTCGATCCAATTAGTGCTATTTTCTATCGATAACTGGAACTTTTCATAGTGTGGACTGAAAAGGCACCAATATATGAATCACATTTTAGTACCTTTCTTGTATCAAATCAAGTTGCTACATACAAATTTCCGGTTCAGAACCCTATATCTATGAACCAATCTTTGCAACTTTTTGATTTTGTCTTAAAATGTCTTGTTGTTTTTGCTGTTGTTGCAGTTGCAGTGGATATGAAAAACCTCGCGACTAAAGACAGCTTTTTCTTGAAGAGCAAAATATCGAAAGCACCAATTACTCGAGCGTTCGATAACTAACTCGGACCAATTTTATTGGTCTTCCTGTCCCTTGGAGGTTCGAGTTATTGGGAGTTTACTGCGTCTCGCGTCAGATGCTTCAGTCTAAGGGCTCTAAGCAAAGACAGCATGGGAACAGCTTTGCCCCAAGAGTTCTGAACCCTGACTCACAGTTAGAGTTGGTTTCACTTCCTTTCGCTTTTCATGGTCAATGCCGTTCAAGGTCAATGCCTTAGAAGGTGCTGTGGCATCGTGGTGTAATCCAGCTGACTCATGGTGTCAGAAGCTCAGTGTGATCAGGGTTCGAGCCCAGCCACGGTAGCGTCACAGCCAGGGTCAAGGTCTCGATTAGTTAACCTTAACCTACTACTGAGATCCTAGCGACTGGCGCTAAAACACCATTTCACCTTCACCTTCGCCCTTCCTTATAAACCTTTCATCGAAATGGTCTATATGCCAAGAAGCAGACACAATTTCATTGAGTGCAGAGAGTTTTTAGACCAAAAAAGTGAAAGGATTTTTTCTCACACTTTGCGATAGGAGAGCCAAGTTTTTTTAACTTTATTTTCCAGAAGGACTTAAAAGTGCGGAGCAGTTATGTGGGACTTTTAAATATTAATGAGACCAAAAAGCAGGTTTTTGACAACATTACTTTGTTTCTGAGAAACATTTTCGATGATTTTTGATAAATCATTTACAGTGTTTCCGAGGCTACGTCATCCATCTGTCATAGTCTGGTTGCTTAGTAGCGAATAATTCCTCCTTCGCAATGCTCAGAAAACAATTGTTGAATCATGCATGCGGGGGCGGATAAACCGCAAAGAACAAACCTTTTGTGAAGTTTTCAATACAGCAAAGGAGCTAAGAGCTGAAAAGTTGGAAAATTATCGGTTATTTAAGTTTTTAAATCAGATATTACAACAAACTTGAAGGCGAAGAAAGCAAAAAGACAATTTCCAATAAACAGAAAAGTCGAAGTTGCAACAAAACTGCAGAAAAGGACTTTTTTCTTGCCTTGACAAGTCAGCAATGGTGGATTAGGTTGCTTAGGCCATCAATAAAACAGCAATCAAAGAATCAAAGCAGGAAATCAAAGATTATTAGACTTGTTTTTATTTTCTTTGGATTCAGAGAGGCAGCACTATTAAACTTCGAAAAAGTATTCTTACATCGAAAAACTTTTTGTTTGATATATTTGAAAGAAAATTGACAAACATCTTTCTGCTGAAAAGTAAAATTCGAGAAAACTTATCATCATGTCACGTCGCGAATCGTCCTCAGTCAGCAGTTGCGTAAAATACTCACTTTTCTTCATGAACATTTTGTTTTGGGTAAGTATTGTTAGGTTAATTTTATTGTGTTCTAATAAAGTACCCGTGATGTAAATTTTTTGGTCATCAGTCTTTTTTACCCGTGAATCTCCTGAAAATAAACCCAGGCAATATATCTATTATTCGTAGTCTGGTCTACGTGGTCTTCCCATACGAACCCGGAAAAATACTGTAGTAGGCTGGTGTCATGTTACTGCTGAAACTTTTACTATGGTCGAAACAAGAGTTGGGAGTGTCTTTCTTTCAAGTAGAACACATACCGTAAATCCTTGAATTGCCCCCCCCCCTCGAATAAGCCCTACGCCTCAAATAAAATTCAATATAAAATAATAAAAATTCTGGAATGGATGCTGTTCCTAATACGAAAACCTTAAAATTGGTACTTTTCCAAATGGCATGTGATGTCCCCATTACCCAAAATACAATATAGTGGGGATGCTACCAATATCGTCGAGAAGGGGGTCCAGCGGAGTCAGAGGTCCGTGGCCCAGGCTGTGAAGGCGCTGTGAAAATTGAAATTGTATAAATGCTTTCATGCTTCCCCCAATAAAACCTCCTATAGGGTGGGGTAAAATTATGTAACCCTGGGGCCCACTTTGGCTCTCGACTGCCCTGGATGCTGCATTCCCATGCAACAAACCCCTTTGGTTGTGCACCTTGCATTGCAAGAACTGTATCCAAAACCATGACCCATATTTTCACACTGTACATAAAAAGTACTTGAAATTGAAGTGAAGTTTTAAGGCAGGAAGCCAGCACTAAAAACTTGGGGGTCAGAAGTAGGATTATGGGGGTTCAGGAGCAGAGATCCCAGAAAAATTTTTGCAAACAACCTGTTCATCCTTTAATTTTGGATGGGCAAAGAGGAGCAAAAATTTTTGGGGGGGGGGCAATGCTGCCTATGTTCCTTGGCCTTGTGCCTAAATTGAGAGTTCTCATTTTCTTGACGAATTACAGCCATTATCAGCAACTTAAAACATTGTATCATTTACCTTATAGCTTATTGGTCTTGCATTACTGGGAGCTGGGATCTATGCAAGGACATTGAAAGAATTAGATGCAGTCTTGAAAAGTACAGTTGCATGGTACATGGACCCTTCAGTTTATTTCATGTTTTTTGGATCCGTCATTTTTGTTTTGGCTTTTCTTGGCTGCATTGGATCGCTAAGGGAAAATATCACTATGTTGAAGATTGTAAGTATTTAGATCACATTTAGATATCTGATTGCGATTCAAATTTCAGTTTGTCGTAGCATTTCAATTTTTTGCCAATGTTTGCTTTAAGCCTGGTTCCATAAAATTATATAGAGATTGGCAACCGTCTGCGATCCTTGCTGATCCCTTCTTCTATTTTCCATCTATGATTTCATTCCAGTGTTTCCATACATCGGTGACTGTCTGCGTCAATCTGCCATGTTATAATAACCTCAAATAAACATTTCTATCACCCTAGATTCCTATCCGTACCTGTTGGATCCGACCCAAACTGTTTCATGAGATCTTTTCAGGATTGGATCTGTGCCTGATCACTTTTGAAAGTGATCCCAGACAGAATAGGATCTGATCCACCAGTTCCCATTTAAACACATGGCCTGTCGCCCCAGTTTAGGATCCATGCGGATCGGACCCAGTGTAAAGGGTCTTAATCTACTATGCTTTCTTGCCTTACAGTTTGAATATGTCATTGATTTCATCATGTTGCTGCAAATTGTTTGTGTTGTGACTATCTACCTCCTAAGAGATAAGGTGAGTAAAGAATTTTATAATGCTACTATACAACATCTCACTGTCTGACACTTTTTTTTCAAAGCTCTATGTAACATTTTATTGTTTATTGACTCAAAACTGGCTCTGACAATTATTGAGTCCCTGTGGAAGCAAGCAAGGAATCAAGCAATCCTTATTTCTTACAGAATGCAGAACTTAGAATGCAGATCAGGGGTTGTTGCAACTTTTCAGCTTTTATGGACCCTTAGCTTGTCCCTCAAGATATATACTCTAGAAAAAATACCCTGGGTAGCCATTTTCTATTGGACAGAAGAGTTGACTATAGGCTTGCGGAAAGTGGTCCTGTCAAGATTGGAACCCACAACCTTCAGATGGTTTCCTAAAGGACTTGACCACCTGGCCACATCCAAGCGACCTTATTCAAAAAAATATAACCATCATTGCTTACATTACTTCTCTACTGATCCACACTTGACTTACTGAGATTTCCCTCTATTGAAAAGGTGAAAAAGTTTGCTGAAGATAAATTGGTTGATGTTGTGCCAAAATACAGAGATGATCTGGATCTGCAGAGTATAATTGATTTCCTTCAAATAAACGTAAGTCTTTTTATTTTAAAGTAAAGTACATAATCAGGAGCAAGGCTGTAGAAGACAGATATCAAGATTACTATTCAAAACACATAATATCCCAATGTTATACTGGTTTTCCTCTGCATCTTGTGTCTAGTGGACGTGCCTATTTGAAAGGGGCATCCAGTATGAAGTATAAGTAACTTATTAATGCCTTAACATGATAAAAAATTGAACGGGCAAACTAACTAACTACCTAACTAACTAACTTACTAACTAACTAACTAGCTAACTAACTAACTAACTAACTAACTGACTGACTTACTAACTAACTGACTAGCTACTAGCTAACCATTTTCCTTACTAACTAACTAGCTAACTAACCAACTATCTAACTTACTAACTTATTAACTAACTATCTAACTAACTAACTAGCTAGCTAACTAACTAACCAACTAACTAACTATTTAACTAGCTGGCTATCCAACTAACCAATTAACTAACTAACTAACTAGCTAACTAACTAACTAGCTAACTAACTAACTAGCCAACTAACTAACTGACTAATTAACTACCAAATAAGCAAATAAACAGACAAACAAACAAACTAACTAACTAACTAATTAATTGACTAGCTTACTAACCGAGGCTATCTTTCCAACAAAGTCATTATAACTTACGTATAACTAGTAAGTAATTAACTTCAGCTTTGAACTGGAGTAGTATTCTTTGCTCTTTTTTAAGGCATATTTAACCCAAAAAAACGTTAGATTTTATAACGTTGAATGCAAAATCATCTTAATTTTTGCAGCTGAAATGCTGTGGCGTCAAAAGCTACACAGACTGGGAGAAAAACATCTACTTCAATTGTTCCTCGCCTGGAGCAGAGGCCTGTGGTGTTCCATATTCATGCTGTATCAATGTAAGTTTCCAGCTTTCCTGTCGTGATGCTGTGTATTATTTATGTTGCATCTTGTCTTTCAATGTGGCTATTTAGGTGATTAGGCCATGCTTCTTTTTTCGAAGGGTTTCCATTTCGTTTGGAAATAAAACCAAACGAAGGCACTTTTTCAAAATTTAGTATTCCGGAATTCGACGTCTTGTCATTGCTAAAATTAATTCGAAACGGCTACTGTTGTTCTACGTTCTGCTGCATTTTGCCCCAATATAAGCTATTAGTTTTGTGGATATTCTCTAGAGTCAGGGTTAGGGTTTGGGTTAGGGTCGGCTAGGGCTATTGTTAACAATTCAAAAGCAAAATTACTTTAGAAAATGCTCTACAGATCTACTGAAAGAAACCGATAAAGGAAATTTTTCTATGTTGTTTTCCAGTACCCGGCCAACATTCCATTTCTACTGCTAGGCTGTTGTGGCTAATTTTGAGGTCTCATTCACTCAGCAGTCATTTTGGAATATCAACGCCAGGCCGACCTCTTCACTGGCACTGAGGGTGGTCACTGCCAAAGGGTTGTTTACGTCCTCAGTGGTTCTTTTACGTCCCAATTGAGACGGGCCCGCCATTTTACGTGATCATCCGAGTCACAGAGAGGAAGGTTTTTACAACTTGAAATTTGTGCTCCATATAGCCTGGATTTGAACCGCAGACCTTAAGCACAAATGGCGCAAGTGCTAACCACTACACTACGCTACCCTCTAATACTTTCCTAAACTGGCAGCTGTTAAAGCCCATCGTCCACACCAAGGGGACTAGATTCTGCATAGACTAGTTATTAGGCTGGTGGATTAGAACTGCACACACAAGCGAAACGAGAGGAGAGCCTTGAGCTGTATGACTCGGAGAGTTTCTCGAGCAGGCTTTTTAGACCAGTGGAATTTTCCTTGGCTTCCTTTTCACGCAGTCCAGGTTCGGGCCCCATCCACTGTTGTATGCTTCCGTTGAAAATCTACTTAAATTGGTAATATAGAGATGAATTGGACATTGAATAGAAATGACATTGTTATCTTAATTCTCTTTTTTAGCTTGTTGCCACTGGATTGGCTCATTCACTAATTACTGGAATCAAGAAGCAAATCATGAAACAGCATCGACCCCAGCACATCCATGGATTCCGTAAGACTCGTTTAACGTTCTTTGGTCTGGCTTTTACTGTAGGCCACTTGGTGTTGTTGGGTGTAAATTAGGCTTGGTTCACTCTGACAGTCTTCTGAAAGCGCTGGCTCGTGAGCGTGCTTACCCCTACGCAACTTTTCTATACGCAAGATAGTCAGACGCTAGTCAGCATAGCACCCATTTCATCAACAATCTATTCTTCAGGCACTGTGTGGTCTAGGTTTCATCATTGTCCCTGCTCCATATCCCGTATTGCTTCAATAAGGGGATTTCAATTCAAAAAGAGGAAGTTTGGTTGAATTAACCGCCCAGTTCATTGTAAATATCTTTTGTTCATTGTAAAGTGAAGGTGAAGGTGAAGGTGAAATGGTGTTTTAGCGCCAGTCGCTCGGATCTCAGTAGTAAGTTAACTAATCGAGACCTCGACCCTGGCCGTGACGCTACCGTGGCTAGGCTCGAACCATGACCACACTGAGCTTCTGACACAACGACTCGATGGAATTAGACAGGGATGCTTGATAATAATTCAAATATTAGATTATGCGAATTTTCAAAATTACAGTCCCCAACCAAAGGCCCAATCAAGATGGCCAAATCACAATCAGGAACTAATTCAGTAAGCATAACAATCTTTCATACACGCTTTTTTTTTATAAGGAACCACTTTATAAGGAACCTACATGTAGAAGACCCGAAAATTTAAAGAACTTATACTACCAAAGAGAAAATCACTAAGGAACTTTTCATTTTTATCACTGCAAACAATCAAGAATTAGAAAGCCCGTTCCATTCATTTGCAGTCGAAAATCACAAAAATTGTACGTTAGGCATGTATCAAATGTTTCCTTGAGTAGTCTCGAACTTTGCTTACATCCAAGTGTCTCTGTAAAGTAGTCATGAAACTGAATATGCAGTTTAAATTAAGGAACTATTAAGGAACTTTTGGAACTACAATCGTCTCAAAAGAGGTCCAAAAATAAGGAACCTTAAGAATTAGGCCTTGAGCTAGGTTCTCTATAAAAAAGCGTGTATTTCACTTGTTTATAATTATAACTAATTGTTTTTATTTCGATACTAGATTTTGGGCTAAATGTTAGTAAGTTTAGACAGCCAAGGATACAAGTTTTTGCATCACGTGGAATTAAGTTACTCTTTTTCTGCTGTCGATTGCTTTCACTTTCTCTGTCTATGAAACAACTTAGTAAATTGCCTGTATCGTAAGGATATCAATGATAATTAAGGAATCATAAATTAGGGCGTTGCCTTAATTTTCTGAGAGTCTGAAGGGAGTGGCCACCAAAAATTTTGCTGAACACTCCTTCAGAACCCCCCCAATTCTCTGATATATTTATTTTTTCCGCTGGATCCCGCCCTGAAGTCCGTTTTATTAAGAATGATTATTTCTTTTCCAGAAAACACAGCGTTTAACTGAGTGTAAAGAAGAAAGAAAAATAGAGTTCAATATCAAGGTAGTTGATTATGAACATTACAATTCTACTTAGTTGTAAGGATTTCTAGTTCACTCTGGATACTGAATGAAAGAAATGATAGTTTCACTGGTGGAAAAGGCTTTACTCCTGCTAACCCGGTACTATGGAGGCATTAAGACACCTTGGTTTCAAAATCATCATCATCATAATCATCATAATCGTCATCATCCAATCATCATAATCGTCATCATCATAATCATCTTCGTCATCATCATCATCGTCATTATCATTATCATCATCATCTTCGTCGTCTTCCTTCATCAACAGTTTTTTGTATAGTTTGCCTACAATAATAGTTAATTAACACCAGCTGAAACCAGTTTCTGATAAGCCTTTTAAGATGATTTATATTATTGGATGAGTTAAGTTCGTTTGCAAGGCAGTTCCAAACTTTAGTAGCGAAAAAGATGCTGTTTTCAAAGGGACGCAGTACTTCAACATTACCTTATTTCTTAGCAGGGGTGTTTCATGATCATGACATATTCATTTGCAGATGCTTTTGATACCATATTCTTCAGTTTTCTATGTAAGATTAGCGTGTCCCTGTAAATGGAAAGCCTGTATGTGGGCACTATATAAAATTCATACCAAAACGAAAATTCAACCTTTTAACTGATGACAAGTTGGAACCATACAAAACATTAACATATATTACAAATTGAAAAAACCATTTCTTTCATTCAGTAACTGAAAGAGTGTAGCGCTGTCGATAAAATTAGCATAAACTGTTTATATGTAGATTAGTATCAACCTCTTTCCCAGGGATATTCAGGTCAGCCATAAATGAAATTTCTTTCAGAATATCCCTGGGAACGAGGTTGGATTAGTATAAGTTTATATAGTGGCAACCATTTGATATGATTTAAAGTATACTATAGGTATTTCTTGCTTGTTTTAAGTCAGTTATAAAATGCCTAGCAGTGATCACTAGAGCCCCCCGTAATTTTAATGATTCTTCACGGTTTTTTCTGTGTTTCTATTCGTTAACGATAAGAAGTAAATCCTCCTTCTTGACTCAACGCACGGGAGAAGTCTTGTATTTTGAGTAGGGGTCTGCCGCTAGTATAGTTAAAGTGGAACTGTTATTCGCTAGACTAATTTTAATGATAATGGTACTCTTGGCTAGAATAATTTCTACTAAATCCATACCCTCGGCTAGACTTATACTGAACAATTATACCCTTGGCTAAATTCATTTCCAAGCTATTCGAGTCGACATTCAGCATTATTTCAAAATTGCTTGCTTCATGACCCACCTTGTAGACACCATTTTCTATACAAAATCAGTGCGGGGTGGAAATGAGGAGCAGTTTTGTATGCAGAGCCAGTGGCGCAGCGAGGGTTATCAGCGCCGGGGGGGGGGCAGACAAGAACTTTGCCCCCCTATATTCTATTTTTAGTCATATTTCTAGTCAAATTTGATTTTCACCTCCATTTCTTGCAAAATTTTACAATTTTGCGCACCTATGACTTGGCGCTCGGGGTAACTTGCCCCTCCCTGCCCCCCCTCGCTCCACTGTGCAGAGCTAATTGAAATATGCAGATATTTTTAAGTTTTGTTCAAAGTAATATATACTAGGCCATCGTCTTTCGAAAATGCACTTTCTGTGGACTTTGCTCGTTTAAGGCACTTATAATTTTCGTCTTTTCCCTTTATAGATTTTAAAAATAGTTCATCTTTTAACTCAAGATTTAACTTTTAGGTTAGAAAATATAATAATATAATCCTTCGTATGTATCAATTTATGACTTGTTTCGACTAGGTTGGTATTTTGTTCATGATTCTTAGGCCCTGGCCAAACGATCAAACATTGCTTGTCAAACATTTTAAATTTGCTTTACAACTAATGTTTGACCGTTTGGGCACGTCCAAAAACATTGCTGTCCAACATTTTGGAACAACGAAGTCATTGCTAATGCGCAAGCACGATTGCCTTTTTTTTGACAAGCAAATTTCAAATGTTTGATGTTGATCAACAATGTTTGATTGTTTGGCCAGGGCCTTATTGTCACCCCTATTCGTTGATAATTTGTGCAGAATTTGTCTGATATTCAGTAATAAAAAGGGGGTTAACAATTTTTTTTAAGAAGTTTGGATATACTCGACCGGTATTGCTTCAATGCTGTATAATTATTAGACTTTTAAAGTTTTAAACTGTAGATTTTTTTGATTGCTCAGAAATACAGGAAAAATGACTGCTTTCTGTTGTGTTGTTGATCTTAAGCTATGGCTAACTAGAAGACTTTTCGCTCGCGACATTGTATTCGGCGTTGTTGATCTTAAGCTATGGCTAAACTAGGAGACTTCGCACGCGACATTGTATTCGGCGTTGTTGATCTTAAGCTATGGCTAAACTCGAAGACTTTTCGCGCGTGACATTGTGTTCGGCGTTGTTGATCTTAAGCTATGGCTAAACTAGGAGACTTTTCGCTCGCGACATTGTATTCGGCGTTGTTGATCTTAAGCTATGGCTAAACTAGGAGACTTCGCACGCGACATTGTATTCGGCGTTGTTGATCTTAAGCTATGGCTAAACTCGAAGACTTTTCGCGCGTGACATTGTGTTCGGCGTTGTTGATCTTAAGCTATGGCTAAACTAGGAGACTTCGCACGCGACATTGTATTCGGCGTTGTTGATCTTAAGCTATGGCTAAACTCGAAGACTTTTCGCGCGTGACATTGTATTCGGCGTTGTTGATCTTAAGCTATGGCTAAACTAGGAGACTTCGCACGCGACATTGTATTCGGCGTTGTTGATCTTAAGCTATGGCTAAACTCGAAGACTTTTCGCGCGTGACATTGTATTCGGCGTTGTTGATCTTAAGCTATGGCTAAACTAGGAGACTTTTCGCACGCGACATTGTATTCGGCGTGTCTCCCAGGGTAGCTAAACATGCGAGTGAGAAGCGAGCAACATGTCCCCCGAGTCATTTGCATGTCCCGGAGACAAGAAATGTTTCTATTGTCTCCCAGAAACATTTGCATGTCTCTTGCTACAAATTTTGTTGCGTGCTACAAAGTTTCCGAGCTGGCTAAACTGGGAGACACTACTGAGGGGACATCAATGTTGCGCGCAACATGTCTCCTAGTTTGGCCTAGTTTAGTCAGGTCTTTACGCTATTGCGGTTTTGCATCGCGTAACGCCCAAATTTAACGTTGTTCTTTTCATTCGCCGAATCTATATATTAGGTGCATGAGAAGTTCGACGTTTGGCTTAATTGAGAAGAGCAGAATGGATTAGGTGTGACATAATGGGTTTCGAGCGCCAAGAGAAGTCATACTTTGCGACTCTAGACTTCAAGTCAATCGTCGCTCTTTTCATTCGCCGAAAAATATAAGCCACCTTATGTGCATAATAATTTGGCCGTTTGGCGCAGCAGAATGGATTAGGTGCGACAGGCTGGGTTTCAAGCGGCAGGAGTATTCGCATTTTGCGACTCTAGAACAACTTCCAAGGTGAACATCGGTTTATTCATCCGCTAAACCTACAATATCTGCGTGCGTAATAAATCTTTTGGTTGTCAAAATTTTCGCATATAAATTTTTTGTTGTCAAAAATTTTTTTCGTTCCTGCACGAAGTATTATTACGTCATAAGCTAGTCCCAGGTCTCTTATTCGTTCGCGTTCTTGAATTTTGAAAGTTTTTTCCAACAATGGCGCGCAAACATGAAGAGGGATCCAAGAAAGTGGGAAATGTGAAGCTGGTCCTACAATTAGCTAAGGTAAATAAAGTTTCTTGTTGACTTGATGTTCATTTGATCTTTATATAATTCATTCGAAATTAGTATAATTAGCTCTGTCAAGGTCGCGATTCACAGGCAGAAACCTTACAGACAGCCAGCCAGCTAAAATGTTAAATGGCCTGCCCTGACAGCAAGGGCCTAGGCCAAAGCCGGTCGAAAAGCTTATGGAAGTGGAACGCTATCAAGTCGTCTTTTTTTACAGCCCCAGCTAATACTATTGAGCAATTTGGGGTTTTTATCTCTTCCGATGGAGATAATCAGTTTGATCTCGTTAATCCTGATCACCGTGATCATGATCATAATATTTTTTTTTTATATTAATGACTTGAAACTTAAAAGTTACGTCGTCATATAAAAAAAAACGTAGCAAAAAAGTACAATTTAAGAATAATTAAAAAACAAAACAAAACAACAACGAACAGCAATCTAGCAAACCAGGATAACGAAATAATAATCAGTTTGATGATGATCTTGATGATTTTGATTATGATGATGATTAAGATATTGACAATGATGATTACCGTGATGTGATATTGCTGGAGATGATATTAATGGAGATAACACATATTAACCTAAAAGGACAATAATGACGATGATGATCATGACCAGACCATGATCTTGATGATGTTGATTATGATAATGATGATTACTATAGTGATGATGATCATACAGTATGATGATGGTAATGACTGGCAATGATCATGATTATATGATTAAGATGATAATGTTGATGAAGATGGTTGATCATAATAATCATTATCTAGGATGCTATTTATCTTTGTTGAGATTATGACAATGATTTCGTTTTGATTATTATGATTACCATATGGTGCATTTCATTTGAAATATCTCATCTTTTCTCTTGGTTTTTTCAGACAGTCATTCATTGAATTTATCATGAAGAACAATTAATAATGGCCTGAGGTGATGCCATGATTGATCAATGGATACCACCAACTCATACCATGAGATGCCGACTCCCTGGGAGCGTTAATCATTTACCTCACCCCTGTTTACTTTGACAGGTGAGTCAGACAATAATCTTTCAATTTAATAAAGTGTTTCTCTTCTTATAAACAATTAAGCTCTGTTTCTCCCACCAGGATTCTACACACAATCCTCAAGCGCGTGGATGGTCAAATCAGGATGTAATGTTGTAAATGTTTCCGTTGCTTACACAGAAACACATGTGAATGGTTCCATAGCAATAACAGTGGCATTTCTGATCGGACTAGAAGGACCATGGTCTAGTTTATCTTTGGTAAATGGATAGACGTTCCTGCAGGTAGAATCATAATCAATAGACTAGACTTTATGTTAGCCTAAACAGAATGACTTTCCAGAGAATTACCCATGAGTTGGACGGGCAATTTGAGACGGTGGAAGAGAAAGATGTGAAAACGAGTTGAGAGGCAAAGCAAAAGCATTTAAACTTGATCAATCGAGAAAGAATTATCATCAATGTAGCATATTTCTGCGGTTATTGGTCTAGATTTTATGAGCGGAAACTGAGATCGCATAAAAACACGATGAGAAAAAGATGTGGATCCAAAAGATCCGTGCCGTTTGGATACTATTTCATTGCGTTTAAACGGCAACGGATCCCAATGGATCGGCTTTCCTAGCGTACTGAACAAGATACGACGATCCCGTTCCCGCAGAACAGACCGGATCCATGCTTATCCATTGCAAACGACAATCCTATCTTGACCTATCCTTTCCATCCAATCCTATCCTATACATAGGTTTCATTCCCATGTTAGACTTATTATCTTCCTCCCACTCTTTCGGAAACAGTTTCTAACAACTATAACAACATACAGCTGTTTCCTCAGAGTAGTCGAGAGAGCAGAGAGCAGATGAGAGAGTAGTAGTAGTAGTATTTCGAGTGGGGTGGTGGAGTGTGGAGGAGCGTAGACTACGACGAATGGAATAAGCATATTCCCATGTGTGGATCCGTTCCGATGTAAACGGGGTCTGAGATTCACTCAGTAATAAGACTAACTACGATTAGTTGATTCCTCATTTAAGTGAGTCATTGCTCTAGTGATCCTATCAAAGTCAGCTTTGCAAATTGTTGTTGTTGTTACTAAAACGTTTCGGTTGCTGCTGACAACATGGGAATTCGTAGCAAGGAACAATTCAGTTCTTGTGGGATAACAATCAATTCTATCGATTTAATGGAAATCTCTTGGATATCCTTTTATGTATACGTGTTGCACGGTATGCTATTTTGAAGAGTGTAATGCCCTTCGTCTTTATACACGCTAGCGAATCTATACGCACTACTGTGCTGGCAGTTTTGCGTTCGATGCGGTGGATAAGCACTATTGTGGTGTGCTATTATGCTTGCCTTATGCTTGATGTGGTAGCATTTTTGCAAACTGTTGTGGATAAGCACTACTGTGGTGGGCTGATGAAGTGGGTTATAATGCTTGATGTGATGGCATTTTTGCATGATGTGGTGGATAAGCACTACTGTGGTGGGCTAATGAAGTGGGTTATAATGTTTGATGTGGTGGCATTTTTGCGTACTGTGGTGGATAAGCACTACTGTGTGTGATGGGCTATTATTATTGATGTAGTGGGTTATTATGCTTTATGTGGTGGCATTTTTGCGTACGGTGCGATGAATAAGCACTATTGTGGTGTGCTATTTTGCTTGCCTTGGTGGATCAATATGCTTGATGTGGTGGCATTTTTGCGTAGCGTACTGTGGTGGATAAGCACTACAGTACTATGGTGGGCTATTACACTTGATGCAATGGGTTGTTATGCTTTATCTGGTGGTGTTATTGGTGGTGATGTTATAGGTGTCAAGTGGGTTGTTTTCTGTAATTCTTTCGACTCTCACAGCTTCGACTCTCTCCTCTTCGCTGTTTTTTACTGGCTTGGTTGCGCGTGGAATTAAGCCTATGACGTCATGATCATCAAATGTCTTTCTCTGACCCCTCAAATCTATACACGTATAATTTATGAGAAACTAAAAAATTGATCCAGTTTTGCAAGTTTCCTAAAATTTTCATATTTTGAGTACTGAAAATTTCTTAAGAGTTTCTTGATTATTGATATTAGCAACAAAGTTATTCTATCTGAATGATGTCCCAAGTCCCAAACCCGTTTATTCATCGTATTTGAATGTAATGGGTTTCTTGTTTGTCTACTTCTAACAGAAATGCTGAGGAAACACGGGAAATAAACGAAAATTTTTCGCTGTCTGCTGTGAAAAGTTTCCTACGTAAAAAATTTCCAGGACTGAAGTTTCTTGAATTTTTTGCCATTCAAGGGTCTTGGTCTCTTATAAAGAGTTATTTATGAAAAAAATACGTGTATGACAAATACGGCGATGTCTTTGACTGTCTATTCCTGAGGACTTTTCAGCAACAAACATTGGTGAAATATTTTTCATTAGAAACGACAACGATAAAGAAAAACAATAAAAGAGGGTCAATCTGTATAATGCCACATTACGGATCTCATTTCCCGAATGTTTGCCAAACAAGTTACACGTTTCATCTCTTCATTTGATACATTGTCAAGCTCAAACAGTTGTTTTTCAATTTTCAAATCCTGCCCTGACATATTTAATCGCACAATTTAAATACATGGTTTCGTTTTTGTTTAAAAGACCATTAAAATGAATCTTAAAGTTCACATTGTCAGCTAATCGAAGTACATCTATCATCGCTTAGTCCAAATAGAGATCAAAATGTATTTATGCTTGCATTAAGTGCTTGAATTCTGTCAAAATTCAAGTGAAATGAGGTGTTTGATTGTTAGAGAATGACGTAATATGTTCTTTATGAGCATTAAATGCTTTTTGTAAGAGCTTAAGCATCATTTTTCACCTCGATGTTTCTGTATTTTTGTAAAATCTTCAAACAAGTGCTCAAAAGGGGTTAAAGGGTAATTGCTTTACACAAGCAAGCAACCAAACGTTCTGGAAGTTTTAGAACTGAAGTGGGCCTGAAGCTTGTGCCAAGCCAGCACCCAGACATATTCTAGATCGAATATCCTGGGTACTTATGGTACTCATTTACCGACATCTGAAGGATCGACAGCTGTTCAAGGGGTTTAAGGGCAATTGCTTCATGCAAGCAACCAACCAAAGGTTCTGGAAGTTTTAGACCTGAAGTGGACCTGGAGCTTGTGCCCCCAGCCCCCTTATTTAAAAAAGAGTGTAGCTTACTTATTAACTTTGCCTATTGTAGCCAGATTCAACGTGCACCCCCGTCTTGAAGAATCACCTTCAGTGATCGAGGGTTTGGGCAGCATGGTTCCATAATGATTAAGCTCTTGTTAACTGAGTCTCTCTTTGATGTCTGGGTGACATGTGACTCAAATTCAAAGTAACAAATTCTCCAATCTGTCATTCTTATATTATTTGAAAACGCTATCGACACAATTTGAAGATCAATTTTGATCTGATTTAAATTCTGGTCAACTTATTGTGAGTGTTCATCTCGTTTATGTTCGTAGATGAGACAATTCAAAGAAAAGAAAAACGGAAAGTGCAAATTAAGGAGAACAGAAGATTTCAAGAGAAGTACGAAGGGTAGGTGATACAATGACTTGAAAGTTTTATCAGTATTATAATGTCACTGACACTTTGATCTCTTATATAATTATGCAGCACACTGTTAGTAAATGCGAGGGGCAATTCAGTCTTTCGAAATCTAGTAGCTAGTACAACTTTGCTGAAAATCCTATTTTTTCATGGAAATCTCTTGAAATCCTTTTGCTGTAACGAAAATCGTACGCTTTTTGACGAGTGAAATGCCCCTCGACCTCGAGCACATAAATGCTTCGATTTTGTTACACTCTTTTTTATAAGAACACACATATAAAGAACATGGAGGCTCGATTTGCCAAAAAATAAGAACAACAGTTAAGAGGGTTTCAAAACTTTTTTCTCATTCGCCCTGAAGAAGTTCTGTATGGCAGGACGAAATATGGGCAAAAAATTTTGTTTTACTTAGTTGTCTTTCTTCTGTACCGTCTTACTTTGTTTCTTTCAACATATAATTTCGAAGCTCTCTTATGAAAAACATTTTTGAGAATAGACAAAATTTCTTTTACATCTGTCGTTCCACGAAGCTTGAAGGGTGTTTTAAAGGTCATATCTCGTCTATCGTTAATCTATTTGTGAAGAAAACAGTTCTAAGCCTTTATCTTTCGAAATTTGCTCTTTATTTCGATAAAACCAGATACGTTAGGCAACTTTGAGGGCTGGACCCAAAGTCCAGTTGCTTATTAAAAAATTGTATATTAAAGAGAAGCTAAGAACAAACTGAAACTGGCCTTAGCCAAAGACTAAAGAAAATTCGGCTGAATATGAATACTAAACTGAATAAAAAAGCAATCAAGCAAAGAAGTTAGCAATCACGTAACGGTTCAAAACAATCCGGTACCTCACTGTACCCTTTCTTGGACATGGAACCCTTTAAGAAACTGAAGGATTAAGAACAGTCTGACTCAGCCGCAATTTACACTCTTTTTATAAGAAAAATTTTATAAGAACACGAGCCTGGATTTTGCCAAGATTTTAAGAACGAAAAAAGAACAAGATAAGGCTGGCCTTTACATAATCCCTAAGAATATCAGCTTAATGTGAAAGAAAGACAGTCAGACTGAACGTAAGAAGCAAGTAAAGAAAGCAATGGGGAAGCATGCTGCATTTTTACACCTAGTACCACTCAAGACATTCACTGAAAAATATAGATGTCTTAAACCAAATAATTAAGAACATATTAAGAACATTTCAAGCTCAAAAAAGACAGCAACTTAAGAACAGCCAGCCTCGATCAAAATTTCCTGGTTCTTATAAAAAAAGAGTGTACTGGGTCTTAAAAAGAAAGAGTTATCCCTCCCGGAACAACAACACAATTTCCAGTCAATTTATTCCACTGTCGATAAATGATCTACAGCCCTGTTTATTTACTCTAATACTGAAAAATAAGGATTAAACTGTGCTGAAGATAACATGCCTTGAAAAACACCGAAAATCTATTTTCATAGACCTTGGAGTTTGACCACACAATAAGACAGTTGCTTAGCATATCTTTTATCATCAGTGATCGTAAAACATAATGTCAATTCGATATGATCAATAGCCACTGACCGTTACCACGGACCTTTTTGATATACTTGTCTTGTTGGGCTTTATCAATCCAATAAATTCTAGCTTGTTTTGATCAAAAACAAAATCTGATACCAATTTGAAGCTAAATCATCGATCGAATAACATTTGACCCAGTGGGCATTCTATTCTGTGATCACTTGATTTATGATACTGTCTTTTCAATGTCTGATCGGTCCCCACCCAAAAATTGTTTGTTTCTCTTAGCTGCGTAGATTAAGGTAGTTGGTAACGTTATTGGGTACTGCACTTCGTGCTGTAGCATTTGGAAGGTATTATAAAATCCTTATTATTTGGCATGGCATCGTTACGTACAATTGCCGTTTTGTGCAGGCACTGTTATTGTCGTGTGGTAGGTTTCATAGGTATTACCAAGGGTATTTGGAATAGCAATTATTACAATTTTGTAGTATTAGGAAGGTATACTGTTCTGGGTATGTTGTATCGTAGTTGGTATTTTACGTAGCAAATTGGCAGACTCACGGCACGATTTTCTAGTTTACGCTCCTCTATTTTGATTCGTCACTCCAACAAACCGTAGGAATTGGGTGTGGTGAGTAGAATAGTATTGTATGGGGAAGGTATTTTGAAGTGGGTAATTGATATCTATACAAGTTGTAGTGTTGGGTTAGAATTTTCCTTGGTATTAGTTAGGTATTGACTTGGGTACTGAGTAATTATTGTCCTGTATATCATGTATTAAAGAAGGTATTATAGTATTGTAGTACTGGACAGGTATTGTCGTAGGTATTTGGATTTATATGAGGTATTATTTTGTTGTGGTATTAGGTAGTAAATTGTTTTACTGTAGCAGAAACATCTTAGCTAATCATTCATATGGTCCCAGTGGCTATGGGCCTCATGATAGGCCTACAATTTTTGAAGAAAATAAGTCCTGCCTGGCCTTTCTGGTTTTGTTGTAGATATTAGTTATCGTAATAGGTATTTTAGATTTAAGAGCTTGAAACGAGGCTGCTTCTTATGCTATTCTTAGCGGATCTCTCTCTCTCTCTCTCTCTATCAGACATTTGAGTGTAATTTTCGGGCCTTGATTTTGCCGAATTTTTCAGTGTCAATACGAGTGTCAATACGAGTAATTTCAACTATCCCCTTTTCTTCTGGAATAAACATCCTAAACAGATCAAGTCACATCCCAAAAAATATTTAATCATTTCATTTCAACCTTGCTTCGTGGCAAACAAATATAGTTGAACTTTATGCTTTAAAAAGCACAGTGTACAAATACGTTTTATTTCTCTTGAATCGCCGTTAACAGAATCACATGACAATCCTCTTAAGTCGAGCGGCCTAATTAAGAAATTTGCTCATGCAATAGAGTTTCCTGCTAAACTTGATTTGGACTGTATAATTAATTCAAATTAATCCAATTTGTAATTTCACTTTTCGCGTTCACTTGAAACCATGTCAATTGTCCTATGTTGGTTATTTTTGCAAGATCGCTTCTCATATCTGTGAAGCATGTATTACCCAGTAGCCCAACCAGGGAACCAGTAGGCAGTAATATGGATTTTTTTGTATTGGTCAATTAGACTATTACATGAGTCCCACTCTTCGCAACAACAACAAAAACAACAACATCCCTACAGCTGTTTTCTCTAGACTGATTAACTGAATCCCAGTTATCGCTCATGAGACCGAGGCTAGCACTAAAAGGAGATCGCTGAATCTCCTTTTAGTGCTTGCCTTGGTCTCATGATCGATAACTGGGACTCAAGTAATAAGTCTATGTTTGCTCAGAGTTGCGTCCAGCATAGACTCAATAGCGCTTACTACGACTCATGCAATAAGTCTATTGGTCAATATGTTTGAATCACGCTCGAAAATTCATAAGTTCAAATCTCCTCGGGATCACTTTCCATAAGCATGTAGCTAAATCAGCTTTCAATCCTTCGGATCCGAGGTCGGTAAACGAGTACCAAAAGTCCAGGATTCAGGAAATGTGCTTTAGTGTATCAGTTAAGTTCTTTAAATTTTCGGGCCTTCCGCATGTAGGTTCCTTTTAAAGAGGTTCTTTATATAGAAAAACGTGTAGCCTAGCAAGAAGAGAGAAAGAAGAGCAAAAGTCCTAGCAAGCAACACTAACACTTTCTTAAAGCTTTTCTACACGTTTTTTTATATAAGAAACCTAGCTAAAGCCTCACTAGTAAAACTTTCTTAAATTTTCTATTGTTTTCTATTGTTTTAAGAATCAAAAGAACAAAAGAATCTATTGTAATTTGCCAAAAATCTTACTAGTGAGTTTCTTATAAAGCGGTTTCTTATAAAAAAAAGTGTACTGTGAAGCAAGAAATCATTTGCGATAAAATGCTTTTCAATAAAAGTACAAAGATTTATATGTTAAAGTAATTGCTAAATTTCCAATAATTTTTAATCTAGCTTTGCAATCCTAGTTTGTTGTAAACGTGAAATAAACCAATTTCTTAGTATTCATCTTCAAAAGAGTCATAAGATGGATTCTTGTGTTTTAAAGTGATTGATAAGTTTATTTAATTTACAAAATCAAGCTGCTTAAATGTTTGAAACTTAGAAATACAGCGATTCCTTTAGAAAGCTATCTTTAGATGATATAAGTAATTAAAACTTGAAAGATGCCTGCACGAAAGGCTAACGCACTGAAAGTACTAGATGAGTTTTTGGGAGCTCTTGTGTGCTTAGACAAGAGCCTCGTTTTCAGCCCAGACGACTGTTATTTTCTGGACTGATATTCACAACCTTATCATCCTCTGCCCTTCCCTTTTCAAAGACAATTTGAAGGCCTTTAAAAAAGCATTGACAATTGCTTCAAGCCTGCAGACCTGTTTTTGCCTAGCTCAATAATTTCTCAATAGTACACGTTTTTATTATAAGGAACACCATTATAAGGAACTCGAGGCTGAAAATCCCCAAAAAATTAAGGAACTTTAAGGAACTGTCGAGGCTCGGATGAAAAACTAAGAAACTCTTCTTTAAAGAACAAGACGGTTTGTACGAAAAAAGAACAGAATTACAATATATTTCCCATCGTTCTTCGCCAAAAGGCTCCATTTATACTTAAAGATTGAAATGAAGAATAGTTTATATGGATTTGCTGTAAAAATTAGTATTTATACATATACCACGAACAGTATAAGGAACTTTCAGCCTCATTTTGTTGAAAAATTAAGGAACTCAAGCCTCAACTCAGACCAAAGGTGTTCCTTATAAAAAAACGTGTACTCAATTCTTGATTCCTCGTTCCTTTCATCATTGACTGCTATGACTCAACGACTAAAATTCTTCTGGGCGTCTTAAAATGAAAGGAGTTCAGAAATTCTTCTGGGCGTCTTAAAATGAAAGGAGTTCAGAAAAATTCAGGATTTTCAATGGAGAGCCAACAGCTGTCCTTGTTGTCAAAGGAATTTTCTTGAGGTTTTCGAGACAGGACATCCAGAGAGGAAAATTTCAAACTTTTTGTATTGTATATTTGGTGAAACAGCATTTTCCTAGCCTTTTCAAAAAGACTTTCTCATTGAATTTTGAATGAAAGATCATGTGCTTCCAATGTGAAAATTCCTACTTGCTCGAAAAATGACTCGATACACATCTGACATTTTGATTGGATGCTTAGGATGTCTGTACGACGGGGAAATGGGAACGGGACACCAATGGGAATTGAGGAACTAGGCATTGAGAACATAGAACTGGGAACAAGGAATGGGGAATAGGGAACGGGACTCTGAACAAATACCTCTGGGGTTTTTACGAATAGTAGCTAGTGGCGTAGTAAAAGCTAGAAAAAGGTTTATGCAAGCAACTAGTATACGATGGCCTTTTTGAGCTCCAAGAATGGTATTAGCAAAACCAAGGGGTACGTTGCCCCAAGAGCCGATTCTCCGATGCGCAGATCGATAGATATTCACTAAATCTAAAATGAAAGACTCTTCACACACCCATCCAAGACTCTTCTATCTTCATCCAGCTTTTTCTTAGACTTACTACATTTGTTGTAGTCTACGCTATTCCTCACTCCAACACCCTGCTCCAGCTGTCCACTCTGAGGAAACAGCAATTTTGTTGTTGTAGTTGTTATAATTGTTTCCGAAAGAGTGGGAGGAGTGTAATAAGTCTATCTTTTCAACTTCTTCTTACGCTGTAGCACTAATCTAGAGAATCCCTGGCCAATCACCGGCTGTAAGATGAATATTTGCACAGGCATAACAATTTTTCCTTCTTGCAGGTCCGGACATTTAATATAGCAAATTTTAATATTTTAAAAGTGACTTATCAATGAACAAAAAGACGCCCACGTGGGCTGGAGGCTCTCTGACCTTGATTTTCATTTGATTTTGTTTCTGGGTGTTTTCGTTGCAGCTGCCGTCCTCGTCTGCAATTTCTGTTATCAATCGTGTTTTTCAAATCGCTGGTTGAGTTGAACGACTGACTGCTTGCTAAGCGAACGTCTGATCAACAGCTAGGTGAGTAGACAGCTTAAAAATCTTTTTATGTCTTAAAGGTGTCTTTAGTTTTCTACTGCAATATACTCATTTTTATATGACTCATTGGCATATCAATAAGCTATAGTAGGTTTTTTGTTTCGGTCTGTTTCTGAGGTTTATACTCGAGGAGTGTGAGACAAGAAAAGCTTCTTAGTACATGTCCGAAAATATTTCATCTGTTTCTTGCAATTTTGAAATTCAGTGCTTCTCAAAGAATATTAAGTAGGGTTTCTTAAGCGTTTGCACTTTTATCATAGTCAAAGTTTCTGTAAGGTGCGGCCTCGTGCTTTTTTTAGTCAGAAAATGTAAGAAATATAAGATAATCATAAAAGAAGTATTATTTTATTCAAATATTTGAAAACAACTAAAAAAGACATAAAAAATGAGCTCATAAAAGAGAAGTCGTGTCTTTAAGTTTACGTTGACCTTCCAGGCTCTTCGTTTT
Organism: Chrysaora quinquecirrha; assembly: GCA_014526335.1. Lineage (NCBI taxonomy): Eukaryota > Metazoa > Cnidaria > Scyphozoa > Semaeostomeae > Pelagiidae > Chrysaora > Chrysaora quinquecirrha. Next base: position 88,667 of record JACTAT010000121.1, read on the forward strand.
AAAAATGGGAGGGGCCCCTACAATTTCTTTAGAGGTCTCTTAAGAGGTTTCTTTAGAAAAATGACTGTTTGTCGCCTTATTTATACTTTCAAATTGAGTTTCTTATAAGTTCTGTAGTTCTGAACTTCAATTTTCAAATCTAAATATTTGACTGAAATTTGAAATTAAGACTAGCTATAGAGACATTAAGAGAATTTTTCAAGAAACAATTATTCCGAGTAAATTCGGTCCTTGAAAAGGAAAGCAAACTTTCCTTTACGAATCTTCCGATGAATTCACGACTGAAACAAGCTCTTATTCTTTACATTCATTTTCCAGTTTCAATATTCATTATTCGTTTTTGAATCACAAAGGTTTTTAACCAGTCGAAAGTCATTTTTGGATCCTTTTCTTTCGCATAAAAATCCCTAGCCCTTTCCTGTACGAATCTGCCGATGAATTCACGACTGAAACCAGCTATGTTATTCCTAGCATTCATTTTCGATATTCATTATTCGTTTTTGAATAACAAACGCTTTTGACCAAGGAAAAGTATTTTTTAGATGTTTTAATTTCACGTAAACCGAAAAATTCATAAAATATCAAAACCGCACCCCTTTTTTGAAAAAAAACACTTGTAAAGTGAAATTTGAATTTTCTGAATTTGTTATTCATTCATTTAGACTCTCGATCCGCGCCTTGTTCTTTATCTTATCAAACATTATGCATACATAAATCTGCGTATACAAAACTAGATACCAGTATCCCTTGACCCCCCTGCACAAAATGGTTCTCTAGGTTCGTATACTGCTTAGATCGCCTTTTGCAGGGGGTAACAGCTTATCTGACATTACCAGCTATCCGTTGCTTGCTATGGTTAAAGCATAAGTGTGGGCTGAATTTTACGATAAAATTTTATCGGTTTTTTTGCGTTCGACAAGTATAGGCTGTCGCCAGTTTGGTCAGTAAGCTAAGAGAATCATGCTTCCTGTACGGAGCGTTGGTGGATGCTAAACATGAACGCTAATAGCGATAAAATAGTCAATTGAGGTATCTATTTGAAGGTATATTCGTTATCAAAGTTTTCCAAACGCCCCCTGAGCTCACGAAATGCAAAGAGAACCAAGAAAGGTTTCACCGAATCAAATGGTAAGACCTTTCAGGCGTCGTGGGCGAGGAGCCGAGAGGCGTTTCACTTCTGATTACAATTTTTTGTTAATAAACAACTTGAATTTTGGTCCAGCCCTCAAAGTTGTTTAAAATATCAAGTATTCCAACCTTCACAGAATGACTGGTACCTCTTAAAAACTCCTTTTTCGGCTCTTTCCTGCTTTTCAATGCACTGTAATTGACAAGACTCCCACAAGATTGCAGTGATGGACTGTGGAAAGAACGATATCTCAACCAAAAAGAGTTTAACAAAATCTCAACCCTAGTATCTTATTGACCAGTTGCTTATTAAAGAAAAGTGTAATCTCGCTCACCCGTCGCTAAGAATCATGTTATATAGCGTACACCCCTTGATTGCTCCCCGAAGGGCGACTCAACCCTCGTTTATCGTACACCGTAATCCCCTTGCTTAGAATCTTGTTGTAAAATGGAAATGCCAAAATCTGCCTCATGCTCCGTCTCATGCTCCGTCTCATCCCTCAAAAATAGTTTTGTTTCAACGTGACTCTCGTTGACCTTTTTGAAGGTTGAAATGCAAGGAGAGGAGCAATCATAAGCGTAAGGTATACTTCCTTCAGAATTGAAAATTTGGAAATCTTTAGAATGCCACCACTTTAAAATCAACTGCGCATGCCCTGAGGGTGTCAAATTGTAGACTACGGCACCGTGGGAAAATCTAGACGAGCTACATGACGCCTACTAACCGGTGTACTAGGTCTAGGCCTAGGTAATCTTAAGATAACGTACAGTAATCTTAAGTCTGCAAGGCGTTGCAGGGCTGGTGTGGCCGAGTGGTCAAGGCGTTCGGCTCACGATCGCAAGGTCGTGGGTTCGAATCTCGTCGGGACCACTTTCCACAAGCCTACAGTCAACTCAGCTGTCCATCCTTCCGAGGTCGGTAAATGAGTACCCAGGGTATTCGTTCTAGAATATCAGTCTGGGGGCACAAGCTGCAGGTCCACATCAGCTGCATAGCTGCCAGAACCCCTGACCTGCATTAACAAATAAAGATTGCTTGCTTGCTTGCTTGCTTTATGTAAGGTTGGTACCTGGCCTAAGGTACCGAAACGCATGCAGTTAGGCTCATATCGCATGAGCACAAATTCGTATTCGGCCTATATGAATAATTTCACCAGCCGCCCCATTCTCAAATGCCAGACGCGTTTCGCTCTTATTGGAGCTCATCAGTGACATGTGTGAGAATCGAACCGGGGTTTATTGCGTGAGAAGCACAAGTGCTAATCACACGACCACCGGAGCTGGGCTGACTGGTGAGTAACTGCGTGAGTTTTAGACTCGTATCACACGAGTACCGAAGTCTTGCATATTACTATGTAAGGTTGGTACCTGGCCTAAGGTTATGTTATTCCATTTGGTAGGTTGTCTTACTAACAACAATCGTTATCATTAATAATATTATTTTATGCAGTAAAGTAATTACAGAGGACACTAAAAGCAATAACCATACATCGGTTGCCCGCACGACAAGCTTTACATGTCCGTACCCATTCAATGTTTCAGTCCAGGTTTAACTCCTTATGGAGGAATTGTATAAATGTGCCGCAGCAGCGTTTTTGCCGGTAATTTGAGTTCGAGTTCATGTTTTGTGAGAATTTCCCCATGATATGGCCGGGTGACGCCACGCGTCTGAATTTTCGCGTACATTTGGCTCTTAAGCGTTAATTCCAGGCCTAAAAACAAAAGGATGTTGGAGTACCCTTGATCAAGCTTAATCAGGGAAATTACTACAATCTTGGACAAAATATGTTGGAACTATTACAATTGTTTTGCTTTAATGATTGGATTGCCCCCCGTCACAATGTTGCTGCTTAACTATTAATATTGCCCCGGGGGTAAAGGGGGGCAACATGGGAGATATAAAAGTATAAAATCTGCTCTATTTCTCTCCAAAGATGTTAAGTAACAAGTATTAACAGTAGACATGGCTGGATTTGGAAAACCTGGGCGGCGCGTGTCGTATTTTGAACTATGTAGTACCCCCACTCCATCTAACTATAACCAAACTTATTAATCCTTCGTCTAACTATTTTCAAGAAAGAATTAGCAATCGAATCTGATAATGAATCTGACACTTCTAAAAGAACTCTCAAATTTATTTCGTAAGATAAGTATTGTATTTCATTTGACTGTTATTTCTTTTTAATACTTAGCTCAGAGTCTATAATCTTGTAAATACAAATAAACAGATTATACCATGCATTCGTTAGTGAAATATTCACTCTTTCTCATTTGAATCTTCTTCAAAATTATTCTGTGATCAGTGGAATTGAGCCGGGAAATAACTAGGGGGATGAGGGACTTTCTCAAGAAAAAAAAGCTATTTATCGTAGTAATGACGCGCAGCAGAGCTGTCCTGTGTCGAAGGTGCACGATACACTCGAAATCACTTTCCAACCGGGCTCTGCAGAAATGAAGCTTCAATCGACATCAATCGTTTTTTAGAGGATGTGACCAATTCGGCAAGCTTCAAAACCCATGATTTTGGCCGATTTTAGCCATTTGGCAAAGCTATAGACTTGCTTTTTTGCCGATTTTTGGGGGGAAATTTTCCCTGCTAATTTCAACCCAATTTGATATAAAATTACTTTATATACCCCATAGAGGCTGTTTAAAGGCTATTTGATAGGATCTAGTTACTATTTTTGAAGAAAAAATTCAGTTTTCATAAGCCCTGATTTTGGCCGATTTCTAGCCATATGGCAAGGCTATAGACTTGCTTTTTTGCCGATTTTTGGGGGGAAATTTTCCCTGCTGATTTCAACCGAAATTGATATAAAATTACTTTATATACCCCTTAGAGGCTGTTTAAAGGCTATTTGGTAGGATCTAGTTACTATTTTTGAAGAAAAAATTCAGTTTTCAAAAGCCTTGATTTTGGCCGATTTTTAGCCATTTGGCAAGGCTATAGACTTGCTTTTATTGCCGATTTTTGGGGGGAAATTTTCCCGGCTAAGTTCAACCCAATTTGATATGAAATTACTTTATATACCCCTTAGAGGCTGTTTAAAGGCTATTTGGTAGGATCTAGTTACTATTTTTGAAGAAAAAATTCAGTTTTCAAAAGCCCTGATTTTGGCCGATTTTTAGCCATTTGGCAAGGCTATAGACTTGCTTTTTTTGCCGATTTTTTGGGGGAAATTTTCCCTGCTAAGTTCAACCCAATTTGATATAAAATTACTTTATATACCCTTTAGAGGCTGTTTAAAGGCTATTTGGTAGGATCTAGTTACTATTTTTGAAGAAAAAATTCAGTTTTCAAAAGCCCTGATTTTGGCCGATTTTTAGCCATTTGGCTAGGCTATAGACTTGCTTTTTTTGCCGATTTTTGGGGGGAAATTTTCCCTGCTAATTTCAACCGAATTTGATATAAAATTACTTTATATACCCCTTAGAGGCTGTTTAAAGGCCTTTTGGTAGGATCTAGTTACTATTTTTGAAGAAAAAAATCAGTTTTCAAAAGCCTTGATTTTGGCCGATTTTCAGCCATTTGGCAAGGCTATAGACTTGCTTTTTTTGCCGATTTTTGGGGGGAAATTTTCCTGCTAATTTCAACCCAATTTGTTATAAAATTACTTTATATACCCCTTAGAGGCTGTTTAAAGGCTATCAGGTAGGATCTAATTACTATTTTTGAAGAGAAAATTCAGTTTTCAAGAGCCCTGATTTTGGCCGATTTTTAGCCATTTGGCAAGGCTATAGACTTGCTTTTTTTGCCGATTTTTGGGGGGAAATCTTCCCTGCTAATTTCAACCGAATTTGATATAAAATTACTTTATATACCCCTTAGAGGCTGTTTAAAGGCTATTTGGTAGGATCTAGTTACTATTTTTGAAGAAAAAATTCAGTTTTCAAAAACCCTGATTTTGGCCGATTTCTAGCCATTTGGCAAGGCTATAGACTTACTTTTTAGCCGATTTTTGGGGGGAAATTTTCCCTGCTAATTTCAACCGAATTTGATATAAAATTACTTTATATACCCCTTAGAGGCTGTTTAAAGGCTATTTGGTAGGATCTAGTTACTATTTTTCAAGAGAAAATTCAGTTTTCAAAAGCCCTGATTTTGGCCGATTTTTAGCCATTTGGCAAGGCTATAGACTTGCTTTTTTTGCCGATTTTTGGGGGGAAATTTTCCCGGCTAAGTTCAACCCAATTTGATATGAAATTACTTTATATACCCCTTAGAGGCTGTTTAAAGGCTATTTGGTAGGATCTAGTTACTATTTTTGAAGAAAAAATTCAGTTTTCAAAAGCCCTGATTTTGGCCGATTTTTAGCCATTTGGCAAGGCTATAGACTTGCTTTTTTTGCCGATTTTTTGGGGGAAATTTTCCCTGCTAAGTTCAACCCAATTTGATATAAAATTACTTTATATACCCTTTAGAGGCTGTTTAAAGGCTATTTGGTAGGATCTAGTTACTATTTTTGAAGAAAAAATTCAGTTTTCAAAAGCCCTGATTTTGGCCGATTTTTAGTCATTTGGCAAGGCTATAGACTTGCTTTTTTTGCCGATTTTTAGGGGGAAATTTTCCCTGCTAATTTCAACCCAATTTGATATAAAATTACTTTATATACCCCTTAGAGGCTGTTTAAAGGCTATTTGGTAGGATATAGTTACTATTTTTGAAGAAAAAATTCAGTTTTCAAAAGCACTGATTTTTGCCGATTTTTAGCCATTTGGTAGGGCTATAGACTTGATTTTTGCCAATTTTTGGGGGGAAATTTTCCCTGCTAATTTCCATCCAATTCGATATAAAATTACTTTATATACCCCTTAGAGGCTGTTTAAAGGCTATTTGGTAGGTTCTAGTTACTATTTTGGAAAAAAAACTTCAGTTTTCAAAAGCCCTGATTTTGGCCGATTTTTAGCCATTTGGCAAGGCTATAGACTTGCTTTTTTTGCCGATTTTTAGGGGGAAATTTTCCCTGCTAATTTCAACCCAATTTGATATAAAATTACTTTATATACCCTTTAGAGGCTGTTTAAAGGCTATTTGGTAGGATCTAGTTACTATTTTTGAAGAAAAAATTCAGTTTTCAAAAGCCCTGATTTTGGCCGATTTTTAGCCATTTGGCAAGGCTATAGACTTGCTTTTTTTGCCGAATTTTTGGGGGAAATTTTCCTGCTGATTCCAAACGAATTTGATCTAAAATTACTTTATATACACCTTAGAGGCTGTTTAAAGGCTATTTGGTAGGATCTAGTTACTATTTTTGAAGAAAAAATTCAGTTTTCAAAAGCCCTGATTTTGGCCGATTTTTAGCCATTTGGCAAGGCTATAGACTTGCTTTTTTTGCCGATTTTTGGGGGGAAATTTTCCCTGCTGATTTCAACCGAATTTGATATAAAATTACTTTATATACCCCTTAGAGGCTGTTTAAAGGCTATTTGGTAGGATCTAGTTACTACTTTTGAAGAAAAATTCAGTTTTCAAAAGCCCTGATTTTGGCCGATTTTTAGCCATTTGGCAAGGCTATAGACTTGCATTTTTGCCGATTTTTGGGGAAATTTTCCTGCTAATTTCAACCCAATTTGATATAAAATTACTTTATATACCCCTTAGAGGCTGTTTAAAGGCTATTTGGTAGGATCTAGTTACTATTTTTGAAGAAAAAATTCAGTTTTCAAAAGCCCTGATTTTGGCCGATTTTTAGCCATTTGGCAAGGCTATAGACTTGCTTTTTTTGCCGATTTTTGGGGGGAAATTTTCCTGCTGATTTCAACCCAATTTGATATAAAATTACTTTATATACCCCTTAAAGGCTGTTTAAAGGCTATTTGGTAGGATCTAGTTACTATTTTTGAAGAAAAAATTCAGTTTTCAAAAGCCCTGATTTTGGCCGATTTTTAGCCATTTGGCAAGGCTATAGACTTGCTTTTTTTACCGATTTTTGGGGGGAAATTTTCCCTGCTAATTTCAACCGAATTTGATATAAAATTACTTTATATACCCCTTATAGGCTGTTTAAAGGCTATTTGGTAGGATCTAGTTACTATTTTTGAAGAAAAAATTCAGTTTTCAAAAGCCCTGATTTTGGCCGATTTTTAGCCATTTGGCAAGGCTATAGACTTGCTTTTTTTGCCGATTTTTGGGGGGAAATTTTCCTGCTGATTTCAACCCAATTTGATATAAAATTACTTTATATACCCCTTAAAGGCTGTTTAAAGGCTATTTGGTAGGATCTAGTTACTATTTTTGAAGAAAAAATTCAGTTTTCAAAAGCCCTGATTTTGGCCGATTTTTAGCCATTTGGCAAGGCTATAGACTTGCTTTTTTTACCGATTTTTGGGGGGAAATTTTCCCTGCTAATTTCAACCGAATTTGATATAAAATTACTTTATATACCCCTTATAGGCTGTTTAAAGGCTATTTGGTAGGATCTAGTTACTATTTTTGAAGAAAAAATTCAGTTTTCAAAAGCCCTGATTTTGGCCGATTTTTAGCCATTTGGCAAGGCTATAGACTTGCTTTTTTTGCCGAATTTTGGGGGGAAATTTTCCTGCTGATTCCAAACGAATTTGATCTAAAATTACTTTATATACACCTTAGAGGCTGTTTAAAGGCTATTTGGTAGGATCTAGTTACTATTTTTGAAGAAAAAATTCAGTTTTCAAAAGCCCTGATTTTGGCCGATTTTTAGCCATTTGGCAAGGCTATAGACTTGCTTTTTTTGCCGATTTTTGGGGGAAATTTTCCCTGCTAATTTCAACCCAATTTGATATAAAATTACTTTATATACCCCTTAGAGGCTGTTTAAAGGCTATTTGGTAGGATCTAGTTACTATTTTTGAAGAAAAAATTCAGTTTTCAAAAGCCCTGATTTTGGCCGATTTTTAGCCATTTGGCAAGGCTATAGACTTGCTTTTTTTGCCGATTTTTGGGGGGAAATTTTCCCTGCTAATTTCAACCCAATTTGATATAAAATTACTTTATATACCCTTTAGAGGCTGTTTAAAGGCTATTTGGTAGGATCTAGTTACTATTTTTGAAGAAAAATTCAGTTTTCAAAAGCCCTGATTTTGGCCGATTTTAGCCATTTGGCAAGGCTATAGACTTGCTTTTTTGCCGATTTTTGGGGAAATTTTCCTGCTAATTTCAACCGAATTTGATATAAAATTACTTTATATACCCCTTAGAGGCTGTTTAAAGGCTATTTGGTAGGATCTAGTTACTATTTTTGAAGAAAAATTCAGTTTTCAAAAGCCCTGATTTTGGCCGATTTTTAGCCATTTGGCAAGGCTATAGACTTGCTTTTTTGCCGATTTTTGGGGAAATTTTCCTGCTAATTTCAACCCAATTTGATATAAAATTACTTTATATACCCCTTAGAGGCTGTTTAAAGGCTATTTGGTAGGATCTAGTTACTATTTTTGAAGAAAAAATTCAGTTTTCAAAAGCCCTGATTTTGGCCGATTTTTAGCCATTTGGCAAGGCTATAGACTTGCTTTTTTGCCGATTTTTGGGGGGAAATTTTCCCTGCTAATTTCAACCCAATTTGATATAAAATTACTTTATATACCCCTTAGAGGCTGTTTAAAGGCTATTTGGTAGGATCTAGTTACTATTTTTGAAGAAAAAATTCAGTTTTCAAAAGCCCTGATTTTGGCCGATTTTTAGCCATTTGGCAAGGCTATAGACTTGCTTTTTTGCCGATTTTTGGGGAAATTTTCCTGCTAATTTCAACCCAATTTGATATAAAATTACTTTATATACCCCTTAGAGGCTGTTTAAAGGCTATTTGGTAGGATCTAGTTACTATTTTTGAAGAAAAATTCAGTTTTCAAAAGCCCTGATTTTGGCCGATTTTTAGCCATTTGGCAAGGCTATAGACTTGCTTTTTTGCCGATTTTTGGGGAAATTTTCCTGCTAATTTCAACCCAATTTGATATAAAATTACTTTATATACCCCTTAGAGGCTGTTTAAAGGCTATTTGGTAGGATCTAGTTACTATTTTTGAAGAAAAATTCAGTTTTCAAAAGCCCTGATTTTGGCCGATTTTTAGCCATTTGGCAAGGCTATAGACTTGCTTTTTTGCCGATTTTGGGGGAAATTTTCCTGCTAATTTCAACCCAATTTGATATAAAATTACTTTATATACCCTTAGAGGCTGTTTAAAGGCTATTTGGTAGGATCTAGTTACTATTTTTGAAGAAAAATTCAGTTTTCAAAAGCCCTGATTTTGGCCGATTTTTAGCCATTTGGCAAGGCTATAGACTTGCTTTTTTGCCGATTTTTGGGGAAATTTTCCTGCTAATTTCAACCCAATTTGATATAAAATTACTTTATATACCCCTTAGAGGCTGTTTAAAGGCTATTTGGTAGGATCTAGTTACTATTTTTGAAGAAAAATTCAGTTTTCAAAAGCCCTGATTTTGGCCGATTTTTAGCCATTTGGCAAGGCTATAGACTTGCTTTTTTGCCGATTTTTGGGGAAATTTTCCTGCTAATTTCAACCGAATTTGATATAAAATTACTTTATATACCCTTAGAGGCTGTTTAAAGGCTATTTGGTAGGATCTAGTTACTATTTTTGAAGAAAAATTCAGTTTTCAAAAGCCCTGATTTTGGCCGATTTTTAGCCATTTGGCAAGGCTATAGACTTGCTTTTTTGCCGATTTTTGGGGAAATTTTCCTGCTAATTTCAACCGAATTTGATATAAAATTACTTTATATACCCCTTAGAGGCTGTTTAAAGGCTATTTGGTAGGATCTAGTTACTATTTTTGAAGAAAAAATTCAGTTTTCAAAAGCCCTGATTTTGGCCGATTTTTAGCCATTTGGCAAGGCTATAGACTTGCTTTTTTGCCGATTTTTGGGGGGAAATTTTCCCTGCTAATTTCAACCCAATTTGATATAAAATTACTTTATATACCCCTTAGAGGCTGTTTAAAGGCTATTTGGTAGGATCTAGTTACTATTTTTGAAGAAAAATTCAGTTTTCAAAAGCCCTGATTTTGGCCGATTTTTAGCCATTTGGCAAGGCTATAGACTTGCTTTTTTGCCGATTTTTGGGGAAATTTTCCTGCTAATTTCAACCGAATTTGATATAAAATTACTTTATATACCCCTTAGAGGCTGTTTAAAGGCTATTTGGTAGGATCTAGTTACTATTTTTGAAGAAAAATTCAGTTTTCAAAAGCCCTGATTTTGGCCGATTTTTAGCCATTTGGCAAGGCTATAGACTTGCTTTTTTGCCGATTTTGGGGGAAATTTTCCTGCTAATTTCAACCGAATTTGATATAAAATTACTTTATATACCCCTTAGAGACTGTTTAAAGGCTATTTGGTAGGATCTAGTTACTATTTTTGAAGAAAAATTAAGCTTTCAAAAGCCCTGATTTTGGCCGATTTTTAGCCATTTGGCAAGGCTATAGACTTACTTTTTAGCCGATTTTTGGGGGGAAATTTTCCCTGCTAATTTCAACCCAATTTGTTATAAAATTACTTTATATACCCCTTAAAGGCTGTTTAAAGGCTATTTGGTAGGATCTAGTTACTATTTTTGAAGAAGAAATTCAGTTTTCAAAAGCCCTGATTTTGGCCGATTTTTAGCCATTTGGCAAGGCTATAGACTTGCTTTTTTTGCCGATTTTTTGGGGGAAATTTTCCCTGCTAATTTCAACCCAATTTGATATAAAATTACTTTATATACCCCTTAGAGGCTGTTTAAAGGCTATTTGGTAGGATCTAGTTACTATTTTTGAAGAAAAAATTCAGTTTTCAAAAGCCCTGATTTTGGCCGATTTTAGCCATTTGGCAAGGCTATAGACTTGCTTTTTTCCGATTTTTGGGGGAAATTTTCCCTGATAATTTCAACCCAATTTGATATAAAATTACTTTATATACCCCTTAGAGGCTGTTTAAAGGCTATTTGGTAGGATCTAGTTACTATTTTTGAAGAAAAAATTCAGTTTTCAAAAGCCCTGATTTTGGCCGATTTTTAGCCATTTGGCAAGGCTATAGACTTGCTTTTTTGCCGATTTTGGGGGAAATTTTCCTGCTAATTTCAACCCAATTTGATATAAAATTACTTTATATACCCCTTAGAGGCTGTTTAAAGGCTATTTGGTAGGATCTAGTTACTATTTTTGAAGAAAAATTCAGTTTTCAAAAGCCCTGATTTTGGCCGATTTTTAGCCATTTGGCAAGGCTATAGACTTGCTTTTTTGCCGATTTTTGGGGGGAAATTTTCCCTGCTAATTTCAACCGAATTTGATATAAAATTACTTTATATACCCCTTAGAGGCTGTTTAAAGGCTATTTGGTAGGATCTAGTTACTATTTTTGAAGAAAAATTCAGTTTTCAAAAGCCCTGATTTTGGCCGATTTTTAGCCATTTGGCAAGGCTATAGACTTGCTTTTTTGCCGATTTTGGGGGAAATTTTCCTGCTAATTTCAACCCAATTTGATATAAAATTACTTTATATACCCCTTAGAGGCTGTTTAAAGGCTATTTGGTAGGATCTAGTTACTATTTTTGAAGAAAAAATTCAGTTTTCAAAAGCCCTGATTTTGGCCGATTTTTAGCCATTTGGCAAGGCTATAGACTTGCTTTTTTGCCGATTTTTGGGGGAAATTTTCCTGCTAATTTCAACCGAATTTGATATAAAATTACTTTATATACCCTTAGAGGCTGTTTAAAGGCTATTTGGTAGGATCTAGTTACTATTTTTGAAGAAAAATTCAGTTTTCAAAAGCCCTGATTTTGGCCGATTTTTAGCCATTTGGCAAGGCTATAGACTTGCTTTTTTGCCGATTTTTGGGGGAAATTTTCCTGCTAATTTCAACCGAATTTGATATAAAATTACTTTATATACCCCTTAGAGGCTGTTTAAAGGCTATTTGGTAGGATCTAGTTACTATTTTTGAAGAAAAATTCAGTTTTCAAAAGCCCTGATTTTGGCCGATTTTTAGCCATTTGGCAAGGCTATAGACTTGCTTTTTTGCCGATTTTGGGGGAAATTTTCCTGCTAATTTCAACCGAATTTGATATAAAATTACTTTATATACCCCTTAGAGGCTGTTTAAAGGCTATTTGGTAGGATCTAGTTACTATTTTTGAAGAAAAATTCAGTTTTCAAAAGCCCTGATTTTGGCCGATTTTTAGCCATTTGGCAAGGCTATAGACTTGCTTTTTTGCCGATTTTGGGGGAAATTTTCCTGCTAATTTCAACCCAATTTGATATAAAATTACTTTATATACCCTTAGAGGCTGTTTAAAGGCTATTTGGTAGGATCTAGTTACTATTTTTGAAGAAAAATTCAGTTTTCAAAAGCCCTGATTTTGGCCGATTTTTAGCCATTTGGCAAGGCTATAGACTTGCTTTTTTGCCGATTTTTGGGGAAATTTTCCTGCTAATTTCAACCGAATTTGATATAAAATTACTTTATATACCCCTTAGAGGCTGTTTAAAGGCTATTTGGTAGGATCTAGTTACTATTTTTGAAGAAAAATTCAGTTTTCAAAAGCCCTGATTTTGGCCGATTTTTAGCCATTTGGCAAGGCTATAGACTTGCTTTTTTGCCGATTTTTGGGGGGAAATTTTCCCTGATAATTTCAACCGAATTTGATATAAAATTACTTTATATACCCCTTAGAGGCTGTTTAAAGGCTATTTGGTAGGATCTAGTTACTATTTTTGAAGAAAAAATTCAGTTTTCAAAAGCCCTGATTTTGGCCGATTTTTAGCCATTTGGCAAGGCTATAGACTTGCTTTTTTTCCGATTTTTGGGGGGAAATTTTCCCTGCTAATTTCAACCCAATTTGATATAAAATTACTTTATATACCCCTTAGAGGCTGTTTAAAGGCTATTTGGTAGGATCTAGTTACTATTTTTGAAGAAAAAATTCAGTTTTCAAAAGCCCTGATTTTGGCCGATTTTTAGCCATTTGGCAAGGCTATAGACTTGCTTTTTTGCCGATTTTGGGGGAAATTTTCTTTTTTTCCGATTTTTGCCATTTGGCAAGGCTATAGACTTGCTTTTTTGCCGATTTTTGGGGAAATTTTCCTGCTAATTTCAACCCAATTTGATATAAAATTACTTTATATACCCTTAGAGGCTGTTTAAAGGCTATTTGGTAGGATCTAGTTACTATTTTTGAAGAAAAATTCAGTTTTCAAAAGCCCTGATTTTGGCCGATTTTTAGCCATTTGGCAAGGCTATAGACTTGCTTTTTTGCCGATTTTTGGGGAAATTTTCCTGCTAATTTCAACCCAATTTGATATAAAATTACTTTATATACCCCTTAGAGGCTGTTTAAAGGCTATTTGGTAGGATCTAGTTACTATTTTTGAAGAAAAATTCAGTTTTCAAAAGCCCTGATTTTGGCCGATTTTTAGCCATTTGGCAAGGCTATAGACTTGCTTTTTTGCCGATTTTTGGGGGAAATTTTCCTGCTAATTTCAACCAAATTTGATATAAAATTACTTTATATACCCCTTAGAGGCTGTTTAAAGGCTATTTGGTAGGATCTAGTTACTATTTTTGAAGAAAAATTCAGTTTTCAAAAGCCCTGATTTTGGCCGATTTTTAGCCATTTGGCAAGGCTATAGACTTGCTTTTTTGCCGATTTTGGGGGAAATTTTCCTGCTAATTTCAAAGAATTTGATATAAAATTACTTTATATACCCCTTAGAGGCTGTTTAAAGGCTATTTGGTAGGATCTAGTTACTATTTTTGAAGAAAAATTCAGTTTTCAAAAGCCCTGATTTTGGCCGATTTTTAGCCATTTGGCAAGGCTATAGACTTGCTTTTTTGCCGATTTTTGGGGGAAATTTTCCTGCTAATTTCAACCCAATTTGATATAAAATTACTTTATATACCCTTAGAGGCTGTTTAAAGGCTATTTGGTAGGATCTAGTTACTATTTTTGAAGAAAAAATTCAGTTTTCAAAAGCCCTGATTTTGGCCGATTTTTAGCCATTTGGCAAGGCTATAGACTTGCTTTTTTGCCGATTTTTGGGGGGAAATTTTCCTGCTGATTCCAAACGAATTTGATATAAAATTACTTTATATACCCCTTAGAGGCTGTTTAAAGGCTATTTGGTAGGATCTAGTTACTATTTTTGAAGAAAAAATTCAGTTTTCAAAAGCCCTGATTTTGGCCGATTTTTAGACATTTGGCAAGGCTATAGACTTGCTTTTTCTGCCGATTTTTGGGGGGAAATTTTCCCTGCTAAGTTCAACCCAATTTGATATAAAATTACTTTATATACCCTTTAGAGGCTGTTTAAAGGCTATTTGGTAGGATCTAGTTACTATTTTTGAAGAAAAAATTCAGTTTTCAAAAGCCCTGATTTTGGCCGATTTTTAGCCATTTGGCAAGGCTATAGACTTGCTTTTTTGCCGAATTTTGGGGGAAATTTTCCTGCTGATTCCAAACGAATTTGATATAAAATTACTTTATATACCCCTTAGAGGCTGTTTAAAGGCTATTTGGTAGGATCTAGTTACTATTTTTGAAGAAAAAATTCAGTTTTCAAAAGCCCTGATTTTGGCCGATTTTTAGCCATTTGGCAAGGCTATAGACTTGCTTTTTTGCCGATTTTTGGGGGAAATTTTCCCTGCTGATTTCAACCGAATTTGATATAAAATTACTTTATATACCCCTTAGAGGCTGTTTAAAGGCTATTTGGTAGGATCTAGTTACTATTTTGAAGAAAAATTCAGTTTTCAAAAGCCCTGATTTTGGCCGATTTTTAGCCATTTGGCAAGGCTATAGACTTGCTTTTTTGCCGATTTTGGGGGAAATTTTCCTGCTAATTTCAACCCAATTTGATATAAAATTACTTTATATACCCCTTAGAGGCTGTTTAAAGGCTATTTGGTAGGATCTAGTTACTATTTTTGAAGAAAAATTCAGTTTTCAAAAGCCCTGATTTTGGCCGATTTTTAGCCATTTGGCAAGGCTATAGACTTGCTTTTTTGCCGATTTTTGGGGGGAAATTTTCCCTGCTAATTTCAACCCAATTTGATATAAAATTACTTTATATACCCCTTAGAGGCTGTTTAAAGGCTATTTGGTAGGATCTAGTTACTATTTTTGAAGAAAAATTCAGTTTTCAAAAGCCCTGATTTTGGCCGATTTTAGCCATTTGGCAAGGCTATAGACTTGCTTTTTTTGCCGATTTTTGGGGGGAAATTTTCCTGCTGATTTCAACCCAATTTGATATAAAATTACTTTATATACCCCTTAGAGGCTGTTTAAAGGCTATTTGGTAGGATCTAGTTACTATTTTTGAAGAAAAAATTCAGTTTTCAAAAGCCCTGATTTTGGCCGATTTTTAGCCATTTGGCAAGGCTATAGACTTGCTTTTTTTGCCGATTTTTGGGGGGAAATTTTCCCTGCTAATTTCAACCGAATTTGATATAAAATTACTTTATATACCCCTTAGAGGCTGTTTAAAGGCTATTTGGTAGGATCTAGTTACTATTTTTGAAGAAAAAATTCAGTTTTCAAAAGCCCTGATTTTGGCCGATTTTTAGCCATTTGGCAAGGCTATAGACTTGCTTTTTTTGCCGAATTTTGGGGGAAATTTTCCTGCTGATTCCAAACGAATTTGATCTAAAATTACTTTATATACACCTTAGAGGCTGTTTAAAGGCTATTTGGTAGGATCTAGTTACTATTTTTGAAGAAAAAATTCAGTTTTCAAAAGCCCTGATTTTGGCCGATTTTTAGCCATTTGGCAAGGCTATAGACTTGCTTTTTTTGCCGATTTTTGGGGGGAAATTTTCCCTGCTGATTTCAACCGAATTTGATATAAAATTACTTTATATACCCCTTAGAGGCTGTTTAAAGGCTATTTGGTAGGATCTAGTTACTATATTTGAAGAAAAAATTCAGTTTTCAAAAGCCCTGATTTTGGCAGATTTTTAGCCATTTGGCAAGGCTATAGACTTGCTTTTTTGCCGATTTTTGGGGGGAAATTTTCCCTGATAATTTCAACCGAATTTGATATAAAATTACTTTATATACCCCTTAGAGGCTGTTTAAAGGCTATTTGGTAGGATCTAGTTACTATTTTTGAAGAGAAAATTCAGTTTTCAAAAGCCCTAATTTTGGCCGATTCTTGCCATCTGGCAAGGCTATAGACTTGCTTTTTTTGCCGATTTTTGGGGGGAAATTTTCCCTGCTAATTTCAACCCAATTTGATATAAAATTACTTTATATACCCCTTAGAGGCTGTTTAAAGGCTATTTGGTAGGATCTAGTTACTATTTTGGAAAAAAAAATTCAGTTTTCAAAAGCCCTGATTTTGGCCGATTTTTAGCCATTTGGCAAGGCTATAGACTTGCTTTTTTTGCCGATTTTTAGGGGGAAATTTTCCCTGCTAATTTCAACCCAATTTGATATAAAATTACTTTATATACCCCTTAGAGGCTGTTTAAAGGCTATTTGGTAGGATCTAGTTACTATTTTTGAAGAAAAAATTCAGTTTTCAAAAGCCCTGATTTTGGCCGATTTTTAGCCATTTGGCAAGGCTATAGACTTGCTTTTTTGCCGATTTTTGGGGGGAAATTTTCCCTGCTGATTTCAACCGAATTTGATATAAAATTACTTTATATACCCCTTAGAGGCTGTTTAAAGGCTATTTGGTAGGATCTAGTTACTATTTTTGAAGAAAAATTCAGTTTTCAAAAGCCCTGATTTTGGCCGATTTTTAGCCATTTGGCAAGGCTATAGACTTGCTTTTTTTGCCGATTTTTGGGGGAAATTTTCCCTGCTAATTTCAACCCAATTTGATATAAAATTACTTTATATACCCCTTAGAGGCTGTTTAAAGGCTATTTGGTAGGATCTAGTTACTATTTTGGAAAAAAAAATTCAGTTTTCAAAAGCCCTGATTTTGGCCGATTTTTAGCCATTTGGCAAGGCTATAGACTTGCTATTCAGTTTTCAAAAGCCCTGATTTTGGCCGATTTTTAGCCATTTGGCAAGGCTATAGACTTGCTTTTTTGCCGATTTTTGGGGGGAAATTTTCCCTGCTAATTTCAACCCAATTTGATATAAAATTACTTTATATACCCCTTAGAGGCTGTTTAAAGGCTATTTGGTAGGATCTAGTTACTATTTTTGAAGAAAAATTCAGTTTTCAAAAGCCCTGATTTTGGCCGATTTTTAGCCATTTGGCAAGGCTATAGACTTGCTTTTTTTTGCCGATTTTTGGGGGAAATTTTCCTGCTAATTTCAACCCAATTTGATATAAAATTACTTTATATACCCCTTAGAGGCTGTTTAAAGGCTATTTGGTAGGATCTAGTTACTATTTTTGAAGAAAAATTCAGTTTTCAAAAGCCCTGATTTTGGCCGATTTTTAGCCATTTGGCAAGGCTATAGACTTGCTTTTTTGCCGATTTTTGGGGGAAATTTTCCTGCTAATTTCAACCCAATTTGATATAAAATTACTTTATATACCCCTTAGAGGCTGTTTAAAGGCTATTTGGTAGGATCTAGTTACTATTTTTGAAGAAAAATTCAGTTTTCAAAAGCCCTGATTTTGGCCGATTTTAGCCATTTGGCAAGGCTATAGACTTGCTTTTTTGCCGATTTTTGGGGGAAATTTTCCTGCTAATTTCAACCGAATTTGATATAAAATTACTTTATATACCCCTTAGAGGCTGTTTAAAGGCTATTTGGTAGGATCTAGTTACTATTTTTGAAGAAAAAATTCAGTTTTCAAAAGCCCTGATTTTGGCCGATTTCTAGCCATATGGCAAGGCTATAGACTTGCTTTTTTTGCCGATTTTTGGGGGGAAATTTTCCCTGCTGATTTCAACCGAATTTGATATAAAATTACTTTATATACCCCTTAGAGGCTGTTTAAAGGCTATTTGGTAGGATCTAGTTACTATTTTTGAAAAAAAAATTCAGTTTTCAAAAGCCCTGATTTTGGCCGATTTTTAGCCATTTGGCAAGGCTATAGACTTGCTTTTTTGCCGATTTTTGGGGGGAAATTTTCCCTGCTAATTTCAACCCAATTTGTTATAAAATTACTTTATATACCCCTTAGAGGCTGTTTAAAGGCTATCTGGTAGGATCTAATTACTATTTTTGAAGAAAAATTTCAGCTTTCAAAAGCCCTGATTTTGGCCGATTTTAGCCATTTGGCAAGGCTATAGACTTGCTTTTTTGCCGATTTTGGGGGAAATTTTCCCTGCTAATTTCAACCCAATTTGATATAAAATTACTTTATATACCCCTTAGAGGCTGTTTAAAGGCTATTTGGTAGGATCTAGTTACTATTTTTGAAGTAAAAATTCAGTTTTCAAAAGCCCTGATTTTGGCCGATTTTTAGCCATTTGGCAAGGCTATAGACTTGCTTTTTTGCCGATTTTTGGGGGGAAATTTTCCTGCTGGTTTCAACCCAATTTGATATAAAATTACTTTATATACCCCTTAGAGGCTGTTTAAAGGCTATTTGGTAGGATCTAGTTACTATTTTTGAAGAAAAAATTCAGTTTTCAAAAGCCCTGATTTTGGCCGATTTTTAGCCATTTGGCAAGGCTATAGACTTGCTTTTTTTGCCGATTTTTGGGGGGAAATTTTCCCTGCTAATTTCAACCCAATTTGATATAAAATTACTTTATATACCCCTTAGAGGCTGTTTAAAGGCTATTTGGTAGGATCTAGTTACTATTTTTGAAGAAAAATTCAGTTTTCAAAAGCCCTGATTTTGGCCGATTTTTAGCCATTTGGCAAGGCTATAGACTTGCTTTTTTGCCGAATTTTTGGGGGAAATTTTCCTGCTGATTCCAAACGAATTTGATCTAAAATTACTTTATATACACCTTAGAGGCTGTTTAAAGGCTATTTGGTAGGATCTAGTTACTATTTTTGAAGAAAAAATTCAGTTTTCAAAAGCCCTGATTTTGGCCGATTTTTAGCCATTTGGCAAGGCTATAGACTTGCTTTTTTGCCGATTTTTGGGGGGAAATTTTCCCTGCTAATTTCAACCCAATTTGATATAAAATTACTTTATATACCCCTTAGAGGCTGTTTAAAGGCTATTTGGTAGGATCTAGTTACTATTTTTGAAGAAAAATTCAGTTTTCAAAAGCCCTGATTTTGGCCGATTTTTAGCCATTTGGCAAGGCTATAGACTTGCTTTTTTGCCGATTTTTGGGGAAATTTTCCTGCTAATTTCAACCCAATTTGATATAAAATTACTTTATATACCCTTAGAGGCTGTTTAAAGGCTATTTGGTAGGATCTAGTTACTATTTTTGAAGAAAAATTCAGTTTTCAAAAGCCCTGATTTTGGCCGATTTTTAGCCATTTGGCAAGGCTATAGACTTGCTTTTTTGCCGATTTTTGGGGAAATTTTCCTGCTAATTTCAACCCAATTTGATATAAAATTACTTTATATACCCCTTAGAGGCTGTTTAAAGGCTATTTGGTAGGATCTAGTTACTATTTTTGAAGAAAAAATTCAGTTTTCAAAAGCCCTGATTTTGGCCGATTTTTAGCCATTTGGCAAGGCTATAGACTTGCTTTTTTGCCGATTTTGGGGGAAATTTTCCCTGCTAATTTCAACCCAATTTGATATAAAATTACTTTATATACCCCTTAGAGGCTGTTTAAAGGCTATTTGGTAGGATCTAGTTACTATTTTGGAAAAAAAAATTCAGTTTTCAAAAGCCCTGATTTTGGCCGATTTTTAGCCATTTGGCAAGGCTATAGACTTGCTTTTTTGCCGATTTTTAGGGGGAAATTTTCCCTGCTAATTTCAACCCAATTTGATATAAAATTACTTTATATACCCCTTAGAGGCTGTTTAAAGGCTATTTGGTAGGATCTAGCTACTATTTTTGAAGAAAGAATTCAGTTTTCAAAAGCCCTGATTTTGGCCGATTTTTAGCCATTTGGCAAGGCTATAGACTTGCTTTTTTTGCCGAATTTTTGGGGGAAATTTTCCTGCTGATTCCAAACGAATTTGATCTAAAATTACTTTATATACACCTTAGAGGCTGTTTAAAGGCTATTTGGTAGGTTCTAGTTACTACTTTTGAAGAAAAAATTCAGTTTTCAAAAGCCCTGATTTTGGCCGATTTTTAGCCATTTGGCAAGGCTATAGACTTGCTTTTTTTGCCGATTTTTGGAGGGAAATTTTCCCTGCTAATTTCAACCCAATTTGATATAAAATTACTTTATATACCCCTTAGAGGCTGTTTAAAGGCTATTTGGTAGGATCTAGTTACTATTTTTGAAGTAAAAATTCAGTTTTCAAAAGCCCTGATTTTGGCCGATTTTTAGCCATTTGGCAAGGCTATAGACTTGCTTTTTTGCCGATTTTTGGGGGGAAATTTTCCTGCTGGTTTCAACCCAATTTGATATAAAATTACTTTATATACCCCTTAGAGGCTGTTTAAAGGCTATTTGGTAGGATCTAGTTACTATTTTTGAAGAAAAAATTCAGTTTTCAAAAGCCCTGATTTTGGCCGATTTTTAGACATTTGGCAAGGCTATAGACTTGCTTTTTCTGCCGATTTTTGGGGGGAAATTTTCCCTGCTAAGTTCAACCCAATTTGATATAAAATTACTTTATATACCCCTTAGAGGCTGTTTAAAGGCTATTTGGTAGGATCTAGTTACTATTTTTGAAGAAAAAATTCAGTTTTCAAAAGCCCTGATTTTGGCCGATTTTTAGCCATTTGGCAAGGCTATAGACTTGCTTTTTTGCCGATTTTTGGGGAAATTTTCCTGCTAATTTCAACCCAATTTGATATAAAATTACTTTATATACCCCTTAGAGGCTGTTTAAAGGCTATTTGGTAGGATCTAGTTACTATTTTTGAAGAAAAAATTCAGTTTTCAAAAGCCCTGATTTTGGCTGATTTTTAGCCATTTGGCAAGGCTATAGACTTGCTTTTTTTGCCGATATTTGGGGGGAAATTTTCCCTGCTAATTTCAACCCAATTTGATATAAAATTACTTTATATACACCTTAGAGGCTGTTTAAAGGCTATTTGGTAGGATCTAGTTACTATTTTTGAAGAAAAAATTCAGTTTTCAAAAGCTCTGATTTTGGCCGATTTTTAGCCATTTGGCAAAGCTATAGACTTGCTTTTTTTGCCGATTTTTGGGGGGAAATTTTCCCTGCTAATTTCAACCCAATTTGATATAAAATTACTTTATATACCCCTTAGAGGCTGTTTAAAGGCTATTTGGTAGGATCTAGTTACTATTTTGGAAAAAAAAATTCAGTTTTCAAAAGCCCTAATTTTGGCCGATTTTTAGCCATTTGGCAAGGCTATAGACTTGCTTTTTTTGCCGATTTTTAGGGGGAAATTTTCCCTGCTAATTTCAACCCAATTTGATATAAAATTACTTTATATACCCCTTAGAGGCTGTTTAAAGGCTATTTGGTAGGATCTAGCTACTATTTTTGAAGAAAGAATTCAGTTTTCAAAAGCCCTGATTTTGGCCGATTTTTAGTCATTTGGCAAGGCTATAGACTTGCTTTTTTTGCCGAATTTTTGGGGGAAATTTTCCTGCTGATTCCAAACGAATTTGATCTAAAATTACTTTATATACACCTTAGAGGCTGTTTAAAGGCTATTTGGTAGGATCTAGTTACTACTTTTGAAGAAAAAATTCAGTTTTCAAAAGCCCTGATTTTGGCCGATTTTTAGCCATTTGGCAAGGCTATAGACTTGCTTTTTTTGCCGATTTTTGGGGGGAAATTTTCCCTGCTAATTTCAACCCAATTTGATATAAAATTACTTTATATACCCCTTAGAGGCTGTTTAAAGGCTATTTGGTAGGATCTAGTTACTATTTTTGAAGAAAAAATTCAGTTTTCAAAAGCCCTGATTTTGGCCGATTTTTAGCCATTTGGCAAGGCTATAGACTTGCTTTTTTGCCGATTTTTGGGGGGAAATTTTCCTGCTGATTCCAAACGAATTTGATATAAAATTACTTTATATACCCCTTAGAGGCTGTTTAAAGGCTATTTGGTAGGATCTAGTTACTATTTTTGAAGAAAAATTCAGTTTTCAAAAGCCCTGATTTTGGCTGATTTTTAGCCATTTGGCAAGGCTATAGACTTGCTTTTTTTGCCGATATTTGGGGGGAAATTTTCCCTGCTGATTTCAACCGAATTTGATATAAAATTACTTTATATACCCCTTAGAGGCTGTTTAAAGGCTATTTGGTAGGATCTAGTTACTATTTTTGAAGAAAAAATTCAGTTTTCAAAAGCCCTGATTTTGGCCGATTTTTAGCCATTTGGCAAGGCTATAGACTTGCTTTTTTTGCCGAATTTTGGGAGGAAATTTTCCTGCTGATTCCAAACGAATTTGATATAAAATTACTTTATATACCCCTTAGAGGCTGTTTAAAGGCTATTTGGTAGGATCTAGTTACTATTTTTGAAGAAAAATATCAGTTTTCAAAAGCCCTGATTTTGGCTGATTTTTAGCCATTTGGCAAGGCTATAGACTTGCTTTTTTTGCCGATATTTGGGGGGAAATTTTCCCTGCTGATTTCAACCGAATTTGATATAAAATTACTTTATATACCCCTTAGAGGCTGTTTAAAGGCTATTTGGTAGGATCTAGTTACTATTTTTGAAGAAAAAATTCAGTTTTCAAAAGCCCTGATTTTGGCCGATTTTTAGCCAATTGGCAAGGCTATAGACTTGCTTTTTCTGCCGATTTTTGGGGGGAAATTTTCCCTGCTGATTTCAACCGAATTTGATATAAAATTACTTTATATACCCCTTAGAGGCTGTTTAAAGGCTACTTGGTAGGATCTAGTTACTATTTTTGGAGAAAAAATTAGTTTTCAAAAGCCCTGATTTTGGCCGATTTTTAGCCATTTGGCAAGGCTATAGACTTGCTTTTTTTCCCGATTTTTGAGGGGAAATTTTCCCTGCTAGTTTCAACCTAATTTGATATAAAATTACTTTATATACCCCTTAGAGTCTGTTTAAAGGCTATTTGGTAGGATCTAGTTACTATTTTTGAAGAAAAAATTCAGTTTTCAAAAGCCCTGATTTTGGCCGATTTTTAGCCATTTGGCAAGGCTATAGACTTGCTTTTTTGCCGATTTTTGGGGAAATTTTCCTGCTAATTTCAACCGAATTTGATATAAAATTACTTTATATACCCCTTAGAGGCTGTTTAAAGGCTATTTGGTAGGATCTAGTTACTATTTTTGAAGAAAAATTCAGTTTTCAAAAGCCCTGATTTTGGCCGATTTTTAGCCATTTGGCAAGGCTATAGACTTGCTTTTTTGCCGATTTTGGGGGAAATTTTCCTGCTAATTTCAACCCAATTTGATATAAAATTACTTTATATACCCCTTAGAGGCTGTTTAAAGGCTATTTGGTAGGATCTAGTTACTATTTTTGAAGAAAAATTCAGTTTTCAAAAGCCCTGATTTTGGCCGATTTTTAGCCATTTGGCAAGGCTATAGACTTGCTTTTTTGCCGATTTTTGGGGAAATTTTCCCTGATAATTTCAACCGAATTTGATATAAAATTACTTTATATACCCCTTAGAGGCTGTTTAAAGGCTATTTGGTAGGATCTAGTTACTATTTTTGAAGAAAAAATTCAGTTTTCAAAAGCACTGATTTTGGCCGATTTTTAGCCATTTGGCAAGGCTATAGACTTGATTTTTTGCCGATTTTTGGGGGGAAATGTTCCCTGATAATTTCAACCCAATTTGATATAAAATTACTTTATATACCCCTTAGAGGCTGTTTAAAGGCTATTTGGTAGGATCTAGTTACTATTTTTGAAGAAAAAATTAAGCTTTCAAAAGCCCTGATTTGGCCGATTTTTAGCCATTTGGCAAGGCTATAGACTTGATTTTTTTCCGATTTTTGGGGAAATTTTCCTGCTAATTTCAACCTAATTTGATATAAAATTACTTTATATACCCCTTAGAGGCTGTTTAAAGGCTATTTGGTAGGATCTAGTTACTATTTTTGAAGAAAAATTCAGTTTTCAAAAGCCCTGATTTTGGCCGATTTTTAGCCATTTGGCAAGGCTATAGACTTGATTTTTTTGCCGCTTTTTGGGGGGAAATTTTCCCTGCTAATTTCAACCCAATTTGATATAAAATTACTTAATATACCCCTTAGAGGCTGTTTAAAGGCTATTTGGTAGGATCTAGTTACTATTTTTGAAGAAAAAATTCAGTTTTCAAAAGCCCTGATTTTGGCGGATTTTTAGCCATTTGGCAAGGCTATAGACTTGATTTTTTTGCCGATTTTTTGGGGGAAATGTTCCCTGATAATTTCAACCGAATTTGATATAAAATTACTTTATATACCCCTTAGAGGCTGTTTAAAGGCTATTTGGTAGGATCTAGTTACTATTTTTGAAGAAAAAATTCAGTTTTCAAAAGCACTGATTTTGGCCGATTTTTAGCCATTTGGCAAGGCTATAGACTTGATTTTTTGCCGATTTTTGGGGGGAAATGTTCCCTGATAATTTCAACCCAATTTGATATAAAATTACTTTATATACCCCTTAGAGGCTGTTTAAAGGCTATTTGGTAGGATCTAGTTACTATTTTTGAAGAAAAAATTAAGCTTTCAAAAGCCCTGATTTGGCCGATTTTTAGCCATTTGGCAAGGCTATAGACTTGATTTTTTTCCGATTTTTGGGGGGAAATTTTCCCTGATAATTTCAACAGAGTTTGATTTAAAATTACTTTATATACCCCTTAGAGGCTGTTTAAAGGCTATTTGGTAGGATCTAGTTACTATTTTTGAAGAAAAAATTCTGTTTTCAAAAGCCCTGATTTTTGCCGATTTTTAGCCATTTGGTAAGGCTATAGACTTGATTTTTGCCAATTTTTGGGGGGAAATTTTCCCTGCTAATTTCAACCCAATTCGATATAAAATTACTTTATATACCCCTAAGAGGCTGTTTAAAGGCTATTTGGTAGGATCTAGTTACTATTTTTGAAGAAAAAATTCAGTTTTCAAAAGCCCTGATTTTGGCCGATTTTTAGCCATTTGGCAAGGCTATAGACTTGCTTTTTTTGCCGATTGTTGGGGGGAAATTTTCCCTGCTGATTTCAACCGAATTTGATATAAAATTACTTTATATACCCCTTAGAGGCTGTTTAAAGGCTATTTGGTAGGATCTAGTTACTATTTTTGAAGAAAAAATTCAGTTTTCAAAGGCCCTGATTTTGGCCGATTTTTGCCAATTTTTGGGGGGAAATTTTTCCTGCTAATCTCAACCCAATTTGATATAAAATTACTTTATATACCCCTTAGAGGCTGTTTAAAGGCTATTTGGTAGGATCTAGTTACTATTTTTGAAGAAAAAATTCAGTTTTCAAAAGCCCTGATTTTGGCCGATTTTTAGCCATTTGGCAAGGCTATAGACTTGCTTGTTTTGCCGATTTTTGGGGGGAAATTTTCCCTGCTAATTTCAACCGAATTTGATATAAAATTACTTTATATACCCCTTAGAGGCTGTTTAAAGGCTATTTGGTAGGATCCAGTTACTATTTTTGAAGAAAAAATTCTGTTTTCAAAAGCCCTGATTTTGGCCGATTTTTGGTGTTCTGGCAAGACTTTAAAGGCTTAATTAAAGATTTTGTGCGTAGAAAGCACGCGTAGATTGGGGCCAAGAAACACAATCTTTTAACCACCCCACTGATTTATTTTCATATAATAAACTGCAACTTATAAACCACTTTTTACATATAAACATTAAAAACGGATAAAACAGACGTTATAGAGAAAGTGACATGATATTGATAATACAATTGAAAGAGTTCAAAAGTCCAATGCACACATTAAGGCAACACCTCTTTTTATCCAGTGTTTATTTGGCTTTGAAGTGGGAAGTTCAACTGATATAACAAAATTGGTTGAATGACCGGTTGTTGAAAGTGTGCCTAAAAGCAAAAAGGATATTGTTAGTTTAGTACCAAAGGGACAAACCCTTGTTCCCATAAGATCGTTATAACGACGGCGACAGGCTGCTTAGAGACCCGATTAGGAACACTTCCTTCCGAAAATAACGACTGGGCCAACTGTGAGTTGGAAGGATCGAGAAAGAGAGACTTGATGTGAGTTCATTTTTCAAGACGCTTAAGATCCTTCCGATCAAGGGTAGTTTAAATGGGAACAATGATCACAGTGGTGCAGCTAGCCAATCATAAGAAGGCCATCATACGTGTTCCTCTCTTTGCTGCTATCAGGAAATTTTAACCAGACAGTCACCGATTGTTTTATGATAAATAGGAGCTCATTTTCTCTTATCGCTTTGTTAGTTGGAAGAAGGGATCGGTGACAGGTAGCCAACTATTAAGATCAAATGAGAACCAGGCCAGGCATTCCTTAACTTCCTTTATGGGGGTCCATGCAAA